>JAJTUV010000933.1:1200000-1623996 GCA_021653895.1 Mastomys natalensis
GTTTGTAGCACTGAGGAGCAACCGTAGGGCATTCAGTCAACTAGAGTCAGCAACAAGCAGTCTTCCCTATCACCCTTTCCCATCCAACCCCTACACACTTTAACCTATTCCAGTGTATCTAATGGAATTCTTTAAAGTTCTTTTTCTTTGACAGCATATGGAATACAGAAAGAAAGAAAAAACTTTCATGTAAAATGACCTCTAGAACAACCTTGCAGTCATATGACTAGAAAATTAGAAGTGACCTTGCTATGTAGTTTTTGACAGCACTCTTATTCCCTTGGTATCCTGTGAGTTCATTTCTCTGTAAAATATATCATTCCATGTATCTACTATAGTAGGAACAGACCAAAAAAATCTTAGAAAATTCTCTTAGCTTAGTGTTATGAACATTTTATATTCATCTTAAGTGTGTGTGTTCAGGTTCACGTATTGCTTGCTTTCTGATGACATCTGTGCTGTGGCTTCATTTTTTCTGTCTGTGTAGCCTATTTTAATGACTCATGCTACTTCACATTATTATTATTTTTTTTTTGGCACCACTATCAAAAACTCCAAAGATGATAAATCGCCACTAAAAATCTGTATGTCTTTCTTTAATGTAATTCCTCTATAAAGCTGTTCATTTTAATGCCTTCCTTTCCTAGACTGTTAATGGTGCAAAGCATATTTTCTCCACTCTTCTCGGGAGATGATAACACGGAGCTGTTGGTAGCTCTGTCTGTGGGCAGACTCAGAACACTCATCGATCCACTATGCTTTCCTGTTAGAGAGAATTGAAACATCAGCTAGAAAACATGATGGCTTCAGTTCCAGGGCTCAGGAAGCCAGCCAGCTACTGGTTAGTTTGGATTAGAAGGATTCTCAGATCCTCCCTCCAAAGAGGAGGAGTTATACACTCACACTAGGCCATCAGTGTGGAGACCAGTATGGGCTTGATGTAACTCTGCATGTCCTGTGGGTCACTCCAGCGAAAATATAACAGTGACTTCACACAGATGCTGACAGGAGCTGCAGGGTGTGTAGTGCCACAGTGGCCTAGTAGTCAGAGGGAAGAGCTATCTTAAAGATGGATAAGATGAGATGACTGAAACATGTGGTCCTCCCAGCCACATTCTGATACGTGTACCTTTAATACTCCGATGCTAATAAATTACTCAGCACTACCGATAATCAATATTTTAGCTTTAACAACCAGGACTCTACAGTCAGGTGCTGTAAGCATCTACTTTAATCAGTAGTGAGCAAAATATTTGTATGAAATCTGTTCATAGATAAAAGTCAAAGTTATAATTGGAAAGATCACAGTAATGTGAAAGAGTTCTCAGATTTTTTTCCCTTCAAGTCTCTAGCCTGGTATATACACAGTGAGATAAGAGAGAGGAGCCGAGGTGAGCAGGGATGTGACTCTCTTCTACATCCAAGGATTCTGCCCTCTGTGACTCCTTGACCTGTTCATAGGTCCTGGAGTTGAAATGAAAGCAGTGTTGGCAGTGTCAGAATAGCGATCAGGCTCTTGGGGGAGGGGTAGTACCAAGGTGAAGAAATCCACTTCTCTAACAAAAATAACAATATGGAATTAGCTATATCCCCACCATGAGGTATGCATGTGTGTGTGTGTGTGTGTGTGTGTGTGTGTGTGTGTGTGTGTGTTATGTGAGTATGTGTGTGCTTAAAAATGCTTTGTAACAAATGTACACATGCAGTTGACAAATGATAGTCTCATCTTACATTCATGTTAAGTCATTTAATGCTAACAGTAAATGCAAGGCAGGTGTTGAGAGGAGCCTGCAGCAATTATAGCAGGATGACACATCAGTAGTTGTTATAATGACTTAACGATTAAGGGTTAGCTGAAAAATCTCGTTACAGGCAGGAGACTGCTCAGCATCACTGTGGTGTAGAAGTGCAACAATTAGGCTGGCTTCCTTGCCACCTTGGTACTGAGAGCTGAAAAACACCCTCTGGATTAACGTGCCCTCGTTTCCCCGGCATGCTCATTTTACCAAATGACACCATTACGTGACTTTGCTAACTTCTGACCCGCTTTCTGCTGAAAGATTTATTTTTTATGTGTTTTCTATTCAATGTCCTTTACTCTCAGCATAAGCCACACATCAAATCACACATTTTGTAAACTATGCCTAAGCCACATGCGTTTATTTCATAAAATTATGCACACTTTGCTTTGTCGGTGCCAAAGCTAACAAAATAGACTCAGCATCAGTTTCGAAGTCCTTTCCAAGGCTTCTTGAGATGTTGACTCGGGTTTTACAATGATAATTTTAGAGATGGGTGAAAGCTTGATATTTATTTTCCTCCCAAATACCAACGTTCCATCTAGATTCACTTCTTATATTCTTTTCCCCTTTACTTTTAAAATTTGACCTGGATAAGATTTCAGTTCCATGGATACTATTCCTGCTTTTGCTCAAAGGCTATAATTAAGTCTTTTGTTTGTTCCAACTGCAATGTATTCATAGCCTTGGATAAGAGCTCAGCCACTGCTTTTCCAGGTTCTTCCCACAGTAAAACAGGAGGCAACAGTCGAAATGATTACTAGCTTTTCTAAAGTGAATTATAATACACATGACAAAACAAATTCACTTTTTAATATAAAGTGGAATGTAGAATTTTATTTCATCAACCACCTGTCAAACCAACCCACTTAGAAGTTCTAAAATAATTTCTAACCTTTTAGATTAGTTTTTTTTTTCATTTTTATCCTCAGAATTAACATCAAACATCAAATGACAGCCTCTTTCTTGAATTTGTGTGTGCTTCTGCTCTTTAAAGGCTATTAACCTGTTATGTCAGAAGTATTCCTTCATTTCCTGTGTTCTGGCTCTCTCAGGTCAGAGCTACACTTAATTCAGCATGTTCTAGAACTAATTGCTGGTTTAAAAAAAAAAACACCCTGCTTTTTGACTACTCTCATTCAACTTAGAGTTATATTATTATGGCGTAATTGGACACTGGTTAAAAAACAAGATTGACTTTAGAAACAGGCTTAGCATGGGATTAGGTATGTAGAAACTGATCTAAAAACAGCCAGCAACTCGAAAGGTAACAAAAATCATTGTGTTTTCAGATGACGCTCATTTAGTGTAAAATTTTCTGCAGTTTAACCATTGAAAGTATAAAGCTTTCACAGAAGTCAAGTAGACCAGGGAAGGCATCCCAATGGCAGCGTCCAGAGTCCACGATCAGTGCTTTATTAGTGTGATAAAAAAGGGGCTTCAACCCTAATGTTTCAAGGGAATTTTCTTCCTTCAGAGTTTCGGAGATCCAGCAGACTTCACATGCTCTTCTTACTATTGCAGTGTGACCTTTTCTAAAGTTTTAATTAGTCACTTAGCGTATTCATTCTGGTTTTTTTTCTTCCAAAGAGAGGGCTTGAACCTAGGGCGTTGTATATGCTAGGCAAGTGCTCTACTACGGAGCTATGCCTCCGGCCTTTCCTTCTCTTAATTATTTAGGGAAATCAATCTGTTGATGCCTCTAC
The DNA here is from genome assembly GCA_021653895.1 of Mastomys natalensis. Taxonomy (NCBI): domain Eukaryota; kingdom Metazoa; phylum Chordata; class Mammalia; order Rodentia; family Muridae; genus Mastomys; species Mastomys natalensis. Next base: position 1,203,506 of record JAJTUV010000933.1, read on the forward strand.
ATTATCCAGACCGTCCAGGAACGCACTGTGTTTATCGCTGCTCCTGCTCCGTTGCTTGTACAGGACCTTGCTGTCTAAGCTTCTGCTTTCTCCTTCCTGGTTTTCCATCCTGGTGTTTCCTGCATGTCTCAGCCTGGCCTTGAGTTTCCCCTTCAGTCTTCTCTTGATGACACAGTTATAATATCAGTCTTTCTCTGTTTTGAGTTATTTACATTATACTATTCTCTCTTTCTCTCTTTCTCTCTTTCTCTCTCTCTCTCTCTCTCTCTCTCTCTCTCTCTCTCTCTCTCTCTTTTTAACAAATGCTTTCTTAGCATATAATGATTGACAAAATATCAGTAACTTCATTTCTGAATTTTATGGTCACCGTTATAGAGTGCTCCTTTAAAACAGAAAGACAATTTAAAAAAAGATTCTGCGTTTCCATAATGGCAAAGCCGTCATCGTCAGTGTGAGTGCGATGCATATCTAGTGGAATATAATCCATAAACTCACAAGCTCTGCTTCTTTCCTGATTACTTAGCATCTGCTCAAATCACTCACAGGAGAAAAAACTCTGTCAGCATTAATATTTAGCAGCACGTTCAATAATCACCTTGCCTTGAATAACGCAGTCTAACCACCATTTCATCAGTCCAGTGATATCTTATGGCCTGGTTATTACTTCTATATAGAAGGTACAATCAACCAGCATTTCCACAGGTGAGCATTGCCTTTGTTTTTGGAGAATTATCAAAGACTTATGGGACTCTCATTTGTCACAGTATGGACAAATGTCAAGGTATGGACTGAACCCAGTGGAGTCAAAGCCAAATATTTAATATAGCCCTCTGCTCAGCTCAGTTCCCAACATATGATGAGACTCTATCGTGTCTCGACCGAGTTCTCAGTTTACAGAGGAAATTAGAGAGATAAATGCAGAAACTGCTGGGATTATTGAATAGTCTATGAAGAGAAGGAACAGACAAGAGAACAGAAAACAAAATGTCAGACACAGTCATGCTAGAGAAGTGACCATTGCTTGTAATTAGTGTGATATCTTGTGTCATCATGGTAACACTTATAGGATTGTAGGCTCACGTAATTTTTAAGTGTCTCAGAAGGTCCACATCATAGACTCTGTCCCGGGCTTCAGCCCATACTAACGTCCTTGGGAAGCCATCTGGTAGCCACTGCTGGCCACTTGGGCTCTCCAGCTTTGACGTCATTAGCTGTGTGATCACATGATGTTGAACTAAAGACCTTTCTCCAGGTAGCACTTTGGCATATCACCAACTTCGGTGTTGGCCTTGACGTTCTCTTGAAATGATCACTGGAGAGACGCTGTAGGCCAACCTTCTGGATGTTCTCTGGTACCAAGCTAGTCTGCCAGAAGATGACTGTTTGAAGGACTTTGGAAGCCATGGCTTTGGTGACAGTTTGCAAACTTTGTTGCTCTTGGCCTCTATACCATTTTATATTTTCATTTTATTTATGTATGTCTTACATTACATATTCCTATAGGCTATATTTTATATATCTGTATCTACTATTGGTAAATAACACTTATATCTTAATTTAATTTCACTCTTTAGATGGAAGGTTAAAATTGTTTAAGGTACTCCTTTTATTTCATTGTCATCCTGGATCTGATGATTTGCGTTGGGAGACAACAAAATGAATAAATCTGATTACAGACAAGGAGGAAAAAAAAAACCCCAGCACCCAAACTAGGTTATTAACACAAAGGATTTAGCATGCAGAACAGTTTACAAAGTTGGAAGAGCAGAAAGGGGGACAAACAGCAAGTGCTAAAGCTAAGGACTAGTAAACCCCGGAAGTAGCCAGCATGTGTGGGGCCAGAGGGCCAAGAAGGGAGGTAGTCTTCCATGGTTCAGAGCTGAGGTTACTCACAGTGGGCAGCAGTCATGAAGAGTAGGACTTACTGAGAATCCCTAGGAGAATTGAGAAGGCACTCTGCTGCCAGAATTATCAGCCAAGTGAAGGACCAAAGGAGAGACATGTGGATTTAGCTGGGTGCCTTTCCACCTCTTAAATTTCATACTCCTGCCAATGACACTCTGTGGCCAAACTAAACAGAGACCAACTGGCAAAGAGGGCTGGGCAATGTGTTGTAGGGATCAACCCTCTGTGTGCAGAGCAAGACAGGGGACACAGAAAAGTACATGTGCAAACAACTGACAGGTGGAGAGGTGGCACTGAACAAAACCAAAGCTATTCTACATGTGAGGGAACCGCACATAGCTTAAAATAACTCCAAAGTAACTGTGTTGTCTGTATCTTTACTGGGACCACTAATTCCAAATGACCTTGGTTTAACAATTTGTATATCTTTAATAATTTATAGTTCCTTTTATTTTATCGTAAGTGACAAAATGCAAAGTGTTTGTATCTTTGTCCTGTTTTAAAGGTTTCCAATTCTACTCTGGTGTCTAACTCTCACATCTAAGAAAGAATTTCTAAAATCTAACTCTGAATTTTATCTGATCCTTTAAATTCTGTTTGCCCCCTTATTGTTTATTAAATTTTACACCAGATATACTAAAATTAATATACTTTAGCTATTAGCTAAGATTTGATGTCTGTGTGTTTGTGTATTCATGTGTTTTCTTATGCGGAGGGTGGGTACATGCACTCAGGTTTGTGAATTGGAGGCCAGAGAACAATCTCAGGATTAGTTCTCATTCCATTTTGGTCTTTTGTTTGTTTATTTTGATTTTTTTGGAGACAGGTTCTATCAGGGGTCTGAAACTTGTCAATTAGGCTACACTGGTTGGCCAGTAAGCTCCGGGGACCTGCCTATCTCTGTTTCCCCAGTGCTGGGATTACAACGATGAGCCACCATGCTCAGATTTTTTTCATGAGGGTTCTGGAGACCTAACTCAAGTTGTGATTGGTGGCAATCACAACTTTCTTTGATAACATATCTATCTATATACTATATATACTTATATATATTATATATCAAATATATAATTGTATATCTATATGCTACATAAAATGTGGTGTATGTCTATATAAATATAAATCATATATATGAATGAATAAATAAATAATCCATCCATTGGGTCTAGACACTCCACAATCAGCTGATCTCTGCATTTCCTGGTCTTCGTTTGCTGCAAAGAAGCTTCTTTGATGAGGCTGAGGATACATTTTACAATGTGGTTAGAAATGATGCTGGTATAGTAACGAGGCAGAAGTAGCTTCTTCTCTATGATTCATGACCTCACTGGCCCAAGGGAGTTGGCTGGGTACTCAATACCAGGAATGGATTCTTCCTGTTGATAGACAGCTGTTGGTTACGAGTGCTTCTGCCGCACCTTTAGAGATGTCATGCTGCTCATTGCAGTTGATAGGTTCCCTAACTGGGCAGAACTATTGGTTGCTCCCCTCCCTTAGAAGCTTGATAGCACTGTCTGGTCCTACAGAAGAAAGCTAGACCTCAGGGAAGAGGCTTTCATGTCAGAGCCAGATCAAATTGCCCAAATCCTATGTCTGAAGTATGTGGTGTCCTCAGCAACAGAAATTATTTTGAATTTTTTGGGAAGCATCTAAGTCAATAGCAATAGCCTATTTGTCTTGTGAGTCACTTGTACACTGACTGACAACTCAAAAAGAGTTTTCTTATGCCTGATACTGGGGTTTTTATGGCTTTCATGGGGAAACACTCTCAGCCCAATTGGATATATAAAGTATAATATATATGTATGTATGTGTACATATATATATATATATGTGTGTGTGTGTGTGTGTGTGTATACCCATACACTTTAGTTATCATATATATTTAGGTGAATACAAAATAATACGATTCCTTAAGACTTTTTCTAACATCCTTGGTCTTATCCATTTTCCTTCCCTCTCCTTCTTTAATGACCTTCCCAATTAAAATCTTTATTTCCATTTTTCTCATAGCCCTTCATAAACCCAACACAAACTACTGTACTGGCTTTGGCAAAATGTGTTGGCTTAATCTAACTAGGAAACCCAAGTCTAGAACAATTTTTTCCTGTGTAGATTTGTGGGGGGTGTTGTTTGTTTGTTTGTTTGTTTGACACAGGGACTTGCTATGCACTATATACAGCTGACCTTGTACTCTTGAGTAAGCTTCCTGAATGCTAGGATTGCAGGTGTATGCTACCACACCCAGCTTCAGTCTAAACCCTGTGTTTCTGGTAGAGCTGGATCTGAGACGTAAATGTTATCCATTCAATACTGTTTCTGTTTCCCACCCCTCCCTTTGATTGTCAGTCTGCTCAAGGAAGATAGGACTAGCAGAGCTCTGATTGGTTTGCCAGAATCACGTGCCTACCTATAGCTGCATTCTCAGCAGGTAGAAAGAGTGTGACTTGGGGTGGGGCTAACAAATGTAGCTTTCCCCACTCAAATCACATTAGCATTGGAGGAGAAGGTAGCTTTTAAGAAAAGGGAATTAAGAGGGATAAATAAAGGAGCAAACAAGAATGCTATGGATTCATTACTCTATTCACAAAGTTCATCTCCCTTCTTACTATTATATTCCTATAAATATTTTGCTATAACTTTGTCAATTATGCAAATTATAATCCATCGACTCCTGAGCTCCTGTCTTCAGACCTCTTCAGTTCACCAAGCTCTCACTTTTCCCTGGAAAATGGCTGTAATAACTGTTATTTGCATCTCTCTTGGGTGCAGCCACCTTGATTTTGATCCAGTTTTCTTCACCTTGGCATTACCCACAGTGTGGGTTGGATGATCCCTGAGTAGGGCATTCTCCTCTGCTTTATGGATGGTTCACTGTACCCTGGTCTCTATCTAATTCATCCTGAAGCATTCTCCCCTGTGTCCCCGCCACAGATAACTAACTCCAGAATCTGCAAATTTCTACTAAGGCTAAAATACCCCTGTACTAGAAGCTCTGACCCACACGTTTGTTATTTTATACTTGGAGAGTTCTGTTGGCTTTTAAACAGTACTTCTACGCCCATTCCTTGTCTTCTATTTTCCACATCACGTTGCCAAAACAGTCTCCTTGAAGTACCTCAATGATTACAAAAATAACTTGATTAAATTGCTGCCAACTTCCTCCCACTGTTTCCTCAATAAAGACCAGATTTTTTAACTGGCATTTATAATCAAACGCATAACCTATTGCTGCTCAGCTAAACGAGGGGCCATATTCTCCTCTATGGTTTTCCAGTCACCGGTCTTACTGTTTTATATTCAGCATGACCTCTTTTCAACTCTGCCTGTAAAACTGTGCTTCCCCTAAAAGCCCAGCTATGGAGTCACATTTTGTCTCCCTCCAAGAAGCTACCTGGCACCATCCTCCTTTCTCTCCACTGTCCTTGTCACCAACTTTGACTTTTTACCATGCTGTCTTGTCTCATCAGCCACTCGACTCACAGCACATGCATGTTGCACTGTTATGATTCATGTTGAAATCTTATCATTGGTCAAGATTACAGTGATTGGCATATGCCATGCTATCCCCACTAAAGCCATCTATATGTGACGTAGGGCAAAATACACACTTTTTGTGTGTGTGTGTGTTTTCCCCAATGTATTCAAATGTCTTTATCTCACATGTTATGGGAAAAGAAAATAATTAAAAAGACTCTAACAAAACTGCTACAAAGGACCACACAGTTTTTGTTTGGACTCTCACACACAGAGAATCCATTGTGATTGCCTACAGAGTGACAGTCATTCTAATGTACTTGGAAATGGATGGGGAGTAAGAACAGACTCCCTATTCTGGCGAATTATTTGTGGCTATTACTGACCTCAGTACCAATGCGGTATTCTGTGTTTTTAAGTTAGGTATTAAATGAATTACTATGTTAAGAATTGCCAGGAGGATAGAAAACACTGAAGGAGTTGCAAAGTGTAAAACCATGCAGCCACTTTGGAAAACAATCTGGTCGTTCCTCCAGTGCTTAAGCACAGAGTTAGCAAGCATTGGAGCAACCGATTCTACTCAAATGTGTCCAGCCTTAGAGAAATGAGAACATATGTCCATACATTATACTTGACTCTTTAGCAGTATTACTGCTCTTAGCCAAAAGGGAAAAGGAACCCAAACGTCTAACAGCTGATGAGTAATTAAAGCAATATATGGTATTCCATACCAAGGAAGATTATTCTGACCCTTCTCTCCCCCCGCCCCCAAGTAAAGTATGACAATTGCATCATGCCCATTTTAGATGAATAAATCAAATGTCTTTAAATCGTGTATTTGTTTTGTTTTCTGAAATAGAGTCTCACTATGTAGCTCAGGTTGTCCTCAAACTCCAGATCCTCCTGCCTCAGCCTCCACGGCTGAAACTGCAGATGTACCACACCAAGCTCAGCTATTAAAGAATAAAAATCCATGATCCTGCATGGTTAATCAAACTGTCAAACTTGATGAGATCTAGACTCACTCAGGAGATGGGCCTCTGGGCATGCTTGTGGGGGATTATCTTGATGGTATCAACTGAGGTGGGCAGACCTGTAGTATCCTTCCCTATTGTGGGATCCTGGACAGTGAGAGGAGAAAATGAGTTGAACATAAGCATTCATTGCTTTCTTATCGTAGACTATGGATGAAAGAAACTGCTTCAAGCTTCTGCTGCCTCGATTTCCCCACCATGGTGTACTGTACCCAAAACTGTCAATCAAAATAAACCATTCCTTCCTCAACTTTATTTTGTCGTGGTATGTTATCACAACAGCAGAAAAATAACTAAGGAAAATAAACCTTCAACAATTTACCAATGTCTGCCAAATTTCTTGCATCAAAACAGAATCAAACAGAAAGATGTTAAGTCCAGGGAGTACACCATACACGTGGTCTATGCTAGTCCTTGGATTGCCTTCAATCCATTCTTACTCCTCTGGCAGAAATTAGGTTCTGCAGTCTCAGGCTTCTCTGTTCTTCTCTGACACCATGCCAAGTGACTCGCAGATCCATAGAATTCTATTAACTTGCCGATACTATTTCTCAGGTTTTAACTTAACTGTGGCTAGTTGTCAAAACAGGAATTTTTATTAGAAAGAATTGTACAGTGGTGGGATAGAGAGGAGAAAATCCTGGCTTTCCAAACACAGGGGATATTTGAATGTCACCACTTTCTGCACATGTGCTTAAATCACGGCCAGTTGCATAAAGCAAAATCCAAGGCAGCCTGCTTCTTTTGGTCTTTGAGATGCAAGTTGCTAGTAAATTTTGCTCAACAATTTTCATTTCTTTGGGCCATGCATAGACTTAATTTCACCTTTCTTGTTATTTCCTCCTGGAAGTATAATGGGAATTTGTGATCTTCTCAACCCTTCCCGGTGGAGTGATAGTTGAGCTTTCCATGGGACAACCAGGAAGTTTCACCTTGTTGTCTCTTTTGCAAATGTTCTTCTGAAGTCTCTGGCATGCTGGGGGGTCTTGGCTGCCATAATAGCCACTGTACCTCAGCACTTCCATTGTTTCATTGCTGTGCTGGAGAGAATGGGATAGAAAAGACTTCTTTACTTTCTCCTTATTCTCTTCAAGACAGATGCGTCTTCAGTAGGAAGACATCCGATGACATGAAGTAGAGTCATTTGTCAAAAAACAGTGAAGAGAGGCTGGAGAGATAGCTCAGTGGCTAATAGCATAGGCTGTTCTTCCAGAGGACCTGGGTTCAGTTCCCAGCAACCACATGGTGTCTCTTTAACACTTGAAACTCCAACTGCAAGGAATCTGACCCCCCTCTGTTTTAGCAGGCACATGCATGTATGTGAGCATAGACACACAAAATAAAGAGAATCTTTTAAAAAGTGACAATGACCATGGAAAAATTAAAATAAACATCTGTGAACACCATCAACTATGTTGGGTGTGTAACTGAAGACCAAATACCCTATTACCATATATTATTATCGTGCTTGTTTCTTAGGTAAATTTGAGCCTTGGGGTGGTCTTATCCCAGTTATTTTGCTACTTAATGATGAAGTAAGGAGTATGTTTGCTTGCTTATTTGTTTGTTTGTTTGTTTTTGTTTGAGACAGGGTTTCTTAGTGTAGTCCTGGCCACCCTGGAAGGCTCTCTATATAGATCAGGCTAGCTTCAAATTCACAGAGATCTGTCTGCCTCTCCCTCCCAAGTGTTGACACTAAAGGTGTACACCCCCACCACCAGGCTGAAGAAAGGATTCTTAAGCTAGCTATTATCACTAATGATTTAATTTGATACAACACTCAAATTCTTAATAAATCGAATTTTCTTCATATAGCCAAAGGAAGTGACCACACCATATAGACTTTTACATTTGTAATTGGGCAGTGTCTGTCGTTTTCCAGAATTGCTCTACATTGCTTTTTCTGCTTTGAGCACCAGGACAATAACTTCAATTATATCCAGTATTCTATTACCCATTGGTCCAAGGATAGGGTTTCTGAAGATTGGATGGAGTGAGGTGTTGAAAGTCAGCTTCTTTCTTTGTCTCTCTGACTGCTGGCTGTTCCCTGCAAGTGTCCAGCTCCTGCCCCATTGTGGCACTACCCATGCACCTTCCCTGTATCTGACTTCTAGTGACCCCTCCCTCCCTTTACCATTGGAATGAAGGGTGGTAACACTTGCTCTACCAGCCCCAGAGATTACAACAGCCTTCTGTGGTTTCTCTCTATTTTGCCTAGGTCTTTGTAAATCAACCCTTAATCCAAGTCTGACTTTTCATGTTTTGAATTTTGAGTGTGCCTTCTGCTCTGATTGATGCAGTCCCTTTGAGAGTTCCCTAATTCCTGGCATGGTTCTCCTTCAGTTTACACCTTTGCTAGATCTAGTGGCTGGACAGACCATACCCTCTCCCACAGGTAGGAAAGTGAATGTTTCTATTACTGAATCCTGTCATTTCAAGTAGGACTCTGCTCAGTTTGGTGGACTGTTAGGGAAAATAGAGTTATGATCTCCAGCACTGGTCCAGTCATCCCAAGGATGTGGGATTACTGGTGCCTTTTAAAACTCATTGCTGGTATGTATCAAGGCTGTACAGTAATTCTACAATAATTATTTTCTCAAAGACAACATGGATTGACCTAAAGTCTTTAGTTCAATCTTTTTGTTGTTGTTCTCTTGTTTTTCCTCAGGTTAAAGAAAAACATTCTTATTATTAGCAGACTTTGGCCCACACCTGCAAAGACAGCAAGTTTTCTTTATTATGCCTGGAATCATTGGATGTAACTTCTTTTCTACTTTGCCTGGAAGTCTGGAAGTGTAAAGAAAAGACCTTGGTGTTTTAGCAGTTCCCTGGAGAATGTCACTAGTTGTTATTAATGTGTTGATTTAGATTTGAGTCATGCCCACATATCCATCTTTATTCACAAGGAAATTGGCACTAGAAATTTTGCTTCTTTGAAACTGACATTTTACTTTATTCCCCATAATTCTGAAGTCATGGACTCCTAGAAATAAACTTTAGGGGAGTACTAATTGAATTTGTGAACTCTCCCAATGTTTTCTTGAAAGAAATGACACCACCTGGCCAGGTCAAAAATGGATTTTTCTAATGGAGAAAACAGTGTGGCAAAGGTCATAGATTGGAGAAAACATGAGAATTTCATTCCCTCCCAGGCATTATCTGATAAAAGTTTCCTGGGACAACAGCATTGAAAATTCAGGTGTGTGTCATTAAGGCCACCCAGGGTGTGGATAGTTGGCATCTGTACTTAGGGTGATCAACCTCCTCAGTTACCAGGACTTAACACTGACTGTCCCAGGTCCCAGAACACTCATAAGCTGCAGAGTAATGTGAACAAGGATTCCTAGAAGAAATGTGCATCTGCAAAAGCTCATTGACTGAGTAGAATGTGGGAAAACTCTGCTAATTAAGGTCAAAGTCCACCATGACCAACTGGATAGCTTCTGGGAGATCCACATAGAACTTCAGTGGAATGGAAAGGTTGGGATGATGCAGGTCTAGAGGATAATTACTTAGCTTTAGCCATTCCTTGCCTACTGAGTTGAGGTTAACATCTTGTGATAAATACCCAAAAACCTTTGGCATCTATTAATTTTAGTAGACCACTAGCTTCCACCAACTCAAGAGACAAGAACGCTTGTAGAATAATTTTAATCTAACAACATGGCTGCTCTGGCAAGGGATTACATCCAAAGTCCTTGGTCTGGGTGATCTGAATGTAACGCAGACACACCCTTAGTACACCTTTAGGGTCAAATTAGTTTGTAGAAGGAAGTAGCAGTGTTTCAAAGTGACATCTAATTGGAGGGGCAGACAAAGTTATGAATCAGAGAATGATCTGACAGAATGAGTCAGAGATAGGATATGCCCAACTCTCACGAGAACAGCAAAGGAAAGAGAATCTATTTAAGAGCAGCAAAAGGAAAGTTCATCAGTCAGTTGGGAGTCTGTGCAGTGAGTGCAGTGCAGTAGAGCTGAACTTGTTCATGAGTTCATGCAGTTGAATGCAGGTCAGTAGAGGTAATTGAAGTCAAAGAATAAGAAGGAGCCAGAAGATTAGAACAGATTGCCAGAGTTAGTTTGCGACCAAGCAAAGCAATTCAGTGAGAAGCTGAGAGGAGCCAAATTGAATCAGTCAGCTTAGAGAGGAGTTGGAATCAGAACAGCTGAGTTGAGCCAGCTAGACAGAGTTCAGAACAAACTAGAAAGGGTGAGATTATTCAGCAGTAAGCCTCCAAGACATCAATTACATCAGGCAAATAAAAGCTACTTTTACAAATCCTGCTAGGTAGCACCTTCAGCCTATTGCAAAGATTCCCCCATCTTTTTTTGTTTTGTTTTGTTTTTTGTTTTTTTCGAGACAGGGTTTCTCTGTGTAGCCCTGGCTGTCCTGGAACTCACTCTGTAGACCAGGCTGGCCTCGAACTCAGAAATCTGCGTGTCTCTGCCTCCCAAGTGCTGGGATTAAAGGTGTGTGCCACCACTGCCAGGCGAGAATCCCCCATCTTGATGTAACCAACTCTGTTTCCACCAATGTATTTTAAAATTGCCTTGATTTATAAGTATCTTTGTTCTATTACTACAAAGACAAAACCAACAAGAACAGTAAACTGCTTCCATGATAGAATATGGAACCTAAGGTAATGTAGCTCTGTATTTCCTAGGCCATGTGCCCTCAGATTTTGCTCTAGAATAAACTAGCTGATTCTCATTGAGATAAAAAAAACTGTTTTTGCTGTTGTTATTTGTTTGTTTTTATTTGTTTGTTTTGTATCAACACATGCCAGAGCAGTTAGTTAGCTACCCTCTGCTACACAAGCAGCTGTTAAGTATTTTAGCTATCTTTCCTGCATTAGTATGTTAAGTTACTGGGCTGCAGAAATGGCTCAGTGGGAAAAGTGCTTATCATGAAAGCTGGAGAATCTGAGTTTAGATCTCACATAAAGCTCGTGCTAAAGCTCAGTATGATAGCACCTATCTGCGCTTCCTGCACTCCTACCTCAACATAAGAGTCAAAGACAGGACTATTCCCAGAAGTGCATGGGCTAGCTAGCTGGGCTTACATAGCAGCAAACCATAGGCCCTGTTTCATACAAAGTGGAGATGGGAGGGAGGAGATAGGCCTTGTTTCACCTAAAGTTGTCCTCTGACCTCTGCATGTGTGCTATATGATGCCTGCATTCACATATACTCATTTGCACACACATGCCCATCATACACACACACACACACACACACACACACACACACACACGATAAATACATACATTAAGGTACACATGTGTAGTGTGTCAATGCACTCCTCCAGCTTGTGCCGAGTCTTTGTGTTATAATAAGCTTGTATCTCCAATGGCTCTCTTGCCTTTCTGGCTCTGGAGTATGGTTCTAGCTTGTTTCTGTACTCCCATGCATTGTTTAAGGTAACCTCCCCTCACCTTGACAACCAACATTTCTCTACATAAAGTCTCCGAGACATCTTGAACTTCCCTTTTCTGCTAAGAGATAACTTCCCCTCAAGGATCCTTGAAGCATCCCCTTCAGACTTCTGCTTAGAGGAAATTCCTTTTTAGCCTCAGAAGGGGACTGACTGTATGGAAAGAAGGGCTGCCATGACTGGAGTGCTGGAAGACTCTTCGAGAAACTGCAGCCTTGTCCTAGTTCTTTTTTAGTCCCCGCATTACATGCTCACTATAGAGAAATCTGCAAGAATAGCAGATACGCCAGCTGATGCCTGTGGCAGGCAGAAGTGTTCTTCCTATCTGCTGCTTCCAGAGCCAAACAGCTGTGCTCTGCCTCTGTTCCCCAGACACCTGCCAGCATCCCTGGCATGCTTCCCTGCAGCACAGCCGCACCCAGAAGTTGAGAATGTCACTGGCCAGACCAGGTCAGGTGATTCAAACCACAGAAAATTTTGTCACAGTGCCTCCCTCCATGCTTGTGAAACTTACAGGCATTTGTAAATAATTTATAAAAGTATAAATTTCCTACTCTTATATTTTCTCAGGAGTTAAGAAAAGTAGATGGTATCTGAGTTATTGTGGTGCTATGTTCGTTGTACTTTGAAGTGATGCATAAGCTATACATATTCAGTATAAGTGGCTCTTCTGATTTTTCATTTCTTGGGCTAACAACATGCTATCAGGTTCTTTTCATGTCAGTTACAGAGTGAAACTGCTAAGCTACGGGATCTTGTGGGCTAGATGCACAGAATGCATGTTCAAGGTACAATATTTTCACCTTACACTGGTATTTTTGTGGCATAATCCCACTACGAGCACTGTATTCCACGGTTTTGGGAGTGCTTACTTTGTTATGAGCCAAAGCATTCATCTACAACTCTCAGGTCTGCCGATGACCAAGTCTACGGGTCACCACCATCGCCATCACCACCACTGTTATTTTAGATTTGGTAAAATCAGTTTTGGAAATGGCAGATGGGCAACGACCTAGCCTATGCTTGTGTCCTAAGGTGTGAATTTCATACTGCATCCCTGTCCCCACAAGCAGACTTTCTCTATATTATAGCTTTTGCTGAATCTATATCAATAGAAAGAAAATGACTGAAAGTTAGCCCTGCTGTGGCCTTGGATGACTGTTAGACACCAATTATTCAATTTGCTGAGTATTCATTAGATTTTCTCGTATGCCAGGTATTAGAGATGGCATGTTTACTCAGCTCTCTGTTGGTGACAATTTCCAGCCACAGTGAGAGGAATATTTGGGGAAGGTACAGCTACTCCACATTACCCGTTTTTAAGTTTTATTCATGTATTTTCAATAATCTGAGGAAGAAACACACAGTCTCTAGAATCACAGAAAGGGAATAACTTTTCTCATCACCCTGAACATGTTTAGAATTTCAAGGGGCTAGAACAGTCCTGTGTTTGGAATTCCCTCAGGCCATCTTCCATTCTCTTTATTCTCAGTGCAGTTGTTGCTCCTCTCTGTCCTTCCCTGTCCCTCCTGAAAGGCAAAACTGCATCAGATCAATGATGTCATCTGGTCATTTAGTGGGAATCAGGTGTATATGGGGAATGCTCAAGCACTGAGTGATAAAGGCTTTCAAGAAGGGGGACGTTCCAGACAGGTGAGAGATCTATTTAGTCAAGGTCCTAGACCATAGACCTGCCAGAGAGTGGCAGGTTCTTGTGATTTCTTTGTGGAGCTCAGCAATACTAGGGTCCAATGTTGAGAAGATCTGACATCAGCTCTGACAAGGCTGAATGTAAAGTGTGAGTCAGACAAGCAGGTCCAGACAAACCAGCCAGGAATTATTGCCTCTGTATCATGAAAGCGCCTGGCAATTCAAACATGGGTGGGTCTAAGGAAGGGGAAAAGCAGGTGCCCTGTCCCATCTGGGAGACAGGTGGTAAGAATTCTGAAGAAAAGCAATACTTTCCTTTTTCCTGAAGGAACTTCACTAATTCCGTGGCATGATGCCATTGTTGTAGAAAACTGTATATGAGCATAGCAGATTGGGAAATGTTGAGTGTACAGATTTGTTTCTGTTCTATATTCTTTAAGCTACAGCTTAGCAATTCTTAGCAAACACTGTTCTGAGCATGGACTTGTGAGGCACATTCGCCTACTATTGTCTATTACTAGTAATTCTTTCCACCCTTAAAAAAAAAAAAAAAAACTGTGTGGCAGGGGCAGGAGGGATCATATCTCACTTTCTAGCAGAGGATGTCCTTGAACTCATGTTGGCCTCATACTCACAGGAATCCTCTGGGCTATTCCCCCAAGTTCTAGAATTATCCATGTAAGCCCCCACGTCTCACTTATATTACTAAAACCCCCAGAGAACTACAGACTTACCTATTTTTTCCCTTTGTTCGTAAACTTCTAAAATAAATAAAATAGTGTACTTATTTTACTTGAGACAATACTGGAGGATCTATTATAAATACAAACTCAATAATGTGTGGGTTTGTAAATTTTTTTATGTCTAAAATAAGTGAAAACACTGTGCTCTGAATATGGAAGGAAGGCATGAGATGGCCTCCAGTATCAGGTAACACTGCACAAAGGTTGGGGCATAGAAATAATTCTATAAGATGCAAACCTAGGAGATCCCTCCTCTTGGAATGGAATACTATACTACAATGAAAAAGAACACATGTGAACTTTAATCAATATGGACATACATAAAAATATGTTAATAAATGGAGGGACAATTGCAAAATAGTATGATACTCTATAGTGGAGAAAACATCAGCACATCAGGGAAGGAGATATTCATGTATGTAGCTTTGGATGGCTTGCTAAACAGTATCAGGGACTAAGGAGCCAGAGGAAGCTTCATGATAAAGGAAGAAATCCAATTTTACTTGTATAGCAGACATCAAAAAAAATAAACCTCACAAAACTACACTCCATTTTGCAACTGTTAACTCTACTCATTAACATTTTTATATCTTTCTGCATCAGTAAGCATGTACACATATCTTTCTTAATTGCAACATAGTCTTCTATTATGTGGAAGGTTCATAATTTATTTAAAACCTTTTGGTGAATATTTAAGCTAGTTCATATATTTAGATTTTATAAGGACTATAACTCAAATATCTTCGGTGTGTGTGCATTCGTGTGCATGTGCGTGTCTACATGTGCCACTTGGGACGGAATCTAGGACTTCATGAAAATAAGTCGAGCGCTCTACCACTGAGCTACCGCTTTGGCTGGGGTAATCATTTTAAGCTATTTCCTTTGGGTCACTTTTTGGAAGTAAACTTTCTAGCTCCTTTCCAAAATCTCAGTCTTTCTCTGATGTTGTTATAAATTCCCTTCTCTAAGATTTCAAGCAGTGTTCATTTTTATTAGTTATTACTGTTCAATGGTATCACTTTGTACATGTAAATTTTGCTCAATGTTCTGTCAGTCAGTGTTCTATTAGAAAAGCAACTGCACAAGACACTCAGTTTATGGTAAGAGAGGGTTCTTTTGCCTCGCCGTCTTGGATGGTGCTGGCTGGGATCTGTTTCATTGCCTTTGGCCCATTGTGAGGTAGCCCACAATAGTGGAAGAGAACCCCATGCCTCATGGTCAGTGAGTCAAAGAAGAACCCAGCTAGGGTCCCACAGTCCCCTTTGAGGGTTTTCTGCCAGCAACCTGAACAGCACTCACTAAGCCCCACCTTCTAAAGTCTGTCATTTCCCAACTGTCACTCTGTGGGACAAGTCTCTGATGTACCGACCTATGGGTATATTCCAGGTCTGAAAGAGAGCACCAGTCTTAACTTCACTTTAGGATCTAATGTGGGCTGGGAGTTAAACTCAGTTTTTAATCTCTTGCTTACATCTTTACATATATTGGGTTTTAGGCATGGAATTTATCCTCTTCATTTGCAGCGGGCACAGTACCACTCTGCTTTAATCTTTGTAGCTTTCCAGTGGATTTAATCTGCAGCAGGGACATCTTTCCTAGTTTGCATAGAGGCAGGTAGATTTGTAAATGTGATGTACAGATTGTCGTTCTACTCAGCTTTTTGTAAGTGTGTTTATACTAGCAGCCTTCTGTCAGGGATGGTGTGGTCAGGGGAAGAAAAATGCAGATGTGGACTATGGAAAGGGCTGGTGGTTTAGGAAATTAAAGCATTTCATTTCGTTGCATTGACTGTGAATCAGAATGAATCCAGATGACAGTGACATTGAAGACCCAAGATGATATATGTGATATGAGTTTTTCATTAATCATTTAGTATGTGTGCACGCGTGTGTGCATGTGTGCAAGTCTTAGAGATGAACTCAGGTCATCAGGCTTGATGGAAAATATCTTTATTCACTGGACCATCTCGCCCTTTTAGTTTTCTTGGTCATACAGTCCATCCACGGAGTTTATTTAAGGTCACACTGGAACACTTCATCACCAGAGTCTCTGCAGGAGACCCTCTGCAAGAAGGTCAACTACTGAGGGATAATTTGCAAGCATTTGGAAGTGTCAAAGTGAAGACAGGTTTCTCTGAGCCTAGAAAGTATTGACCTAACATGCCTGACTTAGTGGTTCTCAAGATTATTTGGCTTTTCTGCAGATTTATCTTTGCTACTCTCACTTTTGATAATTAAATCTGTGTGTAGGTATCTCTTACTAATTTGTAAATTCACTCTAGTTTTTTAGTTTCTGTGACTAGCTTTTTAAGTAGCCACATATTTGTGCTATCTGAGCCTCAATCTTCCACGAAACACCTGGCTGCTTCCTTCCGGGGTTAGCAGTGGTGTGACAAACGTGGATAGGGAGGTGCTTCCGTCTGTCTGGGATCCCAGTGATAGCATCGAGTGTCAGTGCTTCCTCCAGTCTCTAAGATGGTATTTTTCAAATTTTATTTTTAAAGTTAGGCGAGAGTTTTAACATAAATGTACTACCTCTCAGATAGGCTTAGTAATGTGCATGTCTCAGGACTAGAACTTAGGTCTTCTGGCTCTGAAGGTAATGACTACTTTCTTCATAGTGTTTTGAGTCATCTTTGATTTCCTGTCCAAACACCAACTGGATGCAGAGAGACAGATTTTATATGCTAATTGCTTATGTATGATTTTTTTAATTTGTGCTTATAAATAATAAAGGCTTACATTTTAAATTTGGATAAAAATTAACTCTCAAGTATTTAGTACTTTTCTGGACCTTTCCCAGGGTCAGGTACAACAGAGCTCATCTGGTCTTCTTTTGGGAGACTTGGCTTAAATACCCTGGTCCTTCCTGCTGCACTTCCACTTTTAATTATTTTATAATTATCAATGTATTACATTTTTCACTTATTTTTTGAGTCAATACTTTTGCTTCCTGGAAATAATTTACGGTGATGGATATTTTGACTTTTTTGCTGCAAAATTATTCTGATTCTTTTATGATAAAATAAATAAATAAATCTTGTCTATCCCAAAGCCATGCCCTAGTTTAATTCCTTTTTTTTTTTGTTGTTGTTGTTCTTTAATCTTTTTTTATATAGTCCAGATTTTATCCCCCTCCTGGTACACCCTCTGACTGTTCCACATCCCACATCTCTTCCCCCAAACCCCTGTCTCCAAGAGGCTGTCCCTACCCACCCCCACCGCACCAAACTTCCCCACTCCCTGGGGCCCCAAGTCTCTTGAGGGCTAGGTGTGTCTTCTCTGACTGAGTCCAGACCCAGCGGTCCTCTGCTGTATATGTGTTGGGGGCCTCATATCAGCTGGTGTCTGCTACCTGGTTGGTGGCTCAGTGTCTATGGGATTTCTGGAGTCCAGGTTAGTTGAGACTACTGGTCTTTCTACAGGGTCATCTTCCTCCTCAGCTTCTTTCAGCCTTTCCCTAATTCAGCCACAGGGATCACTAGCTTCTGTCCATTGGTTGGGTGTAAATATCTGCATCTGACTCTTTCAGCTGCTTGTTGGGCCTCTCAGAGGGCGGCCGTGTCTGTAATCACACCATAGCATCAGTAATCAGTGTCAGGCCTTGGGGCCTCCCCCTAAGCTGGATCCCAATTTGGGCCTGTCACTGGACCTCCTTTTCCTCAGGCTCTTCTCCATTTTTTTGGTCCCTACAGTTCTTTCAGACAGGAACAATTCTGGGTCAGGAGGGACCTTTAGATGAAATGCCCTACAATGGAGAGAGGGAACTTGTAGAGGTCACCTCCAGTAGAAAGACAGGGCATCAAGTGGAAGGATGGGGTTGTCATCCCACAGTCAAAAACTCTGATCTACTCTAATTTATAGTGTGGTTACTTGTGTGTCTTATGTATTGTCAAGTCTGTTTTCTATATTGGTCTTTTCAAAGCATTAATTTTATTGAGGAAGGGAAAGTGACTTTTAAAAAATAGAATAAATTTTTTGTCTCGTTAGTCTACTTCTGAAACACACCTCAAGTTCTCACATTATAACAATAAACTTTTCCATTTCTCTCACCTTTGCTTACAGGTTTCTTAGCCATATTCATAGGTGGATAAAAAGTTCTATTTTGTGGTTTGTATCTTCTACAAATATGAAAGATATCAGTTAAATTTTGCTATATATTAACATTGCATTACATGCTTTTCAAAAAAGTTCACCTGATATATATTTTAATATATAAAGGAGACTGTGTGACATGTTTTCAGGGACTGAGTCAGAGTGCCCACCCCCCATCTACCACAGCCCTCTTTCACACCTACCACCACCATCATGTCTTCAGTTCTGCCTCTCTCCACTGCTCACTCATGGCTCTATTCCTTCATCTTTCCCATCTCTATCTCATATTTCTTTGTCATCACGGCATAAGAAACTGCAATGTGTCACATCACATTATATACATATACACATACATACACATATACATCATATACATATATATTTTCTAAACAGCTATACATGCAAACATTCATTGCAATGAGCCATTGATATGGCTTGAGGTCTCTGGTTTCTAACACACCATAAATACTGGACCCTCTCAGATATTCTGCTGCTGCTCAGAATCAGGGTAATCTTGTGACTAGACAGGGTATCCCGGGCAGGTTCAGTGGGTGAGCTCCAGACTGCTGCACACCTCCCTGCCCTCTATGTTAGTTTGCTGAGCTTGATCCTTGTGCCTGCAGGTTGCAGGCAGCACCATTGCCCTGAGCTGTCCATCTCCCAGCAGGGCAAGAACCTTGGACTGCAGCATAGCTAGCTCCATTTGGGGTCCAGCCAGTGGCTTAGGATTGGCCCCTTTCAGTAATGACATCTGGTTCTTCAGGACTGTCTACTCCACTCCAGCAGCTCATAGATGGAGATATGGTGGACTGACTTAAAGCAATGGATCTGAGCCAGATGGCAGCTGAGTTGGTCAGCTTGTAAGGGCCTGTCCAAGTTGGTTTGTTGTTGTTGTTAATGCTGTGTATTTGGTCTGTTTCTGCAGCATTGCCTAAGTTTGACTCAAAGGATTTAATGTCCACTAGAGCCAGTCTCCTTGTGGTCATCCCAAAGAATCCATTGGTATCCAAGGAATCTAAAAGGATACGGGAAGCTAAATATATGTCTCTTGTATCCTGTTGTTTCTCCTTTCCTCTTGAGATTTCTTCAGGAGAATGTTTACACCTTATTTTCCAAAATTGTCTTCATATTTGCTTTACACTATTGTCAGAAGTCATCTAGGAATGGCTAAGGCATGCAAGTAAATTTTCCAGAGATGGCCCACCATTTTGCATGGCTTGCAATAGGTAAGCTCTGAGATGCTGGATCCTTAGAGATTTCATCCCAGGATTGCTTCTCATTGCTGATATGCCTTTCTTGTCACTATTACATAACCTAGTGATTCCTGGCCATCAGCCTACTCTGGGAAGATTTCCTGCAGATCAACATGAAGATGAACTCTCATGTTGTAATGCTGTGTTGATGAATGGATGGTTTCATAATTCCTGATGATGATTTTATAGAATTCCCAAGTTGATACAAGTAGTCTCAAGTCCCCTATAGAATAAAAGCAGCAATTAGAGCTCTGTAAACTTTCATGTGTCACAAGTTAATTACACCAGGAAAAGAAAGCAGGCTTGGAATAAATTTACCATCAAGGAAAATATTCTTTCTAGGTTAGGTGTGAAACATTATCTGGTAACTAAAGGTCATAAACTGAGAACAGACAATTTATTGTAGGTATAAGGGCAGAAAAAAATTGCTTGACTAGTTTATACAAAACTTCAAAACTAATAAGACGCAAGGCAGATGATTTGTCTCTTAACAAAACCATACTAACTTGTGACATAAAAATTACTGTTTTAAACTTATAATGAACTTATGGGGGGCGGCTAGTAACAGATAATGAATGTTTAGTCAGACACTAATGTTAATGGAAAAACGCAGAAACAATTCTGTTATAACTCCTCAAGTCTTATTGATTTATGACATGAATTATTGCCTTAAATTTACTATGAACTTACTGGAATGTAATAGTATTTAGAAAATCATATAATCAATTATCTCACTGTAATGGTTCTACCTGATAGGTTGTATGAGGTAAATTTTTAGAGAAAATATAAAACAGAGGATGGCAATAAAATGAGGGTACAGCTTTTTCAGCTCCATCCAGAATGTGTTTTTTTTTTCTGTGTGTGCATGACTCTTCTTCTTTTCCTTTCTCTCTGGCTCACAAAGAGTTACTGAACTCTGAGCTTCTTCCCTGATCAGCATAAGGGCCCCCATCTAAAAACAAAGAGACTGAGTAGTTAGCTTCTTTTTAAATTCCCTGCTTCTAACAGCAGGAGTTAATTATCAGAAAACAGAGACATTAGCCACAGAATACTGTGAGAGAGTTAGATTTTCAGAGACCATTAGCTTCTGGCCCACAAAATAGTGAGAGAGAGAAAGAGAGAGAGAGAGAGAGAGAGAGAGAGAGAGAGAGAGAAAACAAGGCCAGAGACCATCAGCCTTTGGCCTTTGTCAGATGCTGTGTCCTGCCTCAGCAATACTTGTAAAGGCCAGGGCTGGTCTCTGGCACACTATGCTTTTAGAAAATGATTCCATGCCTGAACAATTTATAAGAACTGTGTGCATGTATCAGACTCATTAGGACATGGAATACAGTATCAGGAAATGGAGTCATTAGCTGGAAAGGTTTCTTTAACCCTGAAAGTGCTTTTGTTACTTATAAATAAGATAGCCCTGCCTTCTCAGGAGTCTCCTTAATTTAAATGTTTGAATGTACTCTGAAGTTATCTTATTCCTATCACCTGTCATTAGGTGCTGAGCTCAAACACTGCCTATTTTAAGCTCTAAGTAGTTTAATTTAAATTTTCAAGTAATTATTACCCCTTGAATTTGAAATGCATATCCCTTCAAGTGCAAAAATCACACTCAAGTGACTAAGCTTATGCATAAATATAAGCGACCTTAGAGTAAAGGAAATCTAAATTAACCAACCTTGTATTAGCTATTATCTGAACAAATCACACATGTTTCAGGTTATAGCATTTCAACTATGACCTAACATCTAAAAATACTACCTGTGTGCTCGAGGGTAATTTATAACTGTCATGGGGACCATAATTTTGAACTTAATATTTGTAGGTTTAAATTTTACTTTGTTTCTGTCTTAGTCACACACACACGCACACACACACACACACACACACACACACACACACACACACACACTGTTTTGGAAGCTTCTTTGCTCTCCTGTGAGAACAGCATTTGCCCTGGCTGTGCTATTAATGTGGCAGTCTAAGGTTGTTCAGCTACAGCCATGTTTGAATACGAATCCTCATGCAAGCACTATATGGTGCACTATATAGTGCACCATATGCATAGCAGTACCAATATACAGAGACACACTAAATGGTATATAGTGCATTAGAGCATTCTAGTAAAAGAACTAACGACACTGAAAGAAGCAAGGCATGGTGGCACCCACTTACAGTTCCAATGCTTAGAAAATTGGTTTCAGGGAAGTCTTGTTTGGGCTACATGTGTGTCAAGAAGGAGGTGAAGGAAGAGAGAGAAGGTTAACAACAAAGGAAACATACACCAAGTTTGAGCTATGGGGAGCAGTGTGACATGACATCCCATGCGTGTGTTAGGTTAGGCAACACGATTCTTTAAAGAATTGTCTTTAGACAAAATTACATCAAAAATAACAAGCATCGTGAGGAAATTAGTACTCATTTGAATAATAATGTTAACTGTTCAAGTGAATTACACATCTAGCTCTGAAACAGCACAAAATTCATCATCTCAAGACAACACTCATGTAGGGCATTTCAATTTTTAACTGGGGGTCTGAACATGGCTTAGTACCTCTCCTGGCTTCAATTAACAACATGGTTCACTATTGAAGTCTAATGCAGAGCCTTGGCTAGGGAAGTATTCACTTCCCAATTCATTCAAGATTCAGATTCTTCCAAGGTTGCTGACTGGTACCTCAGTAGCAGGTGGGTGGCTGGGATTCTAAGCATAGTTCAAGATGGACAGTAACACAATATCTATTGGCATACTTGCTTTGTGTTAAGCATTATCTAGGTTGGAGCTGGCTCTGTTGGAAAGGCTTGTGTTCTTTTTCAGGGTGTAATCTTTCTATACAAGAGCACATAGGCTGAAATGCAATGCGTTTGAGACAGAGATCTCTGTTTAATTTAACCTAACCAGGCCGCATTCGGTAACTTCAGTTACATTTGTTACATTGTATGGGTTACAAGCAATTCACAAGAGTCCACACAAAAGTAAAGAAAACCAGGGGAGACAATGAGGCTCTGATAGAGTACTTCCAAGGCTTGGATTGATTCTCCAGCACTGCAAAACCAAAAGGATGAAAGTAGTAAGCAAAGCAAAATGTAACAGAGCACCTGCTACCTGTCAAGCATTTTTTAATTTTTTTTTTGTTTTTTTGTTTTTTCGAGACAGGGTTTCTCTGTGTAGCCCTGGCTGTCCTGGAACTCTGTAGACCAGGCTGGCCTCGAACTCAGAAATCTGCTTGTCTCTGCCTCCCAAGTGCTGGGATTAAAGGGGTGCGCCACCATTGCCCACTGCCGCATTTACATTTGCAAATCCACTTAACCCTTCTAACAAACTTATAAAGCAGGCACTATTATTATTTCCTTTTTGATATAAGGAAATTAAGCACAGAGAGCCTTAGGTCACTGTTGCCTAAGGCAGGGGCCCAGGACACCCCACCCCTTCCCTTCAAGATTTGCAGGCAGTTGAGTGGCTGCGTTATTTTCTTCAGTGGTACAGCTGGCCATAAGATGTCTGTGCTTCTAGAAGCCACAGGTCACTCATGCTTCTCTGAGTAACCACAATTAAACTCATTAGTTCGGCAAACTGCACTGGGGTGGAAGTGCTTCTGTGTTTCTGTCATAGATCCTCTATCAGGGGTGAGTAGACGCTTGTTCATGCTTCCTCAGAAAAAGGTCACAAGCTTCAATCTGAAGTGGTAAAGCTTCAGTCTGAACATTTTAATCACAGAACTCTTACTCCTAACCAGTTTCCCATCATATATACTACAGAGTTTGTAAAGCTACCAAATTACAATTTATTGTCAAATATGACCAATTTTGGACTATTACTCATTTTTTATATTAAAGATGTGTCTCTTGTGGGCAATAAAAACATTCTGGATAGGGTGTTTTTTATTGAGTTTTCAAAGGGTATTTTTATTGGGTGGTGAGTTTGTGTTACCTTTCCCCACTCATTGGCAGCTACAGGGCTCAGCAGACTGAGAGGAGAACCCCATAGGTCAGTCTTTGAATGAACCAAGGTTTGACAATTAATTTTATATCATTAACTCTTAGAGGATCAAAATGCTCAGAAGTGTTTCATGGTGACAAAATAATATGATTAATCTTTTGAGATAATAATGTTTTTGCTTTCAGAGTAGAATGCAAACAGTATTGAGCAAGCCAAGAGCTATGGATCACTGACTTCAAGTGAACGAGTGAGCAGCATTTGTTGGAAGGGGAATTTGTTGGGTCTACTTTCAATTCAGGTACCATCCTTTGAGGAGTATGATAAGTACGATGTCTTTAATTTGCTTTCTACATACCATTAAAAAGATTCCCTTAGCCTTTCACCACATCTTTTTGCTTCTGTTGCTTTGAGGCCCAGTTTCATACTTTAGGCCTCTGCCTCACTAAGACAAACAGGATGGAGATACCTGTGAGCCCAACTCAAGGCCTCTTCCTGCACAGTTTGACGTGTGCATTCCTCTCTGTGAAGGTAAAGTTCCTGGGCCATCTGAATTGGAGTGCTTCTTTCTGCAGACATTTGATTATTAGCAGACTGAATGAAACCGAGGACATGACCTCTCTTAGATTTGGTGGAGGAGGTTTATTTTGTAGCTATGTAAATAATACAAAAAATTGCAGAAATTAAATCCAGGCATATTTTATTTTTGATGTGGTATAGTGAACACTTTGAGATGCTGAGGGTTTTTTTTTTTTGTTTTTTTTGTTTTTTTCTAATTTCACTTTTTTTCTTGCTGTATTGAAATACCTCGACAAAAGGCCACTTAAGGGAAGAAGGGTTTATTTTAGCTCACTGGTTCTGGGCTATCATCTGGGGAAGTCATGGCAGCAGGAACTTAAAATGGCTAGTCTGATCACAATCTGGGCTAAAACCAGAGGAAAGTCGATGCACGCATGACTAGTGCTCAGCTGGTGTGCTTCCCTCTTACATAGTTCACCTGACTAGAAAATGATGCTGCCCATGACAGGATGAGTCTTCTCCCATCGATTAGCTTAATTAAGACAACTCTTCCTGACGCAAACACACAGACGTACCCTCAGGCCAACCCAAATGTAGACAGTTCTTCACGGAGACTCTCATCCTAGGTGATTGATTCTGGGATGTGTCAAACTGATATTTAAAGCTAATCATCAGACTATTTTAAATGTAATTATGTCTTTCTCTCCTCTTCAAATGTGTATGTTGACATTATGATCATTGAAGTGAAGACAAGTTATTGGAAGCAATAATTAAGGGGAGTGGAGAGATGTAGTTCGTTGGTAGAGTAGCGGCTTTGCCTGTACTGAAGTCCTGATTCCATCCCTAACATCATCATCACCACCAACAACACAGAGGTAATGAAGGTTGAAGGGGTGTGAACAGTAGGTCCTGATCTATCCATCTGAGACGACTGGTGTACTTTTATGAGGAAGACACATGAGGAATCTATCTCTCCCAGTGTGTACAGAGGAGAGGTATATGGGCACACAAGGCATATTTCCGAAAGCCAGTAAAGAAATACTCATCAATAACCAACACGTGGTATACTGATTTTGGATGTTTAATATTTATAATAAGAAAATAGCCAGGCAGTGGTGGTGCACGCCTTTAATCCCCGCACTTAGGAGGCAGAGGCAAGTGGATTTCTGAGTTCGAGGACAGCCTGGTCTACAGAGTGAGTTTCAGGACAGCCAGAGGTATACAGAGAAACTCTGTCTGGAAAACCACCACCCTCCCCCCAAAAAGAAAATATATCTGTTTTATATACATATATACATGTATATACATATAAATTTGTTATGTGTGTGTGTGTGTGTGTGAGTAAAATATATAACAATAATTTGTAAAGCCCTGTTATATCAACCCAAGGAGACTAAAATAGTCTGGTTAAGTGCCCTATCACAGCCTTGTGTGGCTGCAGAGTGAGCTCCATCGATCTGGCTAACTAGGAACAAGCATCCCCTGAGCACAGCCATCCCTGCCGTTCTACTCAGTCAAGTTTATTCAACAGATTCCCTCTCAGGGGGATTCAAAAGAAAGACACAGAACTTAAACTTAATTTGGGTCAGATACGTTAACAGAAACACTATTTGAAACCTGAGTTGTTGTGACCTTGTACCTACTGACCTAGGGAAACCAGGTCTTTTTAGAAAAGGAAGAGAATAAGTAAATGGTCCTATATGCAGAAGAGAGAGATAAGAGCCCAAGGTAGAGGTCTATGGATGCCCTTGGCTGGGTGTTTTCTAGTTCTGACTTTGGGTCCCTTGAGAAGCCCTGTTCAAGTTGTGTACTTGATTTCCATAAAATGCCCTTGATTATTTATAAAACTTTCTCTTTATTTTAGCTGTCTCTAGGCAAATTCTATTCCCTGCAGCCTAAGGATTCTTTAATAACACATATGGTAATACGTATAATCAAGGCCTAAAGCTTGAATTAAGTTGAAATCCAGTAATAAGCAAAAGATTAATTCATGAATTTGCTAATTGTTCTCTGTTGCTGTGGAAATTATGTGAATTTGACTTGTAATCTGTAGCACTTGTATGTCTCTATTTAGCTCAGTTATTTTCATCTCTTCCTCAGACTCTGTACTATATATTTTTTTTCTTCAGGGACCCCTGATGTTGGTCTATTACACACGACGATAGGGAGAACACATTCTATTCATTATTTTTTAAAATGTTTATTTGTTTTTAATTGTGTGTATGTGTTGGGGCCTGAGTTTAGGCATGCTCAGATGAATACAGATGCCCACAGAGGCCAGAGGCCTTGGATTGCATGGAGCTGGAATTAGAAGCAGTTAGAGATGCCAGATGTGGGTGCCGCCAACCAAACTTGGGTTTTCTGCAAGTCCAGTACTAGACTGGAACTGCTGAGCCATCTCTCCATCCCCTATTCATCATTCTTTTAAAGTAACTGTGCATATATTTTGGAGTGGAAATATAAACAAGGTGCTGAGGTATGCCAATAAATTCCAGAGGTCACAGTGTCTTCTGGAGTATACATTCATAACTAGGGTAAAGTCCTCAAACTGCTGGGCATAAAGCCACGTGTTTTGTGCTATAAGATGTATGAACAGAGCTGTATAGGGCATGATTGATTTTTATCCACAAGAGCAAGAGCAAACAAAATTCAGTGAAGGCTACAGTGCAGATGAGACATTTGTTGTATGGATGGGGATTTGTTATTCAAGATAGACAGAGGTCAGAGACATTCCAAACGTGGGGGATGGAATCCTCCTGCCCCACAAACATGAAATGTCACAGAAGGTGCCTCAAAACAATGACTGCAGAGAATGGTTGAGTAAGGAACTCTAAAGAGCTAACCATCAACAAGAGCCACTGAGAATACTGTGCAATCAGCTTTCCGACAACTCCAGCAATCAACCAAAAGCTTACAGTGACTTGAGGAGCATGCTTGAAGAAAAATAGCAAAGTCCCAAAACATTACGTATTGTGTCATTTTTGACGTGCCCGGGGTTGTCCTATCCTCGTTCAGGAGCTCCATGTAGCCTTGAAAAGTGAACGGCTTTATGGTCATGGTCAATAGTCATTGGGCACACAAACAGCTTAGCCCCCATGAGGGTAGAACAATTTTGAACAAGTTCCATCCTCAGAGAGGTGTCACCATTTGACCTGACTGTCAGCTCACTGAGGAGCTTTCTTCTCAGGATTCATCTTTATTTGAGTTGACTCAAAGCTTTCGGTGTGAAGGGTCATACTTGCGAGGCAATAAACTCATAAAATAGGATAAAATGTAGCTCGTAGAAACTGTCCCTGTAGAAGCACTGACATTGGACTGACGGGACTTTAAACTTCCCATTATAAATATTTTCAAAGACTATTTTGGGAGTGCTGGGGACATATCTCAGTCATTAAAGTACTTGACTCAGAAGCATGAGCACTGAGTTTGATCCTCTGTAGCCATGTAAAATACATCCCAGCACCGGGAAGCCAGACATAAAGGGATCCTTGGCATTTGCTTACCAGCCAGCCTAGCCTAGTTTGCAAGCCCTCTCCCACCCATCTCAGTGAGAGACACTATCTCAAAAAGCAAGTTGGACAGTTCCTGAGGAAGAATGCCCAAGGATAGCCTCTCCTTCTACACAGTCCCAAACAGGAGCCTATACACTAGTTCACATGCAGACATGTTTCCCTGTCCCTAATATTTTTCATTTGGGCTGTTGTGAGTTGTTATGAGAAGAACATAGACTTCTATGAGCAAATCAAGTGAAGCAATAATGAACACAACAACTCTTGCATTTCAGGGATATCAGGACCTTCCATGCTAATGCACAGGGTGACATAAGAGTGCTGGATGATACAGTGTTTCCTTAACCTTTGACTGTAGAAGTAAGATGTCAGGCAACATTTTACAGTTCATGGGAGCAGCAACAATTCTTTAAAAATAGCTTAGGGAAGAAAATAGCTTAGGAAATATCAGCCTAGGCTATAAGCTCCAAAGAGAGCATAATTATTAAGGCAGAGAACACTGTCTTATATAATTTTCACATCAGCAGGTAGTGTCCTTCACAGTCCACATGTTCTGCACATGTTTACTGAAAGAACACATGTAAGTGGACACACTAGAATTAAAGAACTCAGGAAAAGTTACCACAGCATCAAAGGAAAACAAAAGTCCCTCATGCCCCACACCTCTTTACAGTATCCACGCTACATGTCCTTACATGCATGTGAATGCAACACCCTTCCCACTATAAGATCCAAACAGACCTCATCTCAACCCAGGCTTCATAGAACCCCTTGAATTCCATCTTATCTTCCATTCTTGCCCAAGAAAATCTTCAGGACTAATCCCTAACTATCAACCCAGCTTGTTTAAAGTTTCCGTTTGTCATAGCTAGGATCCAACGGACTGTCACCCTAACTCGCTTTTCTGGTGCTTTCCTAACCTCAACCTTGGAGTATGATTCCTGAGATCGTTAGCTCTCTTGCCTCTTCTGTGTAGTGCATTAGAAGGAACTTGCAATTGGCCCACTGGGGAAGATGCTGACAGACCAGCCAGATACAAACAGGTATGTGGAGTAAGATGCTCCTAGTTAGCCCTATCTAGACCCCATCTCCTGCAAACACCTGATACTTTCAAATTAGTGACTCACTGCTATTCTCTGCTTCTTTCCTCCTTCATCCCCTCTATTGTGGAGGACAGACTTCAGCTATAAATGACAAAGCAGGGGAAGGGACACTATTTTAGAACACTTAATGTGGGTAGATTTAGAAACAGTAATGGAAAAACAAAACCCACGCAAACAAGAGCACCTACCTTAGTCCTAGAACTCTGCAATGCTATCTGTTGACCATCCTAGTATTGTGGCTGTGATTGAGGGTGTTGAGGGCTAAAGGAAAGCAGTGAAGAGAAGCTAAGTTAGTCACTATTTACAGAGAAAAACATAATAAAGGTTTTGAAACTTCAAGAATCACAAAGCAAATTAATCTTATGTAAATGCAGAAATGTACTAGGCATACCTCAGAGCACTCTGGTAAGTGTGCATTTAGCAACAATAGCCAGTCTTCCTGGAACTGGCTTTACGGCGGCGTAGACCCTTTGAATAAAGCAATCAGAACTGTTTGTTATGACAGTGGACAATAAGATTGCTACTTGAAGAAAGATAGCAACTGAGAGGAAACAGCTTGACAAAGTATGAAGAAGGTAGGAATTTTGGCTCCTTGCTTTCCCTGCCAACAATCTGAAACATTCTCAGAGCACTGTCGGGAGGACCGTTCTTGACATTTAATTCATGTTCCTCACTGGCGCCTGCCTCTGGATGTTCTTGGGAGAAATTCAGAACAATCAGGTCATCACTGCAGTAAGTCACTTTAGAGGAGTGAAAAGGAGGTCCTTTGATGATGACAAAGGCAATCAGACAAGTTGTTTTTTGTTACTTGCTTTTAGAGGAGCAGGGCAAAACAGACAAGCTCCAGGCATTGAAAAAGTATAAATTATAGGAGAAAAAGAGCCACCCTGAGCAGCTCAACACCCTTAGTTGCAGGAAAGATGTCAAAATTTGCTGACACAACAGTTGCAACACAGTGAAGAGATAGTGGGCAAGCAATGGCAGAAAGGGAAATATAAAACTGTGGAAGGCTAGAAAGAAAAAATATTATTGTACACAAATAGGAGATGCACACATATATGCCATTTAGACTTAGGCGTGGATGTTGCATTAGTGATCTCTGGAGGAACAAAACTGATATTATGAATATGTGTTACCAAAGAGGATTTATTTGATTGATGTTCACGACGCAAGCTGGATGGCTCCTCATGCTGCAGAGGTTGAGAACCATGACCGAGGCAACTCTTAGAAAAGAAAGCATTTAATTGGGAATGGCTTACAGTTTCATAAGCTTAATTCATTGTCATCATGGCAGGGGGCATGGTGACAGGCAGGTGTGATGGTGGAGAAGTAGCTGAGAGTTCTACATCCTGATCCGCATGCAGCAGGAAAAAAAAGTGCGGTGGGGTTGGGGAGGGGAAGGGAAGGAAGGCGAGGGGAGAGATATAGGGAAAGAGACTGGGTCTGTCTGGACTTTTAGAAACTCAAAACTGGCTCCCAGTGATACATGTTTTCCAATAAGGCCCCTCCTCTCAATCTTTCTCAAATAGTTCCTTTCCTTGGTGACTAAGCATTCAGACACATGAGCCTATGGGGAGCCATTCTTATTCAAACCACCACAGTGACAAAAATGGATCTGTTGACAGTTTAAGGACAGGGTAGGTACACACCCTAACAGTAAGTGAAGTCAGACAAGGAAGTAGCTCTACTTTTTCCTCAGACCTCTTTATATCCGGGCCTCTAGGACATCCTCATACCAGGAGAAGGTGTTTCTCACTCTAGGAGAGTATCGTCCCCTCTCAGCTAATCCTTCCTAGAAATGTTCTCACAGATCAGTCCAGAAGCGAGGCTCTTTGTTGGTTGCAAATTGAATCAGGTTGGCAAAGATTAACCATACATTTGCCAACAACTGAGCAGCCATGAGGTCATGCAGTACTGACCCTGAAGGAGGCTAACTACCCCTGTAGTATGGTTACTATCCCTGAACTGAAGAATGGGGACTATCATTGTAGGCTGTAATGCTCCTGATGTCCACCACTATTGATTTTTAAGTCACATGAATTACTGGACCCATTTCCCTTTTTGTTTGCATAAGATTTAGAATTTAAGGACTAGTATTCGATTGTTGCATGCTTATTAAATTGTATATTTCATCTCCATTCTCAACACCAAATGCAACCTAGTACTTTTCACATTGATTCGGTAAATTCAAAAGTGTAAAGATTCTAAGATAGACTCTTGAAAGATCCTCCCTTCCTTTATAGACTATGATGGGTGGACATGAGACCCAAGAAGAATACCCTTTATCCCTCCTAGCAGAAAAAGGAGCCCAAGCAGTACAAGGTCTCAGTTCCTACAATGTCTATGTGATGATGGGATGAGGCCAGATGTTACCTCTGTACCCCAGCACTGTGTATCACAGGAAAGGAGCCTCCTAATTAGTGGACCCATCAGGCTATTGGCTTGTCTTCTGAGCTTGGGAAAAAGAGAGTTCTTACTATCCTGGAATGTAAGCAAATGTCCTTGGCAACAGCAGAAGGTTTTACCTGCATTACTTGATCTTCAATTAGACAGAATTGAGTGGTGTCTAGAAAACGGGTAAAGGCCAGTCCTGGGTGTGTCTCTAGGGCTGTGTCTAGGGTTGATTGGCATCAGCATGAAGGAATTCGGAAGCACATCTTACACAAATGCAGTCCCCTGGGAGTTCTTCAGAGCTTCCTGATAACAGTTCATTTAAGCAACAGTGGTGGATTTTCTTAGAACTGGCTTTATGGCCTCCGTCCGATAGGTTGGGGACCAGATGAACAAAAGGCGAAAGGTGTGGGGAGCTTGACTTGCACTTTAAGCACAAGCTCTGTTCTTCTTGAACAGGTGTATCTATGGCTGTCATTGCCATGGGCAGCCCACTCCAGATTCTTCAGCTTTTAGCAAGCATACTCATACCAAAGCCTCACGGGAACTTACAGGTCTTCTGCCTTGGACTGGATTACATCATTACTCTCTCTTGAGCTTTTGGACAAGGAAAATACTAGGCTGGGTGAAGTCCTGTCTCAAAACAACAAGAAAAGCCTAGTTTTATTATTTTTTCCTTTCCTTTTATATGTTATCATTTTTAATATTTTTTAACCTTTGGGGTGACTTTTTTCTTCATCTTCCTTCCTGATTTCATTATGCACTCAATATTAATGCATACATGCTTAATCCTAGCATCTGGAATCGGTGGATCCTCATTAGTGTGAGATCAATCTGGTTGAGGCAGTGAGTTCCCGGTTAACCAGAGCTACATAGGGATAACCTGTCTCCAAATAAAGCAAAAATCAAACAAACGATCAAACAAAAAGCAAAGACAAAGTATACCGTGCTGAAATCATTTAATTTGCCTTTGATACAGCACACTTTTTAAACTAATTTAGTTTTTTAGTTATTTACTTTATATCCTTCTCATTTCCCCCTCCTGATCACCACAACCCACAATTCTTCCTCCCATCCTTCCTCTCCTTCTCCTCTGAGCAGGTGGAGGCCCCTTTGGGCATCTTCCTACCCTGACACATCCAGTCTCTGGGAGGCTAGACACATCCTCTCCCACTGAGACCAGACCAGCTAGAAGAATATATCCCATGGACAGACAACCGTTTTTGGGTACCTCCCTCTAGCCCTGCCAGCTCCAAATCAGGATCTCCATGAAGACCAAGCTATACATCTGCTACATATGAGCAGGGAGGCCTAGGTCCAGCCCATGTATGTTCTTTGGTTGGTGGTTCATTCTCTGAGAGCCCCAAGTGTCCAGGTTAGTTGGCTCCGTTGGTCTTCCTGTGGAGTTGCTATCCCCTCTGGAGTCCCACAATCCTTCCTCCTATTCTTCCATAAGAGTCCCCAAGCTCCATCCACTATTTGCCTGTGGGTGTCTGCATTTGTCTTGAGTCAGCTGATACAGCAGACTTTTTAATAGCAGTGAGAACAGTTGGTCCCAAATCTGCTTCTCTACTCTGAAGTTTAGTAATTGTTGGTTACTTGAATCTTCAGTCTATCTTCAAAGTAAGTTCTTCTACAAAGCCTTCCAAGGCCCCACCCCAAGACCAACAGAGAAGAGAGATTCATTCTTACAGGCTTTCGAAAAAATAAAGCCAGGCACCAGGATGTCATCAGACTATGCATGTCCTTTTGCTCAGTGTGAACCACAGTTGCCATGCTCCTGTTTAATAATTCCTACAATATAGGTCATATTCCTGTCCCTGTTTAGTTCTAAATCATAAGGCAGCCAAGCTTCTTCTGCTTATGGACTAGCATTCTGGGTTCACTATCATCATTTGCTTCCTTTATTTGCAGTGTCAAGGGTGAAACTCAGGGTCTTGTGCATTCCAGACCACTTCTCTACCGCTGAGCTAGGTCTGGAGTCCTGTACAGCATCTATCTTTCTACTACACCCACCTCAGTCTTTACAATAAAATTCACACAAGAAATTTGTCAGTAGTGTTAGGAGCCTCCAGTGCTAATTGCCTTTCCCGTCTCTCTTCAACACACATGATTGGCAATGTACTTATTACTTTACATTGTTAATATTAGCTTCTTACGCATATGACATGAAACCAAAGTTGTTTCAAAGAATCCTGAGGTCTCAAGTAACAAAGCAGCCAGGTTATAGACACAAATTCTCCCTCTGTTTTGTATCCACCCTTTCCTCACTTTTCTCACTGGAGTGCATTCTTTGTACATGGTGCTGCTATATAAGGTTTTAATATATGTATTCACTGTGCATTTCCCTCTCATACTTCCTTATCTTAGACTTCTTCTTCCTCCTCCCATTAGTCCTCATTCTATAGTCTATTTTCATATATATACATATGTATATATATTTATGTATATGATTATATATAATTTTATGCATCTATTTAATATTTAGGAACCTTAAATGAGAGAAGTTATGCAATATTTCTTTTTTCACGGCAGTCATGATTCACTTACTGTGACCATCTCCGTTCTCTGCCTCTTCCAATTCACTCGTTTGGAAGGTCTTCTGTAAATTTATCTGTTGCTTCATTGCATGTAGGAAAGCACACTCTGAGCTGGGGTTTAGTGGCCAAGATGTTATTATGGGATGCCCTGGGTATCAAATATAATATATGAAAAAGGAGAGAGGAAGCAGAACCCTGTGATGAGAAAGGCCAGATGCGATGTAGTCTAGAGGTCAGCCCCAGCCACCTTCAGAGTTTCAGAGAGATCTAGAAAGAGAATGGTGAGCAAATACAGACACAAAGTGTGGAGCAGAGACTGAAGGAAAGGCCATCCAAAGAGTGCCCCACCTGGGGATCCATTCCATATACAGTCACCAAACTCAGACACTATTGTGGATGCCATGAAGTACATGCTGACGGGAGCCTGATATAGCTGTCTCCTGAGAGGTTCTGCCAGAGTCTGACAAATACAGAGATGGATACTCACAGCCAACCATTGGACTGAGCACGAGGACCTCAATGGAAGAGTTAGAGAAAGGACTGATGGAGCTGAAGAGGTTTGCAACCCCATAGGAAGAACAATAATATCAGCCAACCAGACACTCCAGAGCTCCCAGGGACTAAACACCAACCAAGGAGTACACATGGAGGGACTCATGGCTCCAGCAGCATATGTAGCAGAGGATGGCCTTGTTGGGCATCAATGGGAGGAGAGGCCCTTGGTCCGTGAAGGCTCGATGTGCCTATGTAGGGGAATTCAAGGGTAGGGAGGCTGGAGAGAGTTGATAGGTTGGGGAACACCCTCATAGAAGAGGGGGAGGGAGGATGGGTAGGGGGTTTGCAGGGGGAGCAGGAACCAGGAAAGGGGATAACATTTAAAATGTAAATAAAGAAAATATCCAATAAAAAATTTAAAAAAGAAAAACAAGACAGGGGTAAATAAGCAAACAAACAAACAAAACAAAACAAAAAAGAAAGAGAATGGTGCTTTAGAGTTGTGCTGAGCTGAGCCAAAGTCAGAAGACCTTAATGTCTCTAAGGGGCAGTTACTGGCTGTGGGCTTCTCGTGGAAGGGGCAGAACCCTTGGACAAACTCTACCCCACTGACATAGTTCTCAAAGGAGCTGACAGAAGGCTCAGGGCCCTTCATGGTACCCATTACACCTCTTTTCAATTGTCCTGTCTACACTTTATTCTGGAAACAATTGTATGCAATGCTTCTTTCTTAAAAATATCTTGTAGTTATTCTTTGACAATATAACTCGATCACATCTAAGCCAAATCTTCCTTCCACTCCACTTGGTCTCTCCCAATACTCTCCCCTTCCTTGTTTTCTCGATCTTTTACCTTTTAAAATACTCCATGAGTCCAGTGAGTGCTGTCTGCATATACAAGGTGTGGGCTGTCCATTGGAGAACCTGCTGCAGCCATACCTTGAAAGAAAAATGACCTCTCCTTTCCCCTCAGCTGGGGTGGAGCCTCATCAGACCTTTCCACCCATGCTGGAGTGTTGGCTGGATGTTATGTAGCTCCTATGCAGGTTACCACAGCTGCAATAAATGCATGAATACCAACACTATGCCATGTCCAGAAGGCAACACTTTAGTGTTTTCTGTTCTTCTTCTGGCCCTTATATATTTTGAAGGCAGCCATGTTAACCTCCATGTATATAGCATACACATGCATGTTGCGTAATACCTATGTAACATAGTAGATGACATAAGCTATGTAACACCAAATTCTCATCATGGCTGTTACATTTTGTCTGCCTCACTTCTGTGATGTTTCCTGAGCTTTGAGGGTACCATTTGGAGCTGAGAGCTCAACAGTCACTTCTTTGTTGGGGGTAGTCTTGTGCATTGTGTATGCCAATGCTGATTTCTATGCCAAGACATCTGCCAACAGACAATGGCATGGTCAAGCATCTCGATCTCAACGTTATGTCATTTTCTATCACCTCTGATTGGTCAATAAAGAGCTGATTCAGCCTATGACTGGATCGAGGGGATAGGAAAGTTGAATTTATGATCCCAGTCAGGGGTTGCAGGTAGAAAGAAATAAGAAAAGGACCATAAGGAGAGAGAGAAGAAATCACGAGGCAGAAGGCCCAGGAGGAGTCATGATGAACAGGTCCTGAGGGATTTGCCATGAGGATACACATGGAACAGAACAAGCCAGAGTTAAGACTCAAATTTAAAGTAACATGGGGTCTGTAGTTAGGTTAAAAGCTTAGAGAAATACAATAGCAGAATATCTGTCCAGTCATAGTGGTTAAAGCTTGTTAACAAACTTAAGATGTCTTTGTATCAATTATTTGAGAGCTAGAACAGGAACAGAGAAGGTTATCACCCTTAAATTACAGCCTACACTTCTTCCCAGCTCTTAGAACAGTTTAGGAATCTTTGCACTGACTGTTGACCACTGCAAAAAGAAGCTTCTCTCACCAAGACGGAGCAGTGCTCACAGACTGGCATGCACATAAATATTTAGAAGCCATTTGACAGTATTCTGTTTAACAAAACAACGGTAGTACTTTCTCCCTATCCCCTGTAATTTCCCCAGCCATAGGCTTTGACCAGGTTCACAGTACCAAGTACAAAATTTTTTCATGTGGAGCAGACCTCAGATGAGTCAGAAGGTGGTTAGTGACCTTGTAACAGTGACTCCATTATTGTACCAGGGAGCACGTCTTGCCCGGCAGGTCAGCGTTGTAGCGTGCAGGGCCCTCTGCTGTAGTAAGTCCATTGATGATTTGTCTCCCCAGCATCCCAGCATCTGCACAGCACCATCTGGCATAGTGAAAATTAACTGTTAGGGAGGAGGTATCCAGGTAACTTCTAATTTGATTTCTGTAGGTCCTGCAATGGAAGTGTATTGTGTCTTCAGCAGTAGGGCCTTACTATCTAGCCATGGTGAGTAACCAAGACCAGTGGTAATAGCCTGTGTTGTTTTGGAGGCCTCTGGGGCCTCTCTGACCAATACTTTGTAGGGAAGTACCTCGCATATGGCACGGAGATTGTCACTTAATAGTCTATGTCCTTAATAGTCTATGTCTGGGGGAAGCATTGTCCACCCACACAGGATGTTTCCACTCAAACTCCTTTAAAAAACTGTATAATTAACTTTCAAAGCAGTTGATTCCTGTAGAGCTTTTATTAATTTGGTTTTAACACATCCTTCACTCCCCTTCCCCTCTCTCAGTCTCCTTACTCACCGAAACCTGTGTAAAGCTTTGATCCTCTGCCACTTTCTTATCTTACTGTCCCCACCTGTAAGGCCCTGTCCCCTCCCCTCTCTCATGTGTGCTTTCTATCTTCCTGACTTGTACAGACACTCTGGATTAAACATACCAATCTAAGAATTTGAAGCTAGGGTCCGCACACCCTATGCAGCATTTGTCTTTCTGGGCCTGGCTGGCCGCGTGCAACGCTCCTTTCTGGAGCCTTTTCTTTTCTTCTGGCTAAACTTTAATCTATTTTTAGTTCCTAAGCCGGCTTTCATCCTTTATGCTTTTCTTGGATACGTAAAATGACTATGGGAAATGTCTGGAATCTTGCTTGGCTTCTTTTCGTCCTTATCTCTCTGGACTCTGTTGACAGAATTGTCTATGGGCTACTACTGCCTTTTGATATTTGACTCCAGTATTTGGGCTTTACCTTTTCGAACATGTACATGGTACAGTATTAGAAGTTGGAAACATTTGCTTTGTTCTTTAAAATCACTGGCCTGTGCTTTCTGATTAGCTTCCCCTGTATCACATTTCAATAGGCGGCCTCTTCCGTGATACACGGCTAAGACAGAGCACCGCCACTGACTTCCAACTTCAGTTCTGACGTGAACTGTCCTGTTCACCGCGGCTGAAATGCCCGTTCCAGAAGTTGACTAACAAACAAAATCTCTCCTTGAATCTGGGGACTTAAGAAAGTCTATTCTTTAGGTAGATTTTTGAGAGGTTTATTTGCATGAATAACTTGTTATTCACATGAATTTACAAAGTAATCTGAAGAAAGGAAGGGACTGCAGGGAGTGCAATGGTTTCAGCTTATAAGAAAGGATTCCATTCCTTTCTTATAAGTGTGTGTGTGTGTGTGTGTTGTGTTGTTGTGTGTGTGGTGTGTTAAGTATACATGTTCACTTGTTTGAGTGCATGTGTGCCATGAGGTGTAAGTCTTCTCCCTCAGTCTTGTTCAAGACAGGGTTTTTTGTTCTCACCAATGGGAATGGAAGCTTCCAGTGTTAAAAGGCTGAGGTGTCTATTTAACATATCAAAGTGGACCTGACCTCCAAATTCCCCCAGCCTCCTTCAGTCCTTACTTGTCACAGGGTATAGCTGACGTACTCCACTTTCTAGGTGCCCCCCCCCGCCCCTCCTCCCGCCTCAACTCTTCGGCCCAGAGGCTTGACTGCCCTTTCTCTAGGGACTCTTCGCTATACAATCTAGCCATTTTGATATTTTAAATAAGCATTTCAGCTGTTTGTCTGAGTTTGAAACCTAACATCCTGCATTACAAGGGTTCTAGGGATCTGAACTGATGCCTTCATATTTGCATGGCAAAAGCTTGATAACTTAGCATCATCCCAGAACCTCATGCATGAGTCTCAATGGAGAGAGCAGAGCGGCTCCGAAGGAATTGGTGAGAGTTGTCATGAAAAAAGTCACTATAATACAGCTGCATGAGTGACCAAGGTGACAAATGTGATTGGAGGAGGGGTGGGGAGAGTAGAGGAGTACCTCTCTTCTTTACTTGCAGGAATTCAGCTTCACGTCATGGAAAAGACTGCCGGAAGCACACAATTTATATGGCAGTGAACAACATTTGCTTGAAGATTTGCTAGACATTAGCAGGCAGCAGTTTAGCCTGTATCTTAGTTAATTTTCACACTGCCATGACAAAACTCCAACAAAAACATTTTAAGAAAGGAAAGGCTTACTTTGGCTCATGTTCTTGGTTATAGTCCATTATGGCAGGTACACCATGAGCTTGGGATGGCTGGGTACATTGTATCCCCAGAGAGATGGATGTGAGGTCTTGGCTCTCTTTTTTATCGTCTGGAACCCCACCAGACCATGTAATGGAGCTATCTACAGTTGTGGGGAGGAGTTATGCCACCTCAATTGACCTAATCTAGAAAATCCCTCAATGATAGGACAAGCACAGGGGTTTGACTCTAGATGAATCTAGATCCCATCAATTTGGCAATCACTATGGATTATTACAGCCTGGAAGCCTGATGGGAAACTGACGTGAAGGATATCTAACTACTGAAAGGATAGAGATATTATTCATTGTGTGTTACCTAGGTACTCCATCTTTTCAGTTTCCCAAATGGCTCTTTTGATATTTAGTGACAGCCATTTTCATTACAAATGCCAACTAAGAGTGTATCTCTTATTTTTTTCTTTCTAGTTTTAGGGCTATTAAGGAAACTCTTTAGCATGTACCTTCCTGCAATTTACACACAGAAGTCCTAACCTCAAGTACTTCAGAACTTGGAAATAGACTCTTCAGTACAAGGTCACCTTCTAAGCTAATCTAGTACTATCAGTGTTTTTAGAAAGAAAGCAAATCTGGGCACAGACACACAGAGTGAAAACATTATGTGAATAAACACAGGGAGAAGACATCCATTTACAGTTAAGAGGGGAGGCCCTTTCCTTACAGCCCCAGGAGGAATTAACCCTTTACCTTTAATCTCAGACCTGTGTGACTATCAACAGTAACTTCTGCAAAGGTTCTCTGTGGGCTATTCCATTAGGACAGCATTGGCAAACTAAGATGTCTCCTTCTGTTAACCATTTCACAGTCTGTCTCTTTGTAGTGTGCAATTTTAAAAGTTAGTTTGAAGTACATTTTTATCTCACTACCTTTCCCGGCTAGTTTTCTGTCAACCTGACACACACTAGATAGAGTCATTTGAAAGGAGGGAATCTTTATTGAGAAAACGTTTCAAAAGATCTAGCTTTGGAAAAAACAAAGGTTTTATTAATGAGAAATTGGGTTGGTGGCCCTCAGTTCCGTAAGAAAGCACTTTAGGTAAACCACAATAAACAAGCCAGTAAGCAGCGCCCTCCATGGCCCCTGCA
Source organism: Mastomys natalensis (assembly GCA_021653895.1). Taxonomy (NCBI): domain Eukaryota; kingdom Metazoa; phylum Chordata; class Mammalia; order Rodentia; family Muridae; genus Mastomys; species Mastomys natalensis. Next base: position 1,243,171 of record JAJTUV010000933.1, read on the forward strand.
CTGGGCTCCTGCCTCCAGGTTCCTTCTCTGCTTGAGTTCCTGTCCTGACTTCCTTCAGTGATGAACAATAATGTAGAAGCATAAGCTGAATAAACCCTGTCCTCCCCGAGTTGCTTAGGTCATGGCGTTTCATCCTAGCATGAGCAACCTTGACTGAGACCCTGCCTCTCACATCTTACGACCTTTTTTCGTGTAAGTGCCTGGCACACTAGTCTTCCCTCCTGGGACTTTGCTTTCTCTGGGATTGGATTGACAGGGTAATGATATCCAGCTCCGTACAAATTCCCCATTTTTTCATTTTCACTTTGCAGCACACATTTTTCCATCCTACCCCAAGGTTTGATTTATTTTTATTTTCTTTTATTGGTCATTTTATTTATTTATATTTCAAGTATTAATACCCTTCCCAGTTTCCCCTCCACAACCCTCTATTCCATTCCTATTCCTTTCCTCCTCCCCACTGCTTCTATGAGGGAGCTTCCCCCATCCACCCACCCACTCCCACCTCACCACCTCAGCATTCCCCTATACTTTGGGGTGTGGAGTCTCCACAGGACCAAAGGCCTCCCCATCCATTGATGCCTGATAAGACAATCCTCTGCTAATATGCAGCTGTAGCCATGGATCCCTCTATGTATATTTTCTGGTTGGAGGTTTAGTCCCTGGGAGCTCTAGTGGTTTTGGTTGGTTGATATTGTTGTTCTTCCTATGGGGTTGCAAAACCCTTCAGCTCCGTCAGTCACTCCCCTAACTCCTCCATTGGGGTCCCTGTGCTCAGTCTGATGGTTGGACTGCAGGCATCTGCATCTGTATTGTCAGACTCTGGCAGAGCCTCTCAGGGGACAGCTCTACCAGGTTCCTGTCACCAAGTGCTTCTTGGCATCATCAATAGCAGTCTGGGTTTGGTATCTGCATATAGGTGGATCCCCAGGTCGGGCAGTCTACCTTCAGTCTCTGTTCCACTCTTTGTCCCTGCATTTCCTTTAGACAGGAACAATTCTGTGTTAATATTTTTGAGATGGGTGGGTGGCCCCGTCCTACCCTCAGCTCACACCCTTTGATGCTCCCCTTGCTTTCACCACTGCAGGTCTAGGATCCCTCGTTCTCCTCATTTTAATTTTCTCCATGCCTCCCTGAACACTCTCATTTCACATCTATTTTCTTCTCTATGTATAGACATAACTGATTTTGAAAAAAATATTTTGACGGTTTTCTCTTTGATAAATATGGTGCTTATTTCCTTTTGCTTTCTCAGAACCTCCCGACCATTTAAAAACTGTAAATAATCTGCATCTCTTCTAGAAACTCTTTCTCAGGCCTTCTCCCCTATGGAACCCTTTTAGTTCTGTTCTCTCCTTTGAAGGCAGCACCGCTGTGGCTGAATCCTCCTCCCTCCCTCCTCACCTCTGTACTAATAAATTCTTCATAGGGACATCCTTCTTGTACTCCAGATTTGTCATAAATAGATTCTTTCATTTTCTCCATAAACCTTTTAACAAGAAACACTCGGAATCCAAAGACACTAGTCTTCTGAGGATAATTTCATAGCTCTTTCAAGTTTTCACTTTGTGTTAACTAATATTGGTTTGATGGTAGCCCAGATTGTTATAGAAGGCCTTCTGGTGAGCCATAAATGTCACATAGTAAAAAGAAATGTTGAGTTTCTTCAGTATAGTGCAGTAATTCAATTCACGAAGTCCATCGCTTTTATTAATATTTGTATCATAACAAGCTCATTGTGGCCTTTGTTTTTTTTCTTCTTCTTCTTCATTTTCTTTCCCACTCTTTTGTTGAAGAATGTTGAACACAGTAGGAAGACTAATACTAAAAGTGCTAATATTGTGAGACTACATTTTATTTTAATGCTCTTAAACTTTTATGAAAACCTTGCTGAAATCACAATAAAAAAAGCCAAAAACCTTGAGAAGCTATTAATAATCTAGTATCTCGAGTTCACATGGGGGAATGTTAATCCCACTTACCAAAGAGGGTTTCGCTGTGACTCATTATGATTGAGACCTTGTAATTGTGGAGATGTGGTGGTGTGAAAATGCGCTATTATAGACATACGAGCTGAAGCTCCAAATATGCTAACTGAAGGGGTTCTGAATACGAGCTCCTGATGAACATCTCTTAAGACCTTGCTTTGAAAGGCATAGTTGTACACACGGTTGCAAGAGGATTGGTGTAAAGAGGCCACCCTGTTCTGTATTCTCAGGGTTCTATACTGAGACCTGGATACAAAAACACAACAGGACAAAAGAAATCAAGCTCTAAAAGTTAAACTCATATCTAGACTTTTCAAACAATTGAAATGTTATCCAAAAGACCTTCCTTGACTATCTTCTGTGTGCACAAGAGCTACTTTAAGTATATTTTGAATTCAACCAGTTAAACCCAGAAAGTGATCTTTCAAACAAACATTCACGAGTGGTTATAAGGTCTTGGCTAGCTTGGTGTTAGAGTACAAAGCTAGCATGTATGAGGTCCTACAATGTTTATATTTTTAAGGAAATGTTTGATCAGACTGAGGGGCTAATTAAGTAAAGTTATTGCCTAACACAAGTAAATCATGTTAATTTCTGGTGATAAATACATGGCCAACTCCACTTCAAATTCATGATATATGTGTGTGTGTATGTATATATACACATACATACATACATACATACATATGTGTGTATATGTATGTACGTGTATTTGTATATGTGTATATATGATTGAATATATGTATATATGTGTACATATGTGTATATATATATATAACATTAAGTATATGTGAATAATATATGTATGTATATGGTACATATTACATACATTATGATACATACACACACACACACACACATCATATATATAAACACACACACATGTATTATATACGATTGACCTTTGGTTACACATCTTTGAGAAAGGCTGTGTGCTTAATTAAAATTCTTTTAGGTGTAACACTATTTTATTATATTTAATACAGTTCAATGACTTCATTAGAAACAGTTGCAAGAGAAGAGATTAAAATTTCTGAGATTTATAGCTGTGGTTCTTATGTTTTGTAACTTCTTTTCATCTAAAATAAATATCAAGGACTTGAGATGTGTCTTGGTTGATAGTGTGCTTGTCTAGCATGCAAAAAGCCATGGGTTTGAGCCTCGGTACTATACAAAGTCCCAGTTGGGTGGTGTACATAAGTAACTTTAGTACTTGAGAGATAGAGGCGGAAGGGTCAGAAGTTCAACGGCATCCTTAGCTACACAGTGAGTTCAAAGCCTACTGGACCACATGAGACCCCATCTCAAAAACAAGTATTGCCAAATCTCAAAACAGAGAAAAAGCATAGCTTTAAAAAGACAGGGCTGCTAGTATGGAGAAGTAAAATCCAAGATCTTGAGGTTGTCAATGGAGATATTGCTCTCTGGGGTTTCAAATGAAAAAAAAATAAGGTTGCTGGTTTTCTCATGCCACATGTGCTTCTGAAAGAGACAAGGTTGGCGCTCTTGGTTGTTGTTTCTGGATAAGTCTTATCATGATGCTGATGTGTGCTTCATTTCCCTGTACCTTCTATTGCTGTTCATTATCACTGCCCTGTTACTTCACCCTCCCTTCTTCATGGGCCTGATGTTGGTCTGATAGCAATCCTCCCACCCAAACCACCTTAACAAGGCTTTGGTATTAGGGCTTTCCCTTGCTTAGTGAATTACATTATAATCCATCCATTTATACAAGGAAATGTAAAACTCATAACTTACCCATGACATTCTATCATCATTGTTGGCTATAATGCAGTTTATGATCAAGTCTTGTTATTTCATCTCTATTATCACTAACCTAGGCTAAGCCGTGATCATTGCTCTCCTGAGCTGATACTGTGCTCCCAGCCTTCTCCCTACATCCATCTTCTCTATCCTTCTGCAAGATATAGAAAATAACATCTCCTGGTCCATGCATGGCCTCCTCTGTTCCTCATTGGCTTCCTTTACTAAGGCCTCATTCTTGTGAGAAATCGCCAAGAATAAATCAGAAGCCCTACTTCAGTTTGCTATGAAAATGCTTTCTTCTTGTGCAAAACATAGGGAGCTAAAAAATTGGGTATATCATCTGTAATTCTTAAGCAAGTTATAGCAAGATCTAAAATTCTGTTCCTCATAGGAGAAAATTCAATATCTCCAGAATGTCTTGCTAAAGCCTTTGTGTGTGTGTGTGGTGTGTTTAGAGATTGCACTTGTTTGCCTTTTTATATAGATTTGTTTTTTAGCCTCCTGAATGAGGTAGCAGGATATTGGTACTCACCAAAGGCTGGTGGTTTGGGCCCTAAGGGTGACAATAAAAACCAGAACACTGTCCCATTGCTTGCTGTGTACAACAGTTCTCCAGAAATTCAGAGCCAGGGGTTTGCGGTGATATCCAGAATCTTAATGATGGGGAAAGAAAATTTCACTTGCAGACAAAAAGCTAGACACAGTGAGGGAAACCTTATTTTTATTTGCTATGGCATGAAGGGAAAATAGTAGTATTTGACTTCATTTTTCTTCTTGCCTTGATACTTTTACCATGTTATGCTTTGAATACCAAAGTTAGAAGAGGAAGAAGAAGGAGAAGGAGAAGGGAAGGGGAAGGGAAAGGGGAAGGGAAGGGGAAGGGGAAGGGAAAGGGGAAGGGGAAGGGGAAGGAAAAGGAGAAGAAGAAGAGCAGCGTGGTAGCTGATGAGATGGCTCAGTGGTAAAAGGGGCTTGCAGCTAAGTTTGAAGACCTGAGTTTGATTCCAGGGCCCCACATGGTGGGAGAAGAGAAGCGACTCCTACATTCCTGTGAGTTGTCTTCTGCCCTCCACACACATGCTGTGGTGTGCATGTCTGTCAATGGACTAGCTCAGCTCTCTGGTGTGATCTCCCCATAGCGCTTGGTAGCTTTGCATCGTAGTCCTTTTCTCATTTTTTATTTAGAAAAATCACAAGCTTGTCTAATGAATTTCTAGCTTGTCCACCAGAGTGCCAATTTTGAGAGGGCAGGAGGCATAGTTGCAAGGTCTCTGTTGTATCCCTGGAAGGCTACGGTGTTGGCTCACAGATAGTGCTTGATAGATACCGGTTGAAGGAGAAGATGTGTGAATGAATGAACGAATGAACAGAAAAGTGTTTGCTCATTATCAGTGCAGTGAGTCTTACAAACACACATCTCGAACTTCAAGGTCCTATGCTAATTCTTGAGAAACACTGAATTAGATTTAATTTTTTTTTAAACTAATATTTGAAGAAAGCTACGGAAACATCCAGAAAGAGAAGAGGGTACTTACTAAAACAGAGATAATTTCATTGACACTGTGGCTATGAAAATGCAATGATTTAAAATGTGTCTTTCGCCTATAATTCCCTTTCTGTGTGTCAGAGGTACTTACAGCGAGAGCATGGGGCTGTGTGAACCCACGAGCACACTGTGTGTACACAGAGTGGACATTTTTCATGGGGTTCTTCTCAGAAACCATTTGTAATATGGATGGCCTGCTCTCGGCTTTGGTCACTGTTTGCAAACCTGCCTTTTTCTGCCTCCCCACTTCGCCCCAATTTTCTGACACTCCCCCCTCCCCAGAAACCCCTCCTGTACAATGACTCACTTTGCCCAGGTGCTGTTATTGCAGCACAGCAGGGCCTGCTGATTGCCACATGGCCTGCTTTTGTGCCTTCAGTGTTCCTTCTGTGGATCTTACTCTGTTTCTGCTCTCTGCGTGACAAATGCCGACTCAGCTGGCCACCGCTGAAAAATTGGGCTGCTTTAAGCATGACAGCGGGATTTCTGAACACGAGGTTTTCTAGGCCGGTGCCTAAAATCTCGCCCTTCCATCTGCAGAGTGAGAATTTAAACTTGACCTTGAATTCCTAAGTGGCAATTTGGGAATAAACAAAATGAGTTGGTACTTTTTTTTTTTTTCAGTGTATTAACTCAGTAATACCTAACAGACAATTAATTTAATGAGTTCTCACATCATCCAGTCCAGCCTTGTAACTACCCTATTTATCCTGCACCTACGTTGTAGGAAACTCACCTCTGCTAGTTTTAAATTGTGCTTCAACAGCTGTTTCTGCCCATAATGCCTGGCTTCTTTCCCCAAGGGGGAGAAAAATACTCTCTCTCTCTCACACACACACACACACACACACACACACACTCACACACACTCACACACATGTACACACACACACACACACACACACACACACACACCATTTTTCATTGACACACCTGTTTTTGTTATTTTGCAGTAAGAACTCAGGTACTCATTTGAGAGGTTTCCCCCCTCCTTCTGTTTACTGTTTTCTTTAGTCCAGGGTCCTGACTCATTTTCTCCCTCTCCTCCCTGTCTGCTGACTGGCTTTTGGTATAATCTCCACCCACTGCGGTTTCCACTTGGTACCACCCAGTTCCTGTAACCAAGATGACCCAGAGAGATGCCAGGCTCAAGTAGTTTTGTTTTACTTCCGAGAAGTTTCTGAAGAAGATAGAACTGCTTTAGTGGCTAGCTGTTCGAAATGAATAGATTACGGGTGTGTATAAATTTGAGTTGTTAATGTGAGATGAGGAAGAATGAGCCGTCATGATTTAAGATTAATTAAATTGCTGTGTAATTTTTCTGAATTTTGTTTGTATTTGAAAATGGTTTACTTTATTATTTATTGATTAATGTGCCTGAGTGTATTGTCTGCATGTATATATGCGTACCATGTACATGCCGAATGCCCTTGGAAGCTGGAAGAGGGTGTCTGATCTCTTGAAACTGGAGTTACAAACAGTTGTGTGGGTTTTCTGTGAGAGCAGCAAGTGTCCTTACCACTGAGCATCTTTCTGGTCCCCGCACATGTATATTTTATTTGAGATTGGTTACCGTAGCAAGGCTGACCTCAAATTCACTATGTAGTTATAGAGAATATTGAGTTCTTGACCTCTTGCTTATACTCCTTTTAGGTGCTAGGATTACAGCATGTACCACCACCACACCCCCCACACCACCACCACCACACCACGCACCCCCAACACACGACAGACATGCATAATGTATACATATATATAATTTTATATATGGTGTGATATATATATACCATGTGCATATAGTATAACACATAAAATTTTATACATAATTTTTAATATAAAATTTTCCCTTTAGAACACTATGTGACATTCTTAACCCTAAATGACATTGCAGGGTCTACCATCCGTGACAGGTATTTTGTGATTTTAGTTTTGAACAAGTAAATTCAACATTGTAGATTAGAGTCTACCTGTGCTGCGGGGACGTGGACCATGAGAGGAAGCCTGGTAAGGTCGAGCTAAAGGCTTGAAGCCCTGGAGATCCTGAAGGAACAGTAGGAGCTTTGCCTGCTCCCAGCACCAGGCCCCTGTCACATAGCTGCAGCCCCCCCCCCCATAGAGAGATTTGTGGCCATCAGTCCATAAGTGTAAGGGCAAAGCCCCATTCCCTTCCACATGTAGATGAGCCATCTATAACATCTCAGACCAAGACAATAGGAAAAGAGATGTTACCATAGTCAACTTGTCTTAAAACAGAGTTCTCCATGCTAATGAGGTACCTTGAGGTACAGAGTGGTGTGCCAATAAGCTTTGCATCCCAGACATTCGTCCCTATAAATGGTATTTAATCTCTATGATTTTACCCATCCATGTTTTGCTATGACAATAAACTGTTTTAAGCATGGACTGGCTCTTTCATTGAGATCTACCGTGGGGAGCCAGGGAGAAGGCCTTTGCCTACAGAACCGCATTCAGTCTCCTGCAAAAATGTCTCTCTGAGCTCCCAGTCACAAACACCATCAAGCCTGCCACAGTCAAGCCAAGGACTTTCCCAGCTGGGACTAACCAGAGAGCTCCTTTTTTCCCCAGATCCCGGGCTAGATGCTGTCCTCAGCCTGTGGGCCCCCAACTCCAGTTCTCTGTTCTTCTGCAACTCCCAGTGGCACCTGGATTTCCAAGAGCTGGAGAATCCCATGACCCTGGCCTCATTGCAGGCCCAGGGACCCCTTCCACATACCAGCTCTGGCTTTCTCAGGTCTCAGACTGTGCTTTCCCAACCCCTTAGTGATGCCTCGGTGCTCCCCTACAGCTCAGCACCCTTGTCCAGGCCACAGCACAGTCAAACTCCCTGAGTTTCGCCTCCGCAAGCAGCCGTGCCCAGTGGCAGAGTGGACTTGGTCTCAATAAACCCTATAGTCTGCTAGTCACTTTTCATCACTATGACAAAACTCCAGGGAAGACAACCTGTGGGGATCCGGATTTATTTTGGCTTATATTTTCAGAGCTCTTGGTTAGTGGTCAGCTGGCAGAGGGACCAGGATGGCAAAATGACAGAGCAGAAGAGTCTAGGGACAAGATACGTCTTTCAAAACCTGTCTTCAGTAACTTGCTACCTCCAGCCATGAACCACTTTCTAATAATCTATTCAGCTATACATTCATTATAGGTAAACTCTCCTATGTAGTTAGAGCTCCCATGAACCTGTCACTTCCCTAGAGTCATCAGCTGGGAACCCCCTATCTCAGATTGCATTCTGCCTTCCTGGAATGACAAGCTAGTGATGCTCCAGCATCCTCTCAGTGAGGTAGAGCATGTAGATGATGAAAGTCCCAAAGTGCGTTCACCTATTTGCTAATGTCCTTGTTCTGGTTGTCTCTGTCACTCTCTTGTCTGCTCCTGTTCTGATTCGTGTGTGGGAAGTGAAGGCTCCTTTCCCAATTTTACCACTCAGCTACTTGGCTGATATTGTTGTGAGACAGATATCCCTCACTCACCTGAAACCCACTATGTAGATCAGGCTGGCCTTAAACTCATGGAGGACTGCTGCCTCTGCCTCCGAGTTAGAACCGTCATGATCAGCTTCCGACTCCCATTTTACTCACCCGTTCTAGCACCACGAGGCTATCTCAGAGCTGAGCTTCTTGGACACCTTCTTGTAGCAAGGGCAAAACATAATCAATTAGCAATCATTTTACTGCTTTGTGATATGTAAAATGGTTCTCAATGTTATTTTGAAATATCCATGTGTTATCATCCTAGCTTTATGGGTATCAACCTTATCTTGCTCAACATATTAGTTTTATGAATTGTTTGTTTAGGTGGAGATGAGTATGTAATTATTTTTTATTGCGGAAATTTTAATTTGTCATGTGAAATTAAGAAAGTATCCATTAAAGTACCTACCCATATAGTTTATTAATAAAAAATTTACTGTGAACTATCAATTAGAGATGCTTATAATCTCAGAATTATAGGCTATTATTAGTCTCATCTCCTTTCAATATAGGGACTGAACAGTTTTGAAACCAGGATGGAGTCTCGATCAGTTGTTGCCTGGTCCTGTACATGTACTTAACACTCAACTCTAACCTTCAAATATCTTTTAGGTTGTGTAGCCATAGGCGTTTGAGGGGCATTTCACTTGATTTTAATGAGGTTAGAGTTATAGAAAAGCTGTAAAGTCTTTACTCATTAATCAATTGAGAAGCTGAATATTTTCCTTCTCTCTGGAGAATTAATTAACTATTCGGTTATTTTTAAAATGTTGAAGGGCAAATTGTGATCAAGAAATGCCTTTGCTACAGAAGATACTCTAAAACTTCGGTCTAGAATATATCGCGTAGGAGGGGGTGTAACAAACAGTCTCTCACCTTCGAGTTTCTGAGTTTCTCCAGATGTCTCCTGTGCTCATTTCTTTGCCTTGTGATTACATCAGTGTTTGGAAAAAGATGATCTGGTGGAGAAAATCTAGAACTGTAGGCAGCGTGAGGACATTGTCATGGTATGGGGCCATTACTGATGAGACTTCAACATGGCTGTTGTCTGTGACCCCTGTTTATGACTTCCTTCCCGAGTGTCATTGGATACAGTTGAAATGTATGTTTAATCTAAAGATTTGTGGGAAGAAACAGAGTCTTGGTAGCCTATTAGACTTAGTTTTGTGTGGTTTTCTACAGGAGTGTTTTATGCAGAAACTCTTTGTGCATGGATACTTAGAGCTGGATATCAGCAAGGTAGAACAAAACTCTTCAACAATGTCACTCACATAAACTGTCCACCAATGGAAGTACTTCTTAATGTGCAAATTCCATCAGGTGTGTAATTAACAGTATGTGAGGGTAGAGAAAAACAAAACAAAACAAAAGCAAACAAAGAAAAAGACAAGAGATCCAACAACAACAACAACAACAAAGACACACCGAAGATGGTAGGAAGTGAAGCTTTATGAATCAGAGTGATCTAAAACCAGGCATCAGAGCATGCATCAAGATGCTCTGGGGCGTTGTGTGTGTGTGTGTGTGTGTGTGTGTGTGTGGTGCATGTAAGCACTAGAGTTTGTCACTGACCCCAATACTAGACTTGCTCTAGTAAAACCCAGCCCAGGATGGTAGGGACATAGCTCATTGGATAGAGTACTTGCCATACAACATGAGGAACTGAGTTCAGATCCCTAGAGCACATGAAAGGCTGGTTGTTCCTGCCTAGAATTACTAGTGCATCTAAGACAAGACTGGCGACTGAGATAGGGGTACTCTCAGAAGCTCATGGGCCAGCTAGCCTGACATACCCAGTGGCAACCAACAATGAGACCTTGTCTTAAACCAGATAGAAAATGTGAGTGAAAAAATCTGAAGTGGTTCTCTGACTTCCATTTGCGTGCCATGCCATTGTGTGCCCACACCTACATATGAATGCACACATATACACACCATATATACACAAATAAATATATATCCTGCATTGGGAAGACTTCTTTAGTCCCAGATACTAGGGCAGTATCCATGACTGAACCTATAAGTCACAGTTCCAGGGTTGCAGGCCTGCCTGTTGGACTCAGTCACTAGTTCTATACCAGTGATAGACCATTCAGAGCAGGTCTATGTTTGGGCTCACCACAGTAGCAGCTCAGTCCATACAGACTCAATTTCTGGTCAGCTCTCTCCTCTAGGTAGGCTTGAATGCTCCCAGGTACAAGGGTCATCTCTGGACAAGTCTAGTCCCTATAATCCTAGTCTTCAAGTAGAACTATTAGACCCAGTCCCCGGGCTACCTACTGTAGACACAGGCTCCAGGCCTTTCAAGTGGCATGCCAACTCCTATACCCCAGGCTCTAAGCTCATACTAGATTCCAGATTATTTCAGAATTATGCAGATTCACAATCCTATGTTTCAAACTTACCTGGTTAGTACCTTGAACTTCAATAGGCTTTCTATAACTTCTAGGCTTTCTCTGTGCTAGGCCCAGCATTGGCAGACCCTGTGTTTTAGAAGACTAAGATACTGTGGATCCTAATAGATTTTAGTGTTGGTATGGCCTTTTCAAACCCAAATTCCAAGACAATTCTCAAACACAGGTTTTACAACAGCCCTCATTGGCCTAGCTTCCCTGTCAGCATCTGAGCACTCAAACCTCAAGCTGGTTTTCATGGATCCAGGATCCAAGTATGCCTCACAACACCAAGGCAGTTTCAGGTTCCAACGTGGTTCCAGTGGCTTCAGTGATCCTGGAGTTTAGGCATGGCTTTATAGACCTAGGGTCATGATTGATACTGGGAGATTCCAGTGCCAGACTTGTACGTATGGACTAAGGCTCTAAGCCAGTCCTAAGAATTCTAGACTAATCCCTGGACACCAGCATCAGGCCTCTTTCAGAACCAGGACAGCCTCTGAACTCAGACCTCAGACTGTGTAGCATCTTCTGGTATAGGCTTTTGACTCAAGTGGTCCAAGTGCAACTTTGTAGATGCAAGGCAAGTCTGTTGCCTGGATGATTCAGACAGGTAAAGCCACTGGAAAAGTGAAAGCCGATCTACCAGGCAGCATGCCCAGGATGTCCGGATGGGTCGATGGGTAGATGTTTCTCCTTGATAAAGCCAGTCTAGAGTTCCTGCAAGGAAGGTCTAAGATCCTACTTCTCTAAATAAGCAGTTGTATGGCAACGGATCTGGAATAATCAGGGAAAAGAGATACCATTAAGATTAAAAAAAAGAAATATCACAATTAATAAATATCACAAATAAGTATAAACATAGGAGCTACCCAATGAAGAATTAAAAGATTACTGCCTTAAGGAGGATCAGCAAATCTTTTAAAAAAAAAAATTAGAAAACCGATTCAGTAAAACCAGGAATAGACGACCAGACTGAGAAATTTAAAATATTTATTTTACATATAAAATATTAATATATTTATAAGAATTCTGGATCTGAAAAATACAGCTGATGAAACGGAAGATAAACTCAAGAGCGTAAACAGAATTAATCAAGTAGAAGGAAGAGGTTTCTTAACTCCAGAACCAATGATTTGAAAGTAACAGAGGGGAAAAGGACAAAGAGGGAGGAAAGCTTGTGTGATTTGTGGGGTGGTAATAAAAGAGCAAGTGCTTGCGTTTTAGGAGGAGAAGATAAACATGGTACACACAATAAAAAGACAATAAACTATGAGATTAAAGTATAAAATGCTGGACCAGTGAGATGTGCTCGCTGTACAAAGCTTGGCAATCTGAGTTTGACCTCCAGAGCTCTCAGCAGAAGAGGAGGACTCACTGTCAAAATTAACCTCTGTCTTCCATACGTATGGCTCGTCTCATGTGTGCCTGCATTCAGACACATGTAACACACACACACACACACACACACAGACACACGTGCTTAATAAAATGAAAGTCTAAATATAAATATGGGATGATGGGTAGAAGTGTGGCTTTTCTGTGGTTAACTTTAAATTATGTCAGACATAGTGATGCACCTTATGTCCAACACTCTGAATGTAGAGGCAAGAGAATTGGGCTTGGAGGCCAGTGAGACATGGTGTCCAACCAAACCAAACTAAACAAATTATTACCAGATCGAAGTATCTTGGTATGGCTATAAAAAATGTGTTATGTAAGTATTATGGTAACCAAAGATACTTAGCAGCTTTCATTTTATTTGATATCACAGACCTGTGGTATTTTCCTCTGGAAATTGATTGAAAAAATGTGTTTGTATGTGTTCATAAATTAGGCTCCAATTTTGTAAATTCAATAGTTACAGGGTAAATATATTTCCATGGTGTATCAACTGCATGCTTATTCGTTTCTTATACAAGAGAACTCTATTTGACTGCACTTCCTTACCCGAACACATTGACTCTTATCTAAAAATATGCTTTGTTACTAATAATGACCTGTGCTGAGGTTTTTCTTTTATGTCAGACTCAGGTGTATGTGTTTCCCTCAGTTCTTTATTCCCTCTGACCCTTACTACTTGCTGGCTTTTGGTTTGGTTTGTTCTTTTGGAGACAGGGTCTCATGTAGCAGAAGTTTGCTTCAAACTCACTTTGTAGCCAAAGCTGACCTTGAATGTCGGATCTTTCATTCTGAGTGTAAACTACCTTATCCTGTTGCTTAGGACTTTGTAAATCCCATTTACAACTGAAAACCGTGGGCACTCTCTAGGAGCAATTTAATGAGGGGGAAATGGTAGGAGCCTGACTTGGTACTCTGAACCTTGTGTGAGCCGGAAGTTGAATGCAGTATGCTTACATCCCCGTTCAACCTGGCCTTAAATGAGGGATGAGAACTCCGTGGGGGAAACACTGGGAAGCAGCTAACTGCTATCTTAGAAGTTTGGGAAATGGCCTGAAGTAGGGATCATCGTTGATGGCTGCTTACCTCATGTTAAGGTTGCCAGAAATCATAGGTTTACTGGAGACCATATACACAAATTCCACACCACATTCCATCTGATCAATGACTCCTTTATAATAAAGTAAGGAAGGCAATCTCTGGTGTTTGCTTGTCTTTATGGGATCCCTTCATGTAGAATCAGCTAGCTTTATTGACAGAAATATTGAAGATTTACTGTGTCAGTCAGATGCAACGTGCTACATCCTAGCAAGGTGCTGTCTATAGGCTGATAATTAGTTCTAATATTCTTATGCTGGTCTTGGACTCTCTAAATCAAGGAATAGAACCAATTATACCTAATGGCCAATTAAAATGTTTTGGTTCTATTTTATCCTGGTTGCTAATGGTGAGGACCCTAAGCACTCAAGGGATGGATACATCTGCTCAAAGAAAACCAAAACAATTATGAAATTGGAAAATGAGGCTATCATCTGTCCACTTGGGTGGGTCTCTTCATGTTGTCATAATAGAAGATGTCGATTACTATGGCATTAATCCTGAGTATAAATGTGACAATGGGATGTTTGGATTCTGCTCAAAGGTAGAGCGGTTGCCCAATGTTCATGAGATCCTTGCTTCAATCCTTAAAATTGAACAAAACAACGGCTATCATAGCAACCTGGAATGGTTTGAGGTACCTTCTCCTTCTATTGTACCGAGAAAGGATACTGAATACAACATGCTGTGTTCAAATGTAAATTTTCCCCTGGTTTCATGTATTTGAATAACTGGTCCTCAGCTCATAGCACTGTTCGGAAGGTTGTGAAACCTTTAAGGAGCCTTGCTAGTGGAAGTGAGTCAGTACAATCAGGCCTCTGGGTTTGACCTCCTGCCACTGTATCCTGTTTCTCTCTGCTCCCTGACTGTAGATGCAAGGTGACCGGCTCCCCTACACTCACGCTGCCGTGGGTCCCCAGAATAATGGACTATATACCTCCTTAAAGTGTAAGCCAAAACAAGCTTGTCTCCCATAAGTTGCCTCTGTCAGTTATTCATTCATAGCAACAAGGAAAAATCTGTAAATAAATAAGACTACTGTAATTCCACATAGATAGGGTTTCCAAGGATTCAGACTTATCATGATACAGGTGACCTCACTAAAAATAAAGTCTACTGGAAGAAAGTTTTAGCTATGGTCTAGTGACCAAATGCAGATATAATGACCAAGGATTTCCTTTCTACTGGTTTCCTTCTGTACCATGGCATTTGTACACAAATGTTCCCTGACGTCTTACTGACCCAACTTAGAATGTAATGGCTTTGGTTAGAAAGGTATGTGAATGTTTGTTTATATCCGTTTTCATCCTTCTATCTTTTCAGTGTTGTAGACGTCAAGTTGATCATATTGCAGTTTTGTCCATTGTTTGCTGAGTATTGAGAAGTGAGAGCCATGCTTCTTAGAAGAGTCCCTATCATTCAGAGAGTCTGGAATAGAACTGATATTTCATTTTGGGGAAAGATTCATGTGTAACTTGAGTATGTGAATTATGTGCATTTTGTTGGGAAAGGGTGGTTTCAGCAAGTTTAGTGAAAGAAGAAGGTAGGACAGGAATGGAATTGAAGTAGCCATTTCCTAACCTGGAGGAACTCACCTATGGTGTGAACCTCTACTGTGGGTGAGTCCTGCCTTCTGTTAAGGAAGATGAAGATTGTGGTGGTTTGAATGAAAACGGCCCCCCTAGGCTCATAGGGACTGTCACTATTGGCAGATGGCCTTGTTGGAGTTGCTGCGGTTTTGTTGGAGAAAGTGTGTCATTAATGGATGTGCTTTTAGGTCTCAAATGCTTAAGCCAGGCTAGTGGCTCACAGTCTCTTCCTGCTTCCTGCCAATCCTGACGTAGCATTCTTGGCCACCTCTCCAGAACTATGTGCTGCCCACACACTACCATACTTTCTCCCATGATGATAATAGACTAAACCTCTGAACTGTAAGCCATCCTCCATTAAATGTTTTCCTTTAAAAGAAAGTGGTGTCTCTTCACAACAATAGAAACCTTAACTAAGACAAAGATCAGACATGCCCTCACTCTCCACCATCAGAGCTACTGCACTATAGTTAATCAAGGCTTGGCCCAAACAGGTATTCCAGTGGGGACCCAGAATTTTACATGAGAAAAAAAGATGCAGAGATTCTTTAGACACTTGCAGCATTCACTGCACTGTAGCAGAAGGGTGTAGTTTATGTCCCAGTGACAGTGATGGCAGCCATTCATTCAGGTATCACCGTGCCAAGGCTTGGTGTGAGTCACTTTCTTTAACACCCACACAACTTGATTCCAATGCTATTCCTCTGAAATCCAAAGCAGCCTTCCAACACAGTGATCTTTTGTGTCACATTTTCCATTGTGACAGTTTTCAACCTTGAGCACGGAGAGCTGATTGTTTGTATTATTCCAGCACTTTCAACTGAAAACTGGGATCACAGAATGGTATGTTAATGGGCTAATAGTCACATGTAATCTCAGATCTGTTGTTGCTGAGCCTGGATTCTGAGTTCCTAGTCTCTTAGGAGTTAGTCAAATGTCGAGACTATCACAACATAATTGTAGAGAATTATGTAGTTGCTTAAGGACATAAAGACACACATGTCACCAACTGGGAGGCTGCTGCTTAGAAAAACCCATCGGGCAGATGGGTTAGGCAGATATCTGTGCCATTAGTATTCAGCACAGAGCTACTGTTGTGGCTGGTGTAGGTCTGTGGTTCTTTCTCTCAAGACTCTCAATAGGGTGTGTTTCCTATCCCTTCTCTGTTAGCCAATGATCTGGCTCTTTCTTGTGATTCCTACTTATTTATTTTCTTTCACACAGACTTCCCACCTAGATTCATCATTCTCAGAGAGGAATCTTGGAACACACACACACACACACATTCCACACATATGTATACACACAGACACTTACACACACATTTCTATATGTGTGTGTATGTGTATGCATGTGTATACGCAAGTGTGGTATATGTGTGTATATGCATAGTGTATATGTGCATATACACACATATACATACATATACACTATGCATATACACACATATACCACTTGTGTATACACACATACATTTATATATATTCATTTATACACACACACACAGAGTCGTTCCTGTTCTTTGAAAAATGCCATTTCTACTCCACAGGATGGAAAAATGCTTATTGAGGACATGGTGAAATTCGACCTTTCAAAGCCCCTGAGACCATGTCTCATAATTACCCTGGGGGGAAATGTCTCACTGTCTGGCTGCTCTTCTCATCACAGATACTTAGTTCACATTTCTCTGTCCTTAATTTCACCCCAATTTATTTCTTCTATTCAATTCAGTGATGACTCTGGCTGCTGTTTACTCTGTGGACATTTTCCAATGACAAGCACATCTCTCTCGGCTGTTATTTAGCAGAGCTGGCCGGTTTTAGATTCTTTTCATCATTTCCATTCGGTGTCATCCCCTGGCCCCCGAGTCAGATTTGTGCTGCCATCACAGTTCCCTTCGCTGTGGAATGGAAATATAATTAGCATACAGATTTTTCCTGTTTCTGACAAGGAGTTTTACATTTTTTAAAATAAAGGATCTGAACTTCTTTTCTAGAGAGCTGAGATAGAATCTAACAAACTTCATCTTTCCCTGGACCATTAATCTTTTTTAAAAGTCCTCTTTACACTAGTTTTGCTTCTGACAATGGGAAGTTAATTGCCAGGCTTTGATCAGATGGTCGGGTGGAGTTTGTGTTTTAGGCAGTCCCTTCCCCTAGGCTGTTCGTGTCTAATGATAAAGTAGAACCCTAATTTTCAGTTATCTTGTACTTAACTTCAGGCAGTGTTACTTATCTTGAAATTGATTGCTGGATGCTTTTAATGTATCTTCAGTGGGTTACTGTTATTTTAATAACCATCCCTCTTGTGAAGCAGGTATCACTTGTGGCAGAATGGTTTCTGTGACCGAAAGTTCTATCTTCCATA
Source organism: Mastomys natalensis (assembly GCA_021653895.1). NCBI lineage: Eukaryota > Metazoa > Chordata > Mammalia > Rodentia > Muridae > Mastomys > Mastomys natalensis. Next base: position 1,260,811 of record JAJTUV010000933.1, read on the forward strand.
GGATCTAATGTTAACTTCCGCAGCTGTCTTGTTAGCCGGCAGTGCCCTTTACTTTAGCACAGCCACACAGGGGTGTTTATCAAGCACCGCACCATTTAACTGCCTACAAATATTAGCTCAGACTATTTACCTATTGGATTGGTTAGAATTGGCACTTGGAATAATAGTCTTCTTTTTCCAATGACTGGTACAAGTGGTAGGACTCTTGCCAGGTTGAAAAATATATCTGTGAGCTTTTAAAAATATGTCTCCTTTTCCCCCTACTAATTCATTTATTTATTGACTTTACATCCCAATTTCAGCTTCCCACTTGTGCCTCTCCTTCCTGCCCCTGCTTCACACAGCCTATTCCCCTATGCCCCTCCCTTTTCTTCTGAGGAGGGGTAGACCCACTGGGTATCACTATACCCTGGCATATCAAGTCACTATAGGATTAGGCACATGCTCTTCCACTCAGGCCAGACAAGACAGCCCAGTTAGAGGAAGGTAACCACAGGCAGTTAACAGATTCAAAGACAGTCCCCACTCTAGTTGTTGGGGGACTGGCATGAAGACCAAAGAACACATCTGCTATATATGTGCAGGGGTGAGTGGGGTGGGAGTGGGGGCAGCTAAGTCCAGCCCATGTTTGTTCTTTGGTTGGTGGTTTGTTCTCTGTGAGTTCCTAAGAGTTCAAGTTAGTTGACTCTGTTGGTCTTCTTGTGGAGTGCCTACTTATTTGGGTCCTTTAATGCTTCACTGACTCTTCCACAGGACTCCCCAAGCTCTATGTAATGTTTGGCTGTGGGTCTCTGCATCTGTTTCCTTAGGCTGGTGGGTGGAGCTTCTCAGAAGATGGTTATGCAAGCATTACAGAGTATCATTAACAGTATCATTCTTACCCATGGGATGGGTCTCAAGTTGGGCCAGTCTCTGCTCTCTGCTCCATATTTGTCCCTGCACATCTTGTAGGCAATGCACATTTTGGATTGAAGGTTTTGTGGATAGTTTGCTCTGCTTATCTCTCCACGGAGAGTCCTGCCTGGCTACAGGAAATGGAGTCATCCCCACAGATTCGCTGGCTGCTCATCCCCTTCTCCCCACCAGGTCTCTGGCATATCCCAGAGATGCCTTCTCCGCCCACTGCCAATTTCCTTTCTCTCTCCCCTGCTCTCTCTACACCTGATACACCTGCCCTGTTCCTCTCTCCATCCCCTCTCCCACCCAATTACCTTCCTCCATCCACCTCCGATGTCTATTTTATTTCCTCTTCTGAGTAAGATTTAAGTATCATCCAGTTGGTCCTCCTTGATTTTTGTCTTCTTTAGGTCTGTGGATTGTAGTGTGATTATCCTGTACTTTATGGCTAATATTCACTTATGAGTACATACCATGTATATCCTTTTGGGTCTGGGTTGCCTCACTCAGGATATTTTCTACTTCCATCCATTTGCCTGCAAATTTCATGATGTCCTTGTTTTCAATAGCTGAGTAGTATTCAGTTGTGCAAATGGACCACATTTTCTTTATTCATTCTTCAGTTAAGGTACATCTAGGTGGATTCCAGACTCTAGCTACCATAAATAAAGCTGCTATGAACATAGTGGACTAAGTGTCCCTATGGTATGGTAGAGAATCTTTTGAGTATATGTATAGGAGTGGTATAGCTGGGTCTTGAGGTAGAACTATTCCCAATTTTCTTAGAAACCACCAAATTGATTTCTAGAGTGGCTGTGTCACCATCCCTGACTTCAAGCTGTACTACATAGCCATATAACAAAAACTGGCATGGTATCAGTATAGAAACAGACAGGTTGATCAATGGACTAGAATTGAAGACCCAGAAATAAATCCATACATCTCAGACACATGATTTTTGATAAAGAAGTCAAAATCATACAATGGAAAAATGAAAGCATCTTCAACAAATGGTGCTTGTCTAACTGGATGTGAGTATATGGAAGAATCCAAGTAGATCCATATCTATCACCCTGCACAAAACTCAAGTCAAAGTGGATCAAAGATCTCGACATAAAACCGGAAACACTAAGTCTAATAGTGGAGAAAGTGAGGAGTTACCTTGAATCCACTGGTACAGGAGACAATTTCCTGACCAGAACACCTATAGCTCAGGCACTATGATCAACACTAAAATCAACCTTTAATAATGGGACGTTATGAAACTGAAAAGCTTTTGTAAGGCAAAGGACACCATCAATGGGAGAAAATAGCAGACTATTGAGTGGGAAAATATATTCACTACTCCTACATCCTGACAGAAGGCTAATACCCAAAATATATAAAGAACTCGAGGGGTCAGACACCATCAATGCAAATAACTTAATTAAAAAATTGGTGAAGAGCTAAACAGAAAATATTCAACAGAGAAATCTCTCATGGCCAAGAAGTACTTAAAGAAATGTTTAATGTCCTTAGTCATCAGAGAAATGCAAAGCAAAACAACTCTGAGATTTCATCTTATACCCATCAAAATGGCAAAGATCAAAATCTCAGGTGACAGCATATATTGGCAAGGATGTGGAACAAGGGGAAGAGTCCTCCATTGCTGGTGGGAGTGAACACTTGTAAATATGTCTCTTTTAAGAGAAATTTGAAGCCAGAAAATAGAAGCCTTTTAAGCATTGCTAGAGGAATTGCCTCAAGTTAGTTAACTGGTTGTTAGTGGCCCGAGAGCTGCAGGATTGAAGGGGTCCTGGAAACAAACTGAAGTATGACACCAAGTGGCTAGGTCAGAGTCACTAAAGAGATACCAGAAAGCCACAATGGAGGCTTACCCTCAGTTACAGTGAAAACTCCAGGCCTGAAGGGTCATGGTGAGAAGCTGAGGGTTCGTACCTTCTGGCAGGGTCTGAATCCCCAACGAGAGGTCAGGGGGCCATCAGAAGTCTCATTTGCAGTGGATACCCCAATAGATAGGAGGACAGCCAATGGACTGACCACTAAGGAGAGCAGCAGATATGGAGTGGGTCACCCTGAGCCTAGAAGACAACCTGTGTGTGCTGTGGTGTTAGACACCTAGAGAACTGGGGCTTCCCAAACCCTCTGGAGCACAGAAGATCATGAATATGTCCCAGACACCAGACTGTGAACTATTTTCATTATTAGATTTATATTTTGTTCTTAGCTCATTGTAATTGCACCCTGGTTCTTCCCTTTTAAAAACAAAAAAAATACGTAATTTATTTTGGGTTTTATAGGAGCCCACATTTGGACATTGGATATTTTAAAGAGACACTAAACTATTAAAGCTGAATTTTTTTTTAAGACTGTAGGACTTTTAAAAGTGGGACTGTGTTTTATATTATGTTATGATATTAACATGATGACGTAGAGATAAGCTATTCAGTAGTGATGTGTCAAGATCACAAGTGGTAAGTTGTGCTGGTTAGTTTTTGACAATTTGACACAAACTAGAGCTACCTGGGAAGTGGGAATTGCCTCTATCAAACTTATTCATGGGACATTTTTCTTTATTGCTGGCTGATTTGAGAGGACCTAGTCTACTGTAGGCAGCACTTCATTCCTGGGTGAGTAGGCCTGGGCTTTAAAAGAAAGAAAGCTGAGCAAGCCAAGGTAAGTAAGCCACAAACAATATTCCTCCACCATTTGTGCTACAGTTTCTGTCTGTTGCTTCCTGTTCTGAATTCCCCACCCCAACTGCTTTCTTTTGATGATGGACTAAGAACTACAAGATAAAATAACCCTTTCCTAAGTAACTTGATTTTCTTAAGTGTTTTATCATAGTTACAGAGAACAAACTATGGCAGAAAACAACTGCTCTTATGAAGGGATTCTTGCTGGGTTCATGGGGCAGGTTAAGTTAACAGGAATGGATAAGGTCCGTGAGAACAGGTTTATATTAAAGAATTAGTGTAATTTCGCCCTTCCTCTTACCTCATGTGGCCTGTCACCATCTTTTTTTATGTGATGCTGTTAGCATGCTGTGACAAATTAGAAGGCCCTTACCAGAGACCAAGTTTAATGTAACCATTTCCTCTGAGATTGAAACCTCCCAGTTTGGAGGGAAGCTCTTTAAACTAAGGTGGTAAACAATTTGGAGGAAATCTCTTTAAACTCAGGAAGTAAACAACTCAAAAGCTTCAGGAAATCCCTGAAACTGACCAATTAATCAGACCTCTCTATCTCCAAGCATATATAAGCTGTAATGTCTGCTGATAAGTATTTTGAGACAAGCTGAACTATCTGGAAGAAGCAGAGACCATCCGAGATGCCAGTAAGAGGCAATCAATTGACTTACCTAGACAAAGCTCTCTTCAACTTGCTGATCTGCTTACAGTTGTGCAATGCATACTAGGTTTCCAGCTTTTGTGAGCTGTCACCCATGCTGGGATAGGCTTGGGTGATACAGATGTCATTTTTACTCCTATAGTAGCCTCTTGCCTGTAAGTAATACCAATAAAACTCATTGGTTCACAAATGTGAAACCAACGTGTAGTATAGACACTTTGAACTGTCAATTGTTGTCTATCTAAGTTGAGTAGATAATTGCTAATTTCTCTACAGGAATTGTGTCACGTAACAGCACTTGACCCAAGACCTTTAGCCTTTAAAACTACGAACTAGCAAAACTTCTCATGTTTATAAATCACACAGCCTCAAAGATTTTGTCATAACAAACGTAAAATAGATGGTTTTCACATGGCTAATGTCTTACAGTCACAATAAAGTTTATCTCCAATTCTCAGGAATAAACTGTTCATCTTCTCATGCTAGATCAGAGTGCAAATGAGAAGAAATTATTGTAGGAAAAATTCCAGGTTCCTTTAACTCAAGGAAGTACAGTAAATTTGGATTTTACACATTGTCAATAAAATTAATTGTGAAACATCTAGTTACTGATCAAGAGAATGTGGGTAGTACCAAGAATTCAGAACTGCTCCCTTGTGAGGCATTGCTCATTCTTTGCTAGCTGGGCCAGGAGGAAGTATTTAGGGTAAGGAAGACAGTATCTTCAACTTCCAAGGCTGTCTGTTCCTAGTATTCTTCCTGCAGTGAAGATTAATATATATTTTTATTCTGTAAAGACTGAAGACTTTAAAGGAAACAATATTTTCTCATTTTCTGAGTCATCTTCTGCAGCTTTAAAAATTTTTAGTTGTCTTTTATAAACAATAGTAGCAGAGTGTAATATTACTATAAAGAATAACTTTCCTCTAAACGTTTTGTCTGGCTGTGGTTATCTAATCCATTAAGAGGATTTTCAGCCCCTGGCAAGGTTTATAGAGTGTTTGATTGGTTCTGCTATAAATTTGATTTTGTGACCAGTTTAACAGGGGAAAGCTTTGCTAGGAAGCAGTATTATGAACTTTTGTAAATGCATGTGAACTAGTATTTCCCAACTACTAGGTAGATGCTTGACTAATGAATCAATCAATAACTTACAGAATGAATAGATGTCAAGCTATCTCACATTTTTAATGGTAGGCAGTAGTGTTACTTTCTTCTGTCTGATACTACTACTGAATACTCCTACCCTACCCCTGCAAAGGAGACAAAGCATGTTCCCTATCTTTCAGATTCATTCTTACATTTAAGTATAGTTACCCTATTTGGCTTTAGTATTATTTTAAAGTTACATATTATTTTCATTTAGACAGAATATTAGAGTCCTACATAATTTAAGAATAAAAATCCTAAATTAAAATCATTGGAGCTGAGAGCTGGCTCAGGAGTAAAGGTGGTAGATGTACAATTGATCCCCAGAGCCCTCCTAACAAAAGTCACTGTGGCCATGTGCCTCTGTAGATCTAGTACTCTATTGGTAAGAAGGAAGGGACCAAAGAATTTCCTGGAAGCGTGTGAGCTAGCTAGCTTAGAACACTGTGGTGTTTTGAATGAGAATGTTTGGTCACCAGAAAGTGGCGCTATTAGAAGGTGTGGTCTTGATGGAGGAAATCTGTCATTGGGCTTTGGAGTTTCAAAGGCTCAAGCCAGGCTCACTGTCTTCCTCCTCTTCCTGCTGACTGACAGTCTGGATGTAGAACTCTCAGCATCATGTCTATCTGCACACTGCTGTTCTTTCTGCCATGATGATAATGGACTAAACCTCTGACACATTAAGCCAGCCCCAGTTAAGCGTTTTCCTTCATAAGAGTTGCCAAAGTCACAGTGTCTCATCACAGCGATAGAAATCCTAACTAAGAAAGGTACACAGTATAAGAGAAGAAATCAGAGCATCCCTGCTTCAATAACATTGAGGGAGAGGCGTGACTCCTAAAGGCTATCCTCTGACCTCCAAAGATATAAATTAATTAAAATAAAATCATTAAGTCATTTGCCTTTGGCTATATAGCTAATTAAGAGCAAAGCCAATCTTCTGCAAAGTTAGAATTGGTGACATTGAAATTGGAAACACACACAGAACCCAGCTTTCCTACAGGTATAGCAGAGGACGTTCCTCTTGTAGGGATTTAGAATAAGCAATGCTGGTCAAAAGCATTGTGCCTTACTCATGGGTCAAAACAGTCACCATTAGGAGAATAACGACAACCATGGCTTTGGCTTATTTTCCATTTGTGTGGCTCAGCAGCATAAGCAAGATGAAAGAAAGCTTATGGGTCAGTCAGTAACTTCGTTAGTTTCTTCTGAAGAAATTTTGTGGCTGTGAGAGCCTAGTGTTTGCCTTTGACATGTCTCCTTTCTCAGTTTCATGCATTTCTTGTTGCTTAATTAGTTTTGGAAATCAATAGCAATGACTTGCAAGGCTCTCGAATCCCAGAATCCTGCTTACAAATGGATAATATGAAAATAGTGGCTAAGCTTACTTACTCAGCTTTCACTAGCTCTTCATCTCCCCAAGCGTCTGATACCCTGGGGCTCTCTTGAAAGGATTAGGGCTCATTCCATTAGCACTGAAGAGTCCTAAAACTACTGTACAATGGGTCCCTCCTGCCTTGCTTTACTGAAGTCTCAGCCATTAGGATGTGTGTGTATCTCCCCCAAGTGACTCAATATAACAAGCCTATACTTGCCATTCTCATTAGTTAAATGGGAACGCCCCCGTGTATTTTGTACTCTTTCTGCTTACCTTGAATGCCCTCTCCCTTTCTTAGATTCCTTTATGTGATGATAATCACTGCTGAATACTGTTGCTGTATGCCTTTAGATTAGGGTAAAATGTCAACTGTGAGTGGGAAACGATAGCCCGTTATGAACCCTGCTTCTTCTAAATGGGAAGAGAGCAAGGGTCACATGGGAATAGAATCTCAGAATTGTCCAAGGTTCAAAGGAGACAGGAATTTGAGCTCTTCTATGGAGACTTTTTAGTTTTGTTCACTTGCCAATGGCTACGTATTTCACATACTCTGTTTTGGTTTTTCTCTTGAGCCAACAATAAAGAGAAGGACCACAGAAATAAAAGGATCCAGTTAAGCCATGTCTCCTTGTGCTTGAATGCGTCGGTTGCCTTCACATTATCACGTGACTTCTGCCCTTCTCTCACGCTTCCTTACTCTCCCTTTTCTCCGCGTCTTTCTTTCTGCTTTGCATTGTCAAGGGAAAGTCATAGGAATGGTCAGAGTAGTACCGGAGAGTGAGTTTTATGCTCATTATGCATTCAACAATAACAGACATCATGCATCAACTAACGTGTTTTGGCTGAGCGGATTCCTGCCTCTAAGGAGCCCTTGTTGGAAAGCAGTTTTCAGCCTTACATTGTGTTTCTTCGCTTATCTTGTTTCTGTTGGGTTGACTGGCTATAAACAGGATGATTAATTGTCTCCCCTCCCTTTTTCGGTTAGGCCTGCAATATACCTTGTCAGGAACAAACTGTAGAAAATAGCTTCATTTCATAGCAGACCTTCCTCAATTTCACTGGTCTCAGAACGGAGTGAAACTGAACCTCCTCACCTCATATTCTAAACACGAGACACTTTTATCAGCAAAGTCTATGTGCCATTACCCACCATGTTTTGATTAGAGCAGGTACCCTTGGTTCCGTGTTCAAACACAAGGAACTAAATTAGCAATAAAACTCAATGTCTCTGCACTACTTTGTTTTATTACTAAATTCCATGACAGCAACTTCCTTTCAAAATTCTCATTCTTCTGGTGAACTATAGTTTTATTGGCAATATATTTAAAGCAAATACAATAATTTTAATATTGGGCAAAGTGTATCATGATTCAATTGTGTAATAAACTTGACTTTCATCTTTTTGTACATTTTGATTAGGTTATATAGTTTATTATATAAAGAGCAGAAGGCTATTACGTTTTTTAAAACCACCTTTTAAAATGAAATTGGTTATTTTGTGTTGAGTTTTAAGTAGCTCAGGCTAGCCTGGAATTCCCTATGTTGGGTGAAATGCTTGAACTTCAGCCCTCCTGCCACTGCCTCTATCAGTTTGAGATCCAACATAGCCCTAAGCATAGAAAGCACATTTCAGCTGAACCACATCCAAGCTGAAGATATATTATATATAGTTATTAGATATATATATTATCTCTCTTTCTACTATTGTTGTTGTTCCTTTTCAGTTGCTGCAATGAAGCCTCATGACCAAAGGCAACTTAGGGAGGAAAGAGATTATCTTGTTTTATACCTTGTAATCTGTCGTTTTTTTTAGGATATATATATATATATTATATATATTATATAATATTGATAGACCTGTTATGATGAACAAAGAGACATTTTCAAGCAGTGAGTAGCTTAGATATAATCTAATTATGATAGTGCCTAGCAACTCTATTTTAGACAAAACTTCACAAGCAAATGTAGAGTCAGAACAAAGAAACCAGTTCTTCTAAAACGATATCACACTTGTTTGTCTGTGTATGTGTGTGACTCAGAAGACAACTTGCAGAATGTAGTTCTCTCTTTCTACCATATTGGTTTGTCTTGGTTCCTTTTCAGTTGCTGCAATGAAGCCTCATGACCAAAGGCAACTTAGGGAGGAAAGAGATTATCTTGTTTTATACCTTGTAATCTGTCTTCAGCGGCTCAGAGCAGGAGCTGACGACAGAAGGCCTGGTCAAATGCTGCTTACTGGCTTGTTCCATGTGGCTTTCTCAGCCTGCTTTCTTATGGCACCTAGGGCCACCAAGCCCAGCGACTGGCACCACAGTGACCTGGGCCTTCCCACATCAATCATCAACCAAGAAAGTACACTACAGGCTTGCCTCACATTAATCTGGTGTGGGCATTTCTCAGTTCCCAATAAGAATCTAAGAGTTCAGTCCCAGGTACACTTTAGTGAACCATCAAATGTTGACTGCATGTATTCTGTTTTAACAGTGCATCTTGTCTACACATCTTTTGTTCAGAGTCTTAAGGGTGATTGTATGTTCTGGTTTCCTGTCTTGATTTTCATCAGTTTTTTCCTCATTGTTAGCTGACTAATGGTTAAGGAGTGCAGAAACACAGTCATTAGCTCTCTTCCTGTTAAGTCCTTCCGGTGTTCCTGATAAAGAACAGCTTCGTAGTGAACTCTACAATCTGAGAGTCACTTTGCTAAGTTTTCAGTGGTGGGGATGGGGTTCCACTAAATATTAACTGCTTTCCTTTACATCTTCGCTTATAAGTTACAAAGCAATTTCATGTTCATTACCACAGCCCTGAGAAGAATGTTTAGAGGAATGGGTATTGGCCCATTGTCAAACAGGAATGAAAGGTACCAGCGGCTGCTTTCATACCTAAGCAGGCGATATATTAGGCCTCATTTTTTTTACTACTCAATAAAGACATATTGAGTTGAATTTAGAGAGAGTGTTGAGTCTTTGGAGAAAAATACCAACCATAGACAGTTCACCATGCACAGGGAAGAGACAGACAAAATGGCTGTAAGGAGGGCCAGAGGAGTCGAGATGTGGCTGACGGAGCCTCCACCTTCTTCAGGTCCCCAAACGAATGACACTCAGCTGATGTTTTCACTTGTTCTTGGAGGGTGATTAAGGGTTGAAAGGAATAAAGGATTGGGAGGGGGGACTAGAGGGGGCAGCGTTTGAGATATAAATAAATAAATATAAAATCTAAAAAGAAATAAGGAATAATTTAGAAGACAAACAACAAACAAACAAACAAACAAACAGGATCAGTGAGATTTTGCCACAGCCTTCCATCTTGGTCAGTGAGTGGTTCAGCTCTGGTATAGGGGATGCATCAGAGAGCAAACAGAATAGTACTGTCAAGACAGAGATCCATCAGTCTCTAGAAGCTGGGACTCCTTTCTCCAGATAGCTTTCTTCCCTGAGGGGTTTAAACCCCGGACCCCATGGGCAGGTTTCTGGCAGAGGTCTGATGCCGGAGGCAGGGAGAAACAAGGTCATTAGCTCTCCCTGTCTGTCACACCCAGGCAAAGGACCACACCTCAGTTCTTTCTCAACCAGAGGCGTTTGTTCTTCAGATGAATCACCGTAGAGATGGTTTTATTTTAAGCACTTCAGTGATGGCGTCTCATCACATCACTACTCCTTTGAGCTTCCCTTTTTTAAAAATCCCGTCTTTGACTGAATATGAACACCTGCGCCAGACCCTCATCCTTTGCTGGCGGGTAGACATTAATGAGAGTGTCTCCTTCCTCCTGGTGCAGCATTTCTTTGGTGAGGTTATTTCTTTGACATCTCAGTCACTCAGGCACTTCCCTGCTGCTTCCTCAGGGACATTAAAAAAAATTGTTTTTAGGAAAATTGAAGCTTGGCTGTTTCTTTCTTTTTTTTTTCTACCTGTCTCTCTCACCCTCAGCCCCAGTTACTTTCCCACCTCTGTTAATCCCTATTTTATTAGGATGGTGTTCATTTAGCTAGGAGTTTTAGTCTTTGCTTCTTCCAGGAATTGAGAATTCTAGTCACAGAACTCTATCTTGTTGATTTCCAGATGCTCTGCTTAACCTTTTGATTTTAAAGGGAGCTTTTGGATCTGCAGCGTATGTGTGTGTATGTGTGTATATGTGTTTGTGTGTGTGTGTGTGTGTGTGTGTGTGTGTGTATGTACACATCTGTGATTGTGTTCTCATATGAATGGGCAAATGCATGTGGAGGCCAGAGGTTAATCTTATCTCCTGTTCTTTTTAGAAAGATTCATTTTTTAAAATTATGTTTATTGTTTACATCTGATCATAGGGTGTGCACTTGTACAGGTGCCCTTGGAGGCTAGAGGAGGGTTTAGGCTCCCGTAGAGCTGGAGTAACATTGTGAGCCGCCCAATGTAGGTCAAGGGAATGCAACTCAAGTCTCTTTGAGAAAAGTTAGTGCTCTTAACCTCTGAGCCATCTCTTCAGCCCCTTCCTCCCTTTTAAAGCAGAGTCTCTTATCAGCCTGTAGCTCCTGCATTAGGCTGGCGTGGTGAGCCAGGCCCCAGGGATTGCCTATCTCTCTTCTGAGCAGTAGGCTTATAAGCTAGCAACCACAAATAGAATTTTATGTAGGTTCTGGGGATCAGACTCAAGACACTCATGTTTTGCCAACATTTTACGAGTGAAGGCTTTGTCCTAGCCTGGCATTTTTTTCTTCCACCATAAAATCTAAATATATATGGCATGGATTATTGGTACAGAAGCACTTTATAAATTCCACATCAATTTTCTGGGTGGTAGAAATTTGAATAGCAAAAAGTGAAACAGACTTCCCCTGAATTCTTTTTCATGTGTCTGTAGCATACAAAATGATTAAAGAGAAATATTCAAAAAGATAATCAGAAGACCTTATTCTGTGGGGTGTTACTGACCAAAACTTAAATAAGCTAAAAAGAGGAGGGAAAAAAAACTGAAAAAAGTATTTACAATTAAAATTTTATTTTTGCAGAAAGGAGTTTATGAACTACAATGTAGTGAATGGGCCCATGCCAAAATATCCCCTTGAGAAATTATGCCGTGCAATAGACCTGGTATAGAGGAGACTTATTTGTGGGGAGGGAGGGAAGTAAGGGCCTGGAGAAGGGGTAAAGGCAAATGTGTAGACATGTATAGACAGACAGATGGGGGCAGAGCCAGGAGGGCAGAGAAGGACAGAAAAGGGAAGAGACAGGCTGAATGGGAACACATGAGGAGAGAGAGAGAGAGGAGGGGAGGGAGAGGGAAAGATGGAGTGTGGTCTTTCTATGCCTTGGCTCAGGTAATGGCAGCAGGTAATGGTGCCATTGATGATGTAAATCATTGCAGCCCCCTGCAGGGGGCCTAGTGGAATCACCTGTAAGCTAACAAAGGAGGATAAATAACCCACAAAGAAAAACTACCTTAGTACATGTTTATTCACAACAGTTTCATGTGGCCTTCCAGTCAAGGTGCAGCTGAGGATGACCTGTGTGTCTGGTCTTGGAACTTTTGCTCCTTCACCTCCCAAAGGTTACAGGTTAGCTCTATCACATCAGGGTCCCTGTAGTTACGGGGAGTAAACCTAGGGCTTTGTGCATCGTCAGAAACCACTGTCTTGTCTGTGTTATACACCGTATCCTCAGTATTTCTTTTCAGTAAAAAGAAGTTTAAAATCCATAAACCCACACAAGGTTGGAGAGCCTTCGCTCCAGCTTTCCTTCTGGGACTCTTCCTAACAAAGTCAGCAGACTGAGTTGAACATAGCAAGGTAGTGTTACACTTAGTTCTAAGAGTTTTAATCACACACACACACACACACACACACACACACACACACACACACACAGCCTTTCTCAAAGATGGAAAAACTACAGTTCAGTCGTATCAACACCATATATTTAAAATGAAGTTGACCAGGTGTTAGCCACCAGAAATGAACTTGACAGTGAGAAGTCTGGGGTGATGGTAAAGAGAATTGTTTAGGCAAGCTATGTCTTATTTTGACTCTCAGTATCCTTTTATGAAGGTCACTAACAGTTCAGAGAGAGAGAGAAGAGAGAGAGAGAGAGAGAGAGAGAGAGAGGATAATAATCAAGTTATTAATACTCCATGTGAGGCACTCAAGGTAAGGGTCTTGATCTGTTATTCATTGTACTTTAATCAGAACTGTAAGTGAGGGCTGGAGAGACTGTTCAGTCATCAAGTTTAAGCGACTCTCTTGCAGAGGACCTGAGCCATATTTGATGTCTCACAACTGCCTGTAACTCCAGCTCCAAGGAATCCAATACCCTCTTCTGACCTCTGTAAGCAGTAAGCTTCTTCACATACTCTATCCTTTCTCCCAACAAACACATATATATAGACTAAAACTAAAAATAAATTTTTTAAAAAAGAGAGACTTAGCTGATACAATGTTGTGTATTCTTGGTCTCTCAGTGCTGTGACTATGCTTTACAGAGCTGTATGGCGTGGTATCTTCTGGCTGTACTTACTGGCTTGTACTCCTTTGAATTTTCAGGGAGCTGGGGGATTTATTACTTCTTAGAAATGATACCTAAAATCCTGAATATATTATAGCAACATTAAGAAAATCATCTTTAGAAAGGTATTTCCAAGATGCTGAGACTGTTGGTCCAAGCCAACCAATAGCACACACTCTCACCGTCTGTCAGCTATAGCATTACTTAGAACTGCGTTTAAAATATAAGTTCTTTCCTCTTTTCAGACTCATTCAGAAACTCAGAAGGTTTCAGCCTAGCCATCTGTTTTGACAATTGCTTTATGAGCTTCACAGGCTAACATTTAATAACCCTTGCCCTAATAAAAGCCAGGGGAGTGGGAAATAAAATATTGGAGTTTTTTTTTTTCTCTCCAAGTAAATTTAGCTCTACATTACAACTGACCATTCTTCTGGACATCTGCAGTCTATATCTGTGAAGAAGACAGTTGTGTCAGACAATAAAAAAATAGATTTACTAGTGATGAGGAATTAAGAGCAGAGAGAGAGAGAGAGAGAGAAAGAGAGAGAGCAATGTTTTGTCTGACTGTAGAAGTTTCATGTTTAGCAGCTCCTGCAGAGATTCTGGCTTGGCAGATTTGAGGTAAACCTAGTGCTACACTCTGAAGCTGTGTATACCCTCTCTTTTCATATGTTGAACTCCTCACCTCCAAGACCTTCATGCTAGTATGTGGGCCTTTGGGAATTTATTGGGTCATGAAGAGCAGAGTCAGTAAGATTGGTATTGGTGCCCTTATACTCTGGAGTTGTATCGTTAATAAAGACAGCGGAAGTTGGCTGTCAGCTAAAAGTTGGGCTCTCATGGGACACTGAATCTAAATGCTCTCTTATCTTGAACTCACCAGCTTTTAGAACTTTGAGAAACATATTTTTATTCTCTAGGCCCCATCTAGATTATGATATATTGTCTAGGATTGAGAATACATGAAAACATCTGGTTATCTGTTTAACCAAAATACCCAGAAGAGACTGCCACTGGGAAAAATGGCACACATTGGGAAATTGGGGCCCACGGTGTCTCAAATACTTAAGAGCTGGAACTTGTAAGAATGCTCTGAAGTGACACATCCCATGGGCAAGCACCACTCCTTAACACTATTAATGATGCTTTGTTATGCTTGCAGATGGGAGCATGTTGTCCTCTGAGAGGCGCCACCCAGCAGCTGACTCAGACAGATGCAGACACTCACAGTTGATGGAGTTTGGGGAATCTTTTGGAAGAATAGGAGGAAGGATTGTGGGCCTGAAGGGGATAGAAACTCCACAGGAAGACCAATAGAATCAACTAATCCTCATGGCTCTCGGAGTCTGAATCACCAACCAAAGAACATACATGGGCTGGACCTAGGCCTTCCTATATATATGTAGCAGATGTGCAGCTTGTCTTCATGTGGGTCCTGAACATATGGAACAAGGGCTATTCCAAAAGCTGTTGCCTGTCCATGGGATATACTCTTTTAGTTGGGCTATCTTGTCTGGTCTCAGTGGAGAGGAAGCACCTAGCCTTGCAGAGATTAAAGGGCCAGGATTGAGGGATACCCACAGGGGCCCCACCAGCTCAGAGAAGAAGGGGATGGGGAGAAGGGAGGAAGAATTATGGCATGGTGGTGACTTGGAGAGGGACATTGAGTGGATGTAAAGTGAATAAGCAAAAAATAAAATTAAATTAAATAAAAAAGAATTCTCAGAAGAATATTGAAAGGGATATAGATATATTTTCAAAATATTTCTCTTTCTTTTCCTCCCTCCCTTCTTCTCTCCCTCCCTTTCTCCCTCCTTCCTTCTTTCCTTAGATAAGGTCTTACTACTATCTGGACTGACTGGGACTCACTTTGAATCCAGGTTGACCTAGAACTCCCAGAGATCCGCATGTCTCTGCCTCACAAGTGGTGTTATTAATAGGATGCTCATCATACAGCTTATTCATATCACTTTGAAGCAAGGCTCACTCTGTAGTCCAGGCTAGCCTAGAATTCAAGGCTATCTCCTCCCTGTGCTTCCCTCTTGAAGGCCTGGGTTGCAGCTGTGAGCTACCATACTCTCAAAGAGAAGGTCAGTTTAGGGCTTTGCTGTGGGAGTTGATGCGAAGTCTCTGATTGGTGGTTGATTTCTGCCCCTGAGGACGCTCATTAAGCGTCCCCAAGCACACAGTGTTTGCTTTAGGATTTATCATTGACAGCTATACAAATAGCTTGAGTTGCCCACTTCTTTTGTTCAAAGTACCCTGGAAATCTCATTAAGAGGGATTAATCCTGAATTCCATTTGGGTGTTCTTAGTTTAATAAGCTTGTAGGAAAACCAATAAAAACACAGAGGCACAAAGAAAAGCAAACACAATAGAGAGGTTAAAACCCCAAGTCCCCGAGGAATAAGGGATCACACTACTGTGAAGGAACTAGGCATTGCTGGGACACATGAGGTACCCGGGAGAATGACTGATACAAGTACTGAGTACCAAAGGCCTGGGTTTTAGTCTCAACTCTGCTCATTTGCCAACAGACTCTGCCAAAATTCTTTCCTCTGAGTCTTGCAGTTTCTTCAGAAGGACAGTTAATGTCATCTATTGCAAGAGTCAATATATTGGGCAGAATGTGATAATAAGTATAAGATGGTTCTGCAAAGCAGAAACAATAATGAAATCATGTTTATCTGTAATGTCATCGTATTAGAATTAGACAAACAGCCCTTAGCCTATGCTGGCTATCTACTGTCTTGATACTCAGAGAAGTCTGAAATGCCTTAGTTTCATATTTCAAGTAAAAAATTTAAACTCAATTTAAAAATCCATTTAAGTTAGAATTGTATTAATTCAGCAATTTTTTTTTTAGGCAGGTAGATATAAGAAGTCTTGGCAATAACTCTTCCATTAAACAACTTGTCAACTATCATGTAAATGCAATGGAAAGTCATCAGTAGAATGGGTATACTCTGGTCTCACTGGGAGGGAAGAAAGGCTCGTTGATTTCTTGCAGACATGAAGAAGCAAAAGACTTCTTAGCAATTCCCACAGATGAACCATATGCAGCCCAAGTAGATTATAAATAAGTCGACTATTCAATTTGTTACATAATTTAGGTGACTTTTAAGAGCAAAGGAGGGCACTATGAATAATTGACATAGGTAAATATACATAAACCATGACTGTCCCTGAAAACCAGAACATATGCTTCTTGGTTATGATTGGCTTCCATCCCAAGGTGAGTGACGTGCGAGTAACGTCATTAGCAATAGGATTTGGAAAATTGACCGGCTTTTCTGTACTATGTCACTGACTTCAGTTTGTTACATGGCACAGATGTGACTAGCAGAGAACTCTGGGAATCTGAGAAAGCCAGTGTGTGGGGAGCTGAAGGGAGCAGCAGCAGGTGGGAGGGATACAGGAAAAGTCTCCAGATTTCTCTGAAGAGAAGCTTCAAACACCTGCGCAAGCTGTTTCTGCTGACGGGCCACAGAACCAGACAATACCAGTCTGGAACGTCAAGAGCAGAGATAAGTGGCTGCGAATAAAAGCTCCAGGCCGGTGTCAAGTCGACCAAATGGAGTTGCAAAGAGCTTCGAGTTCTGCAGGCAAAGGCTATAGACATAAATCAAAGAGCACTCTTCCAACGCTGGCAGTGGGGGAGCCACCGGCCACTTGTCACGCTTCAGTGTCCTCAACCAGAGCTTCACCGTGGAGAATAATTACTGTTAGCCCTCAGTCTGTGAGTGACGGTGTCGAGGGTAGGATTTTCCCCAGGCACTGAATGGAGAGGGCTGTACATACTCATGTCTAGAGAAACGCTGATGCGCTTTCTCACATGCATTCGCTCACAGGATCATAAAGAATCACTTAAAATTTCCCTTTGAAGTGTTCCTTTGCATGATTTATATTGAAGACCTTGTTTCCAGCATATTCTCAGCACCTGGCTACGTACATGACAGCCTTATATTCCCAACAGAGGGGAAAAATGAAGAGAATTTTAGCGAGAATTTTGAGGGGATAAATAAACTTGCAGGGATTATTTTAAAAGATGATCCTAAATTCTGAAAGGGGGAAAAAAAAACCCAACATTCTTCTGCAGGTGAGGGCAGGGGAACTAACTGCTAACTCTAGGGAAACTGAGGCAGGGTGCTAACAGCCCTTCTCTGAACCTTCAGGAGTGTGAGGAATTGGGGGAGGAATGTCCCAGTGGTGGAAGTAGCCCTCTGTGACTGATGGACAGCAGGCTTTAGAATCAAAGCGTCAGTGCTCCTTTTGATGAATCTGCTGCCTTTGTAGAGCTGATCTTTCAAATAAAAGATTCCTTTTTGCTCTTTTCTTATAGATAGTTCAGAAGGATGAAAATAGGGCTGGGAATTCAGTTCAGAGCACTTGTCCCGCATGCTCTACGCCCTGGGTTCAATTTCAAACACTGAAGAAAAATGGAAGTTTTCCATGAGAAGATACGAAGCATACTTATATTTTGACAGCTACCTTCTTTTGAACTATGGAATTGATGCCGAAAGAAATGGTGTCAAGTTGACATTGGTTTCATGTTTCTTAAAGAAATGTAGAGATAATGGGGTAACAGTTCTTTTCCATTGACTGTGAGTCCATTTGCATTATGTGTTATTCATTTATTTTATAAAGTTCTGTTATCAATTCATAAAATAGTCCTGGAGCTTGCATTATTCACTGAGGCTTCTGATAGAATGAATACATTTAAAAACAGTCATGTGATTCTAGTCATATACATAAATAACAGTAGACATAGAAGCTAGTATAACATTATTGCCAAGGTACTCATCCAGTCTTGAAAAACTATGAATCACACACTTGGTTCCCCATTGTTTTACAGCATAATTTTTCCCTGTAAATGCACAAAAGGGTCTCTAAAATTAATTACTGTCTTAACTTCTGTTAGAACTACTTCTGATGATGGAGAAATATCAATTTCTGTGATACATTAACTTTATATCATCCTTCATTCTGAGAAAAGAATCCTTGGGCATTCTACCATTGAATTCTCAAAGAATTTTACTTCTAGGAACAATAGTCTTTCTGAGGACTCTTCTGTCCCTCTTGATAATTAAAAGTGCAAACCTACGTAGTTCTATGCTTTTCAGATTATATTTCAAGCAAGTAGAACGCTTGACCTTCAGTGGTACAGGAAGCACCTCTTCCAATGTGCTTTTATGGGTCGTGCTTTGCCCTCTTGCTTAGGAGCAGACTCTCCAGCTTCCACTTCATCTGTATGTTCCCTGTGTGCACACAATTAATGACTGGCCCATAGTTGGAAGTTTTAATTTTGGATTTAATGTCCAAGCTTTCATTCTCTGTTTAAAGAAAAAAATATTTTTTAAATAATGTTTTATTCAGAGAGTAAGAGACCAATCTTGATTGATCACTGTGTACGTCACAAAAATGCTGCAGTGCTTAGACTAGGGCCTGGTGAGTTAGCTGTGACTATAGTATCCTAAGAGATTATTACAAATCTGGGCTTCCAGGGTGCGCAACCCAAGGGTGTGTCTTTGGTACAATTGTAAGTAGCAATCAAGTGTTCAATGGCATAATGTGAATTTTATAGAACATCTAAGTCACCAGCTAGATTGGTCTCAGAACGTTTGAGATAAATCTTTCCTCACTCCTTAGAGATGTTCAGCACGCAGGATAATTTCTCACTATTGATTTTCTCCACTGTGCATTTTAACTGTTTCAAGATCACTTGACGTATGCAAAAGATCTCAGTGATAGTCCGTTTAAAAAGAACAGCTTTTCAGAAGAATGTTTAGGGAAAAAAATCATTTAAGATGCTAAAGTAATCTTTCCCAATTCTTTTTTTTTTTTTTTTAGGTTTTTCGAGACAGGGTTTCTCTGTGTAGCCCTGGCTGTCCTGGAACTCACTCTGTAGACCAGGTTGGCCTCGAACTCAGAAATCCTCCTGCCTCTGCCTCCCAAGAGCTGGGATCAAAGGCATGCGCCACCACTGTCGGCCAATCCTTCCCCAATTCTTAGCAGGGTAGTTTAACGATATATTTTGATTAGGGTTAGAGGACAGAAAATAATCATGCACATTTTCAAGAAGATATATCATATATTAGGCTTCTGAGTGATTGGGCATCTTGAGGGAAGTACAGGATTCTTTTCCCTGACTGAGGCATCCAGGTGAAAGGCCCCACCAGAAGCTGGGTCTCTCTGGGTTTTTGTTATCTATTTTAAAAACAAACCCAAGAGAACCAAAATAATCAATCAAACAAACAAACAACAACAGAAAAAGACAGACTTTTCTGGATCTTCCTGTCCTGAACTTCAGTAATCTATGTCCATAAATCATCTCAATGTATTATTTTCATCAACAAGGAAACTATATCAAAAATAGTAAAAGCAATATAGGAAAAGCCTGTACTCAAAACAGAGAAGGTATAACAAATGTGATTTCCCTCTAAAGATCTTCATTCCTGTACATTCCTCTCTCCACTCCATCATTATTGAAAAGGGGAAAAATTATTTAAAGGATTAAATATTATTTCATTAATTTTGAAGTTACTTCCTTTTTTCAGACCCTGAAATATTGCTCATTAACAGAAAATGGCATCAGAAATGCTTTATTAATGGTAATTCCTTCTCTGGGCTTCTGAATAAAACAACAATACCATTATTTTCAGTAAGAGGGAGGGGGCTTCAAAACTAATAATTAAATAACACCACTTTTAAAGTTCCCAGATTAAACAGAATTAAAGTGAATGAGGCCATTTCCACATCACTTGGAGTGAAGATTTATTTAAGATAGGCTAAACAAATTACAATGAACCCACTCCATTGCCTTCTTTAATAAAAATTATGACTGGACAAACATCAGATTTTTATTTAAAAATAATAGAAAAGTAAAAATAGATTTCCTAGGGAAATTTCTCCCCTATCTCGTGTGTGTATATGAGTGTGAGTGTGTGTGTGTTGTGTGTGTGTGTGTGTGTGTGTATGTGCGCGCGTGCATGCGCAATGTTGTGTGTGGCACGCGGGTGTTTGTGATAGTCTGTTGCTTCTGCGAAATCATTCTTTGGAGTAACTGGGTAGCATAGTTTTTGTTTTTTAACTGGATTCATCTAAGGACACTGAATTAGAACTTCAGCTACTTGGTGGCCATGCGCTCTTATGAACCATGACAGATTACATGGGCCTTGGAAGAAGAGTAAATGTAGATGAAAGCATGTAATGTAAGTCTTTGATGCCGTGTACCTTTGTTTAAAGAGAAGAAAAAGAAAAGAGAAAAATGGTATGAGCACTCTAAAATCATCTGCAGCACTTTAAAGGGTTAAACCTGCTTAACCCACTCTTAGAGAATGGCACCAGAGAGTACAGCTCACCCTTAAGCGTGGCTAGTTCTAGACCTGTGGTAGCCTCAGGTTGCCAGAGCAGTCATGCGCTCCGTTTCCGCCCCCCTCCCACCCGATTAATAGGATCCATTCATAGCTACTCACTACTGCAGGATTTGACCTGAGAAATGCTAGGATTGATTAATCAGCAGTCGAGGTGAAAGTCCCTAAATAATCTTTACCCTTGGCCAGCAAGGGAACTGCTAGTCTCAGTTCTCAGAAGCAGCTGGTGAGGTTCTCAGCCAAGTTCTTCAGATGTAGGAACTTCTCCCTGGACAGCCTACGTCAACATGGCATTTACACATCTAGGCTTTACAACCAGGCTTCCTGGATCTAGGAAATGTTATTCCTGACTCCTTGGACCCAGACGCCTGCAACCACACAGTTCACAACCTGTAGGTAATCTCCCTTCTTTCCTTTCTAGGAGATGGCATAGTGGGTAATTTTTTCTAAAACAGTCATGTTGATATGTTCAAAAATCCATTGCTGAGTTTCAGATAGAGGGTCACATCTGGCCATGAAAATCTTCTTCTCTGCGGGGTTGCAGTCCATACAGCTGTTACTCACAGGATGAAATAATGTTCTGTCCTGGATGGATTAGAAAGAAAGGGAGTATAAAATGCATGGGAAATGCTACAGCCCAAAGTGTATACATGTAAAATATGTGTTTATATTTGAATATACATCCAGAGTCTAATTAAGACAGCTCTCAAGTCAAAGAATATCAGAGTTCAAAGGATCCATAACTCCCCAGACATTTAATCTGAGACAAAAATCCATTGATTCATTTTTTAAAAAGAGTGATTTGCTCATTTCTTGTTTTGTAGTGAGTACTTTGCTGCATGTTCAGCTGCTGCTGAGTATAAAGGCTTCTTTTAGCCATTCAGATAAAATAGGACATTTACACACACACACACACACACACACACACACACACACACACACACACACACCTGTGCACACACCCTGTAATTGAGAGCAAAGCAAATAACAGACACATCTAAAAAAGCAAAATTTTCCTTATCTCGAACTGGTTGTCTATTGTAAAAGACAAAAGAAATCCTCGTTGAAATGCCAGGCACTCCAATGTTGTCTTTGGAAGACAAATGAAGGGGTGGGGACAAATGCCACATGGGTAATAGCTGAGAGTGAAACGTCAAATTTGTTAGTGCTCAAGGGTCGGCGTCTTCAGTCCAATATCAATGGATGTTGGGGGAGTTTAGATAGATAATATTGTTCTGATGACTCTGTGTAAAACAGAGGAGGTATCGTGCACCTGAAAGCCCATAAAAACAAACAAACAAGCAAACAAACAAACAAATAAATCACCCAACTATGCGAGACAGTTCACAGCTCGGTGAATAAAAGGCGTTCACTTCCAGGGAACAAAGTTTAAGTCCTGAACAAGCTCGTTATCTGAACACACCCCTTTTTATTATGCATCTAGGAAGGGAAGATGAAGCCGAAAGGAAGGACTTAGTATCAAACACTCACTCCTATGGTGTTTGCGATTTTTTCTTAAAAAGTGTCCATGGTCTGAGAGAAAAGGTCCTCACACCACCATTTAAACGTTAGCGTCAAGTAATGTTTTAAATATTTAGCTTAGGAAGTGTTTGGGGCTTCTGCTTGTTCTGGCTGCTTTCCTTCAAGGGAAGGACAGTAAAGGTACAGCGCTTTTAGGATTAAGAGTTTCTCAGCCACCCTTTGTAAACATTTATAGGTTCCTGGGTTTTAAGACTCAATCAAACCAATATTTAATGTCCTTGAGGGATCCGGATGTTTGCATGAAGGGAGAGGAGGAATAAGGAAGGAGAAAGGCAACGCGTGGCAATTTGATATGTGTTTCTATCTTTAGTGTAAGCAAAGGACTGTAACTAACACAAAGGTTTTTTTTTTATTCTACTCTTTAAAGTCAGAGTTTGGTGTGGATTTTGCTTTCTGAATCCCAGAAAATTCCCTGGGAGACTCTTCTCCTTTGTGGGGGAGATAGCACATTTAGGAAGATGGTTTTGTGGGCTCCCGCCATCCTCAGCAGTGGCTGTGACACCTTGGGCAGAGGTTTTCTTCCTTATCCCTCCATTCCCTTTGGTATTTCTCATCACTGTTTCATCCTCAATTTCCAGCAGCTTACCTACATGAATCCAGTATATTTTATTAGGTTTTTAAAACAGGCTTTGTGGTTTTATTTGTTTATTTTTTTTATAATGCCGGGAACCAAATCCATTCAAATTGTGGCCATTCTAGGCAACTGCCCTACCATTGAACTGTATTTCAAATCCCTTCAGATAACATCTTATGTTTTCACAGTTTATTGTGCATAGTATGTGTGCGTACCACAGTATGAAGGCCAGAGAACAGTGCACAGGATTCAATTTTCTCATTCCACAATGTAGATACAATGGATGAAACTCAGGTTGCCAGGTTTGGTGGCAAGCACCTTTACTCACTGAGCCTTCTCACGGACCCCTCAAAGACCATTCTTAAACTATAACATCTAGGACATTTCTGTATGACCAGCTAAATTCTAACTTGCTGTAGTCCATGTATATGCACCTCCTTCTAGACTTTATTACTGTTACTTCTCCCTACTACCTTTATCAACAGCTCAGGCATAAATGCAGACAACCCAGTTCCCCTTAGAAACATGCATTTCCACAAACCCTAAAGTCAGTAAAGAAAATGAATATTCTCTGATTTCTTATCCCCA
Organism: Mastomys natalensis; assembly: GCA_021653895.1. Lineage (NCBI taxonomy): Eukaryota > Metazoa > Chordata > Mammalia > Rodentia > Muridae > Mastomys > Mastomys natalensis. The sequence continues at coordinate 1,284,140 of JAJTUV010000933.1, forward strand.
TCAGCCTGTGTATGCTTACACGGACACAAAAGCTAAACTGGATTTCCTAAGTACTCTAGTTTTCTGAACATTCATTTCTGAGCCATAAGTTGATGGTAGTTTCCCAAACTCTTGTGGAAACACATGTTCTGACCAATACAGGTGTACTCACGAGTACAGCCAGGCAAGTTATACAAACTTAGTAGGGCAGGAACAATCCAGAATATTTTCTTGTGCTTGTACTTTGTGTCCTTGTAGGAGTTGGAAACTGGAGCGATTTGTATCTATCTGCATCAAGGAAGCGGATGTAAAACGAGAGGGTGGAATAGATGTATCTCAAAGACTTGCCTTATCATAAACTGAATGAGCACTTTGTTCCAAAGTTCACCGGTGACAGAGACAAATGGCAGGGTGTTAACCTGGAAGCCCTTCCTAATATCCACTAGATCAACTGATTGTTCTCTGGCTACAGGCTGAGCTCCGTTCACCCTTGTCTTTGGAGTGCCCAACAAGGCCACAGAGATGAAGCTTCTGGGAACATTTGCAGCCTTCAACAGAATATACCTTTGTCACTTTTGACCTTGAGGGTGATATAATTGCCATCTATAGGCTTCTACTAGGCCAGGCTTTTGGATTACTAAATGTCTTTACTATGTGTTTGCTAGCTGAGATTAGGTCAGTGGAGTGAGTAATGTCTTCTGAATATGTTTTTTTCTACCGTGACAATTCTCCTCTCCTCTGCCCTTCATCCCATCATGGCTGTTAACAGAACAGTTTTTTTTCCCTTGTGGAATAGACTTGGGAGTATTTGGGAAGTCTGATGTTCCATGACAACCTTCTGTAAGTGATGATTGATGCTCTGTCTTTGCTTTGCTTTTGGTCCAGTGCTGACAAAAGGCATGGCATATAGCCTGTCTGCTCAATGCACCTTTATTCACCTTGTCTATGACTCGTTGGGCAGGGATGTCTAAGGATTCCTGAACTGCCCCTCAAAATCAATCAGTGTATGCAGATGAGCATAGGTGGGGCTTTTTTTCATAGTTCACTGAAAGCCATACTACTTCAAAGCTGGCCACAGACTTGAATGGCATCTGTGTGATACTTGTGTGTTCCTACATTTGTGCTATATTTTATTAGCTTCCATATTTACATAGAGTCTGAGATTTAAAAGAATGAATGAGCTGTACAAAACAATCCAGCCTGGGCGGGGTGTGTGTGTTGTCATGAAAAACCTGCATACGGAAGACAAAAGGAAATAAAATAGACATGAGCACACGTACATCACAGGAAGAAGATTCCCAAATCAAAACACGAGCACCTGGAGTGGCAGCACAGTCCTGGGAAAAGGCCTGAGGTTTGAGGCTGTACAGGGAGCTGGATGAATTCTAGTCAGCCACTTGCTCACTGTCTGCCTTTGGAGAAGGTACTAAGTTCTACGAACCTTGTTCACTTACTGGAAAGGTAGAAATGTACCCGAGTCCCTGATAAGAGGAGGAAATGTAGAATTGCTGACTCAGTGTCTCACAGACAGGGAACTGTGTAATAGCTTCCCCTTCCCCTAATTTATTTTTAGTCAGAAAGCATCCCCAGCTCTAAAAATCAGAATGTACTAACCATCTGGTCTGAGACTTTTCTGAAATCCTGGCAAAATAAAGCTTTATAAAGTATCCTCTGACTCAATCAGTTACCCACATTGTACGACAGTGCCTCCCACTTAAAGCTAAAGGATTTAGGAGACAAAGGTAACCAAGGGCTCTCAGAGTTTTGGCTGATCTACATCTTTAGCTTGAGACATTACTATTTATTCAGGTTTGGGGCTTTCCAGAAGAGAGAACAATCAGGTAGGTGGGCCTTTTGAACACATTATTCAGACAAGCCTATTGAGTTCAACAGATATTTATAAAGTGCCCTTTATATTTTGTTTATTGTCAGGGAAGAGGGATTCATAGGAAGATAACCTGAGTTGAATCCTCTAACCTAACAATAGAGGACATCAATAGATACGTAATAAGGGTTTGAAGTAGAAAAATGTCAGTGAGATTTAATGTAAATAAAGGAGAATATTAAATAACACATCTATACATTTGATTTATTTAAAAATTTAATGGGCATATTCTGTTTGCCAGAGACTCCACTATCTATCTTTTTTATTATCTATCTATCTATCTATCTATCTATCTATTACTATCTATCTATCATCTATCTATATCACAGCTTCTTTCCGTCTTTTGACAGGCACTTAGGCTGATTCTATTTCTTGGCTACTATGGATAGGGCCACAGTAAACATGGTGGAATGTTGACTTAATACCCTTTGTGTATATAACCGGAGCAATACAGCTAGATAATGTAGTAGTCATATTTTTAGAGTTTTTTTTTAAAAAGATGTATTTATTTTATATGTGTGAGTACACTGTTGCTTGCTTCAGACACATCAGAAGAGGGCATCAGATCCCATTACAGATGGTTGTGAACCACCATGTGGATGCTGGGAATTGAACTCAGGACCTCTGAAAGAGCAGTCAGTACTCTTAACCTCTTAGCCATGTCTCCAGCTCCACATGTTAAGTTTTATGAGGAATCTCCAAATGTAGTTCCACAGTAGATAGGCTAATTTGCATTCCTACCAACAGTATTAAGTTGTTGTCCTTGTCCTCAGGGGCATTTGTTTTCTGGATGACAGTCATGTTGACTTGGAGGAGAGAGAGTCTCAGCGAAGCTCTCATTTGCATTTCTCTGGTGGCTGAGGACCACCATTTAGGCACATTATTTTGTAAATTTATTGGGATTCATACTTTGAATTTGTTGAAATTAATTTGCCTGTTTATTGATTTGATTATTATTTGCTCTTTTGGTGTTTTCCTTCTTGAGTTCTTGATATTTTGTAGATATTAATCTTGTATGCATGAATAACTAGAGGCTTTTCTCTCATTTTGTAGAATGTCTCTTTACTCTGACAGTTGTTTCCTTTACTGTGCAGAAGCTTTCTAATTTGATGCAATCCATCCGTCAGCTCTTGCTATTGTGTCCTGGGTTGTTGGAGTCCTATCTGGAAAGTCATTGCTTATAGCCTAAAGCTTCGTGTGTTTTCTCTATACTTTTCTCTAACCATTTCAAAGTTTTGCACCTTATGTTATGGTCTTAAATTCTACATGGACAGGCATAGACAATAAATAAAGAAGATAATAAATATAATATTACATACACATGGTGAAATCAGGAGGACCTGAATTGACCATGGTGGGACCAGAAACAAAGAATTAGCTCTGCAAGTACCGAAGTAAAGCAATTTCCAGAGGACATGAAGGACCAGAGCAGAGAGTTACTAAGCACACCTTCATGGGTCAATAGTCTAAGGAAACCAGAATGACAGAGGATATTGAAGTGATGATGGAGTGCTCCATCAAGTTATGGTGACCAGAAAACCTTTCGTATCACCAGAACACAGGGAACATTGTATCGGCTTTGGATAGCTATATCTGAGAGGCAGGCAATGGCCATATCCTGAAGACACTGGTGCAATTCTAAGACTTGAGTCTCCATATAGGCACTGGGAAGTAGTCACTGGAGAATTTGAACTTAGGATACCAAGGAGGAAGGCACTGGATTACATCAGGAGAAAACAGATGAAGGCTACAGAAAGAATCCAAATTTCAGCTGATACAGAAGCAAGCTGAGGATAATGAGGGCCATGATCTGAAGGTTTTTTCAGATATTTGAGAGTTTGAATGCACAAAGCATATTAATTACTGGGCTGTGGGGGCTGTGGTAGAGGGGGCGAGGTGAGAAACTAAAGCAAAAGTAGTTCTGAACTGGGAAAGTAAAAGATGAACCAGACCAGGAGTGAGGATGATCTGGTTTCTGTTTTGAACATAACAAAGCCAGAGATGTCTATAGGCCATCCAGGTGTCTATATCCAATAAGCAGTTGGGTAGCGTGTGTGTGTGTGTATTATATATATATATATATATATATATATATATATATACATATATATGTATGATTGAAAACCTGAATGTTATATCAATATATATTGAAAGTAGATACTTTTATAAGAGAGAACTCCTTCATAATCAATGTCTCTAGTGGCTGATATGGAGAGAATGAAGGCATTACAGCATGAATTTTTAATTCAGGTCTGTCCCTGGCAATGATTTTTTTTTGATGTTCATTTAGTTTGTCAGATATTCATTTCCTTTTAATCTGTAAAGTGAGTTCTATAGAAAGGATGAAAGGATAAGATACGCAAATATAAGATCTGCTTTGTTGCCTTGCAGGGTTGTAGAGATAAAGTTGATGATACATGACCATCCCTTGAGCTCTTGAAGAGAGAGAAATCAGTTCTTAGTTTTTCTGTTGGCTTCTGAGAAAATCCAAATAACTTCTAAACACATATAAAAAGAGACATGCAGTCATATTGTCTATTTTTCTGGACATTTTTCTTAGTAGTTCAGATTTCTTACAAATGTTGGTTTCATGTATTATTGATTAGCTTGGCCTCCCAGAAATGAAGCCTTTGAATGTTCTTTGTGTATGTGTTGAGACGTGTTGGCTATAGCTGACTCTTGACTGGTTCTCTCTCTCATACTGTATTCACTGGGCTATGCATTGGGATGTGCAAGGCACATCCTCAGTTCCTCCAGCCAGAAAATTCCAGTGTGTTGGGTCCCTACTCTCCAATGCTAATCCAATGATTTCTTACTTAACTAAATTCCTAATCTGACTTATATTGCCTTTACAGATTTGCCATTACACAGCTACCTGTTCTCACAGTTCATCATGTTCCTTAATGGTTACACATTTCAGGTGGTCTTTCTCTGTACTATGTAGAAAACCAACATTCTGCCTATCTCAAGTCATGGGATGAGTTGATTCATTAATATATATAGAATATTTTATGTATAATCTATGTATGTTCCACTTTTATCATTATTTGACTTCTACCCATTCTTTTGGTTTTCTTTTACAAATCATTCGGAGAAGCCTTCCCTTTGCCTCTGGCCTGAGTAGTGCTCAGTGCTTTATGTCATATTGTGCAGTAGCTTCATTTGGGTTTTAATTGGTGGGATGAAACACCGTGGCCAAAGTCACATGGGGAGAAGAGTTTAGCTTATGCTTCCGCATCACAGTTCATCATCAAAGGAAATCAAGACAGGAACTCAAGCAGAGCAGGAACCTAGAGGCAGGAGCTGATGCAGAAGCCATGGAGGGATGCTCCTTACTGCTTTGGTCTTCATGGTTTTTCTCAGACTGCTTTCTTATAGAACTCAGGACCACCAGCCCAAGGATGGCACCAGTCTCAATAGACTGGGTCCTCCCCCATTAATCTAATTTTTAAAAAATGCCCTACAGGCTATCTTATAGAGGTATTTTCTCAATTGAAGCTTCCTCCTCCCTGATAACTCTAGCTTGTGTCAAGTTGACATAAAACTAGATAATGCATGCTTTTAACCATATGTATATATGTACATATGTATGTATGCATGCATATATATATATATATAATATATATATATATGTATGTATATATGCATGTGTGTGTGTATTATATGTATTACTTCTGAACTCAAAGCTCCACATGTAGGGAAAATATTGGTCCAGACCTCATTGCTTCTGTCCATATCTCTTATGTCCTCTCAATCTGCCAAGAATCTTCTGAACCTCTGTTTCCTGCATACATATGGTGCTAACTGCTCTGTCCAAACCTCCTCATTTCTCCTCCCTTAATCACTTCTTGATAAGCCTGAATATGTAGAAACAGGAAGCTACATTCAATTATGCATTCACCAAATATGAATTAAGTCCTATTGTGTGCCACAATGTCCCTTTTGTGCACATGAGGAAAAAGTATAGACAAAATAGTCCTTTTGTGAAATTCACCTTCTAATATTTTACCTGTGAATAGTTGAAATAGTACAGAAATGTTTGGTATAGAAGTACAACTAGTTAGACAATGTGTTTCTCTCTACACTAATTTGCAATGTTGAAATCAGGTCAGAAGATAGCTTGTTCAACACATGGATGGTAATAGCTCACATTAACCTAAGTCTTTTGGGCCACACTCTAAGTGCAATAAATTTTTATTTAATAATTGCAATAACTACCGAAGGTGAATATTATTATTTTCATTTTATAATAAGAACATAGAGATACATAGGAAGCTTTCCAAGACTCCAGAGACAAGATGCACAGTGGAGCTCATGACTCAAATGGCAGCACCCCAACCCCAGGACTCAGAGCCTATGGCCTTAAGGTCTTAAGAGGCAAAGCATCTCTCTTTTTGGCTGAGGCAATTAGCAGTCTGCCTCCATCTCCATGTCTGTTCAGACCGGAAGAGGTGTCCTCATTATCAAGGCTGCTAGCACCCAGATCTGTTTCCATTTGGCTATCTAGATCCCGACAAGCACTTGGCTTGGCCTTACATAAGAGGATAGTCTGTGATAGAGTCTCTGTAATTCAGAGCAATGCAGTGTGGCAGTTAAACACATTAGGGAAAATATTAAGCAATGGGGTTGTTGTTAGGTTGAAATGGAGCATTAGAACACTGTGCCAGCCAACTGGCTTCAGATAGGTTAGACACATAGGCAAAAACCACAAGAGAGTGATGGAGCTATTTGAAAGGTCCTTCCTGCTTTGAGAACAACCCTTAGCCTGTTCCCAAAGGTCCTTTCAGGTGAGCAGGATTTACCTTCAGCTTTGAGTAAAAAGCTTAAGTAGAGTGCTTCTAAAAACCGATTTCACCGTGAGAGGGCCAGTCAAGTAAATATATGCTTTCCCAGTGGCTAATCCTCTTTCTACCAGATCAATGGCTGAAAAATAGTCACACCTCTCTACATTGCTACTTCTTGCCGGCATGGCACAGGGTATACTAGTGGATGTAGCATTCTCAGGACAATAGGGCTTCATTGCTTTGTGAAAGTATGGCCCTCATGGCAGTTAGCCTTGTCCTGTTCTAATAAGATAGCTAAGCTGTCAGTTGGAAACAAAGACTCCATCATTGGATCCCAATCACTCTATTACACATAAGTGGCTGTGGTGGACACTGTCCCTCTGGTTTTTGACAGATGTTTTGAAAGTATTTGGTTTTTGTGTAGATGAAGCTGGAGGATGGTGGCCCAGATGACATTATTAGTATTTCCACTCAAATTTGTATCTTGTTAAGGAAATTCCTTCAAATGGTGCTCCTTAGTCAACCAGTAACACATGATTCATGAGGGCTCAGTTAGTAAATTTGTGCCTTGCGCTCAGTTAACTCAGATGAGGGCATTGCATGTGTGGTGACTCAACTGGAAATGGGAAAACAATACATTAATTCAATCAAGTTGCTATCAAGTTGGGTCAAAGAATCAAAATCCAGATTGGGGTAAAATTTGAATTTCAAAATTTTTATTTCCAAAAAAAAAAGGTGGACTCTCAAAATTTTTATTTTTACTTTGGAGGTATGCTGATAATGAACTTGAGGCCTAGACATTTGAAGAATCTGTTCTATTACTAAGCTACACTTCCAGCCCTTGAGATAGTATTCAATAGAACCAAATGGCTAGCTTCACAAATACAAATGATGAAGATGAGAGAGATGTAAGGTAGCAAAGAGAAAAAGGTTATTATTATTTTTTAAATGCTAGGAGCTAATTAAAAAGCCAAGTGTATGAATCAAGGGAGAAAATTAACTCAGGCTAAGTTAACATTGGTTATAACAAAAGATGATAGATGCTTAAACAAAGTGTTACAGTTACTCACTCTGTTTTCCATGATTAAAGCAGACTTGTAGTTTTATGCTCTTTTCTGGGTTACATGCTATTATCTAGGACTTTCTAGAGCAGTGCTTCTCAACCTTTCTAATGCTGTAACTCTTTCATACAGTTCCTCATGTTGTGGTGACCCCAATCATAAAATTGTTTTCATTGCTACTTCCTGTGTGTAATTTTGCTTCTAGTATGAATATTGAAAATAAACATTTTCCAATGGTCTTAAGTGGCCCCTGTGAGGAGGTTATCAACCTCCAAAGGGGTCGTAACCCACAGTGTGGTGCTGCTCTAGATGGAATGTTCAGGAAGAATCTAGAAAGACTAACAACCGGGCAAACACTATGAAATATTTTAATTTGTCTTGAGCAAAATGAATTGAGCTTAACTGCTAGGGTACTAGAAGCCAGGGAAAAGCTTTACAACAAAGGCAATGGTTAGAAAGGAAGGGGGTGATCCCGAAGACTGTTCAGTGATGACCATACATTTTAGGATTTTGAAAATGCTCCATAAATCAGAACCAGAGTAAAATTGCATCCCTTGTCTGTTAACTTAATTGGATACACTATATTCATTTGAGGCTCTAAGTGACTAACAAGAATACTTTAAAACAACATCCCCATGGTCTTCCATCCGGCATCACTGGACCACATGGACCAGCATGATCTTATAATGTAGAGACCAGAGCCTAGCCTATAAGTTAAAATAAATAGTCACATGTTGGCACGTGTCAAGAATTTCAACCACCACAAACGTTAAACTAATGGATTGGTTGTGTAGGTATCAGTTTTACTTGGTAGATACTTATCTATGCTCCATGCTTAATGAAAGTTAAAAGTCATTTTAGAATGGAAATTAAAGTTTAAGAACATCTTACAGAGCAACTAAAAATGTACTGTTCTGGGAGGGTATTTGTGACAAAGAAATATGCTGGGGGAGGGTGGAGCTGGAGAGTTGGCTCAGAGGTTAAGAGCGGTGGTTGCTCTTCCAGAGGTTCTGAGTTCAATTCCCAGCAACCACATGGTGGCTCACAACCATCTGTAATGGGATCTGATGCCCTCTTCTAGCATGCAAGAGTACATGCATCTAGAGCACTCACATAATAAAATTAACCGGACTCCCCAGAGCTCTCAGGGGACTAAGCTACAAACCAAAGAGTATACATGGAGGGACCCAAGGCTTCAGCTGCATATGTAGCAGAGAATGGCCTTATCTGGCATCAATGGGAGGAGAGGCCCTTGGTCCTGCGAAGACTTGATGCCTCAGTGTAGAGGGATGTTAGGGCAGTGAGCAAGAGTGGATGGGGGAGCACTCTCGTAGAGACAGGGGTGGAGGATAGGATGGGGGGTTGCAGAAGGAAAACTTGGAAGGGGACAACATTTAAAATGTAAATAAATAAAATAACCAATACAAAAGAAAAAAATGGAAGAAAGAAAGAAAGAAAGGAAGAGAAGAGAAGAGAAGAGAAGAAAGAAAAGAAAAGGAAAAGAAACTGTTGGGTTTATCCAGTACAGTGGAACTTCATGATGGAGAGGGTCCTATGTCCATAACCAAATCCTTGGATCTTTAACTCACTCAGTGACTATTTAGAAACATCTCTATTGGAGATAAGGGAAGACATAAGGCATGTGACAGGAGCTGACCATGGTAGGTCAGGCCTGATGGCCCAGTTGTTGGAGACAGAGATAGGAGGACTGAGAGATCTAGGTCATCCGTGGTTACATGGAGAATTTGAGGCTATTCTGGGCTACATGAAACATCGTCTCAAAAAAATCAAAGGGGCATGAAGGAAAGGGTGATAAAAAGTTTCTGACCTTGGGTGATTACGGAGTGATGAGTGGCTGATCACACTCGATCAGGGTTTAAGTTACAGAGAAGGGATGCTGGATCCACACCAGAGGACAGTTACCCACAGAGCAGGGTGCAGGCGCAGGTTAAAGAAAGCGGGGAAGACTTGAGCTGCAAAATTGGGTCTTCATCTAACTCCCTATTAGAAGAACCCCTTGGGAGAGTTCAAATATCTCCAGACCTCACCATCCAGAGAGCCTTAGTGAGCTAATAGTGTTCTGACCTAATACATGTGTTTTGTGTTTGGATAACTTGTTTTTAAAATGCTTACTTCTATTTACCCTTGCTTCCGGATTTTCTTGGCTAGCTTTGATTGTTTCATTTCAGTTTTAGAATCTCTCTCAGTTTTCACATATGCATCTGCTAAGGTTTGATTGGCTGACACTAAATGTATATTCCCATTTGAAAAATCTTCACAGCATTAAGTTAGAATCTCTATTATACAGTCCACACTGTGCTGTAGCTTGTAACCAGAGTGTCCTTCCACAAATGCCAGGCAAGAACTTGACCACTGACGACAGGCTCAGCCCTCTTTGGTAACTTTCCCTGCAGTGGCCTTGCATGTCTCCCCACCCTCAGACTGGAACTTATGAGTTATCCTAGGCGGTTTACGGCAGCTATATTGAACTGTTCCTTAATTTCAATTTGCAGTTATTGTTGCTCAAGTATAGACTATTGTGCTCATCATGTCGAAACCATGCTAAGTGTTCCAATTTAATTTTAATAGTTTAGTTGCCCAGTCTTTTGGATTTTCAAATGCATCATCTGTGAATAGTCCATTTATCCTCTTCCTCTCTAATCTTGATGCCTTTACATTTCTTCAGTCTATCTAATTACAGTAAATATGATATCCTGTACAAGTGTGAATAGAGGTGATTACAGTCCACATCTTCTTTTATATCCAGTCTCTCAGGGGAAGTTTCTATCCTGTCGCTCCTCCCTTCCTCCTGCTCTCCCCTCTCCCTCCTCTTCTCTCCCTCCCTTCTCTCCTCTCCTCCCTCCTCCCCTCCCTCCACCCTCTCTTCCTTCTCCTGCTTCTATTCCCACACATTCCCTCACCTCTTTAAAACAGTCTTCCTCTTTAGTCCTGGCTGGCTAGACCGGAACTTTCAGTATAGACCAGACTGACCTTAAACTTATGGCAATTCTAGCAGTGGTGGCACAATGCCTTTAATCCCAGCACTTAGGAGACAGAAGCAGGCAGATCTCTGTGACTTCGAGGCCAGCCTGGTCTACAGAGTGAGTTCTAGGTCAGCCAGGGCTACTCAGCAAAACCCTGTCTTGAAAAACTGAAACCAAAATAGCAAACAACAGCAATTAAAAATAATCCAAACCAAACCAACAACAGCAAAACCCCAAACCAACTAACTAACCAACCAAAAAGACCCTCAAACTTATGACAATTCTGCTGCTTCTGCCTCCTGCTAGGATCATAGTGTGTTCTGTCACACCAGCTGGAGTGATGGGAGCGATGGTGTTTGCTTTCTATTTGGTAATTTGGTGAGATAGTGGAATGTTTAGTATTACACCACACACACACACACACACACACACACACACACACACACACACACGTGCACGTGTACTCATATTTATAAATTTTTGGGTTTTTTTTGGCATCTACCTCTCAAATAAATGGCTTGTGCTCAAAATTCTTAATTTAATTTATATATGCTGTATGCCATCCAATAAAATGTTTACATAAAAGGAGCAGGGTATAGGAGCTAGCTTTAAATTTGGCAAGCATAACAGCAGGTAATGTTACAGAGTAGCAGAGACTGCTTCCATGACATACTGTGTCAGGTTACACTTTGAGACTGTTATCAATGTAAAGAGGGCATTTGTCACCCACACAGATGGAGATTTGGTCATACAGTCAGAAATCTGGCTACAAGCTGTACGTGGTTTATCGGTTAATTATTATACCTGTTATAGTAATAATGAATTGAAATCGATGGCAAAATAACTGTAAGCTGTTCTTTCTTGTTTTGAGACAGGCTGTCCCTTTGCAGCCCTTGCTCACAGTGTGTAGGCTGGGACACATTATTCAGGCCAGGCTGGCCTTGCACTGATGGCAGTACTTCAGCCTCTGCCAGCACTCTGGCTAGGGTATTTGAAATTTGACTAAGTCTAAGGCCAAACCTTTATGTTGTTCAGATTCTGAAGGGTCGGGGTAAGCACTGGGAGGTGAAATAAGTTTCTCTTCTACTCGATGAGAAATGGAGTGGCATTATAAAACAGAGGAATGCAATGGCCAAGACATTATGGAAGCTCCCCCTGAATAAGGTTTTGTGTGGAAAAGGCAGGGAGATTCTGTAGGAAGCTATTGCAATGATCCAGGGGTTATATGAGATGGCTTGCAGCCAGGGCAGGAGCTATAGCAGTGACAAAGGGTGTGTGTGTGTGTGTGTGTGTGTAGGGATGAGTTTTGAAGACAATGTCAGAGCAAAGGGAATAACAAGTTGTAATGACTGAGTAGATGTGGGGACTGAAGAGGAGAAACGTAAATTCCTTATTGAACAATGATGTAAATATTTTTACTGAGGTTGCTGTTCTTGTAATAGGGGTCCCTCTGGTGGCAAAGGAAAACCAAGGTAAGGGCTCCTCTCGCACAGGACACTATTCTGGGACATATTTGTACAGCCATAGTTAAAATAGGGTAAAATAGGAATGCCCTTCTCCTCTGGGGTTTTAAAAGACATATCTAAGAATAGCTGAGAGCTAATTGTTGCTAATGGACCAGGAAGTGGTGTCTGACCACACGGTTGACCTGTTTGAATGAGGGAGATACTGGCCAACTTCCTTCTCCAAGAAATCTCCATGTAGCTGGAGAAGATTAGCTGGTGTCTGTTGAACCAAATCCAGCAAACACTGGGGATGTCTCCCGGGAGATATCGATCTTGTTTCTTAGGAGCACAGCAGAGCAATGAGTGGAGATGAAGCTGGATCGTCTGACTTTGGATGCTGCTGGCCACAATTCTGCCAGCATCACCTTAGCATCTTCCTATGTACACTCTATGTAAAGCACCTGTGTGGTTATGGGGACTCCGGGTGATGGGGTGAATCACTTGCTTAAAGCTTCCTCTTCATTAACAGCTAGACTTGGTACTGATGATTCCCTTAGGGGCTCAGGAGATGGTCCTTTGGGCTGATTCATAAATATTCATAAATACCAAATGTAAAATATGGTAACAAAAAGGAGGTGCTCTGAAACAACGTCAGATGATTGGTGAACTGGTAGGCCACCCCCATTTGCCTGAGGCCAAGGCATGTAACTGAACGGCGAAAGTAGTCTTCCAGAGAGCTCTCTGAGTATTTTTCCTCTAGGTGGTGTGCAGCCCTCAAATTTTCCCCAAAACAGGTGTGTTACATAGGCTTGAGTCATCGACCAAGATGAGATATTTCAGAAAGTTTCCATTTTAAGCATGTTCCTGATTGAGTATAAATGCCTCGCTTGCTATATAAATAGGCAGAGTGTAACCTCCTGCTGAGCACTGCCTCCGAGATGAGAAGCTAGCCAAAGCACAGTCCCAGCTAGGGATTATCTTTCACCATCTCTCAGATCCTGGAAAGGTCTGCAGTGTGAAAAAGGCTCTTCTGAGTTACCTCTTGGAATCTCTGCAGCCAGGGTTTTCTTCCCCAGGAGCTCTGTGTGCACAGGCGTGAGTTGGTCTTATTCATCTGTAAGCTTCTGTAAGCTCCCTAATGAAAACAACTGCATTTCGGAGGCTTAATTGCATATTATTGAGTGGTCTATCTCTCATTCCATAAATGCACAATGATGAGAAATGTTCTGTTCGTTAGAAACCGCCAGCATGTGAGGCAGACCTGGTGTTTTATTGATGTGCACAGAAAATATCATCCTAAAGGTCAGAAAATAACTATTGGAGAATAAAAGCCTCCTTACCCCACTCCACACAGACAATATTGTATTGAGAGTCTGATGAGACTAATCAATTACACACTTCATAAAAAAAAAAAAAAAACAACAACAAAGCAAAAACAAGAACGAAATAGGTTCTCCCATGTGGCAATTCCCTTCCCTTGTATGTGTGAGATTATCTGCTCATTAGCTCTTTAGATTTTAAATTGCTTTGTAGGCTGAAAAAAAATCTGCCGGATCCCAGGGCGGGGTTAACGTGTGGAATAAACAGTACAACTGCATCTGCTGTGGATGAGGCTGTTTTGTGGAGCCCACCTCGAGAGGTAGAAACCAGAGGTTTCATAAATGGAGAAATGCATGCATAACCGTTGCCTACCCCTGTATTCACCGTCCCCAGCTTCTTCTCTTCCACTTTCTGTGTTAGGGTCTGAAAATCACCAGAGAATGATACCCCAGACTCACACAGTATGCAAAAGCAAAGAGCGTTTATTCTGCTGAATCTCCTGCATGCAAGGGTCTTCCCATTCAGACAAGGAGACCCATGGTAGATTCATGGCTCAGCTTTTACTGTCATGTAGGGAATCCCAGGGAGGGGTATGTGCCCTTTTACCTTGATTGGTTAGCTCTATCTCTAGGGATCTGACTGATTCTATAATTGGTTAGACCCTGGAGACCTTAAGGGGGGGGGTGTCAATTATTCATGCTAGCTACCTATTCTTACTTCGGGCCACATGACGAGGTGTCCCTGGATTGTCTGCCTGTGGCTGTGGATGGCTGACTACAGGTTCTTGGATCTGAGTTCTCATTTCTGGGAAAAGAAACTTAGGCCTAGTCTTCCAAACTGCCAGTTTGAAGCCTGTCATGGAGTCAGCGTGGTTCCAGCTAACTCAATCCTCTCATCTGTAATTTGGGGTCACATTGGCTGGTCTCTGTCATAGGAGAGCCATGATTCTGGTTCAAGCATTAGGTCCATTTCTCTGATAGCCTGAGTAAGTCTGGATTGTGCCAGAGCACAGAACGGTATGCACAAGGCATTAGCTCTCTGGCTGGGGAAACCTGCCTCGTGTGTGGCTCTGAAGGGCCACAAGCATGAAAATTCTTAAAAATAATATAATTGCTTACTTAGGTCATAAAGAAGAGTCTAGTTTGTATTTGTTTTAAAATTATTTTCTATATTAAGTATATTTGTTTTAAAACTATTTTTATCATTAAGTGTTCACTTATAATTTAATTTATTTTAGGTTTCCCAAATAAGTTTTTCTTTGATATATTAGGGAAGATTTTTGGCCAAATCACAAATGGGTCACTTTTTGTCCAAGTGTTACAATTATATCTACATGAATATATATGCATATATGTTTGTATGTATGTATGCATGCATGTATGTATTAATGTAATTGTTTTAACCAGACAATTGCCAAGCAAGAATCTGGAGTATACAGTAAATGAATAGATGTATTATTCTACATGTGATGTGAGTTAGGATTTTTAAGAATTATGCATAACCATATTTGCTTATTTAACATGTGGCCACTTTTCCCCCCAGGTTGGTTGAGCTGAGTCTAGATCTATTCCCTGTGGTATCTGGAGTCATTTTTCAGATATCCGTGCTTAAGAGGAGGTACACATGACAAATGGAGATAAAAGCATGCTCTCTCTGCTGCATCTTTTCCTGTCACAGTGGCCTCCTGTCACATGTGTGAGCTGAGTGTGTGTACCTATGTCCAGGTGACACTCTGCATCAAACCAGGATGATTTTAATAGTCAGTCTACAATTCCAAAAGTTTGGGAATGACTGCAGGGCCAACGCTTACCTCCCGGTATCCCCAGAACTGGTTCCCTTTCATGCCGTGACAGTCGTAGAGGGTGACAGGGCTGCTGTGTGAGATGGCATCCAGGCAGAATTTCCGGGTGTGCAGAGGCTCGCCGGGTCGGATATCTTCTCTCCACCCGAAAGTAAAGAGCTAGCAAAATAACAGTAGCTGCAGTGAGTTCAATTTGGGGAAAAGGTTCCTGAGCATTGGGAGAGAGGTCCTAACGATGCAGGGCTCTCCTCTTGTGATTACAAGGAAGAAGTAGATCTCAGCATAATGGAGGCATTGAAAGGGCTTGCTTCAAAGTGCTGTGACTGCACCTGAGCCCAGACTGGCAAAAAAAAAACGCAAATGAGAAGTTTTCTGTTAGGAACCAGTAGGGAGGGAAAGAAGGAAGGGTGGAAGGGAGGGAGAAAGGAAGATACTTGGAAGGTGGAGGAAGAGGAGAGGGAAGGGATGAGAGATGAGAGGTGAGAGGGAGGAGGGAGGGGGAGAAGACAAGCCTTTAATAAAACTCTTAGCATTTGTCATGTAGATAAAATGTTCCTGGATCAAGGACTGCAGTGTTACCCTAATGAGCAGATTAACTGCCAAAGGACAAGGCTTAAAGTTGATCTGGATTGATGCTCACACCTTGAAAAATCCAATTTAGAGCAAAGCCAAGCTCAATGAAGTAAAGAATAAGCAAATTAATTTTCTAGAGTAGGTACGAGCAATTCTGTGGGGCGATATAGATGATACAGGTTAGATTGTAACTCCAATAAGTAGAGTTCACACTTACAGATCCCTGGCCTTCAACCTCACCCACAAGTTCCATGGAATGATAGATTCTACGATCCCATTTAATACTTCAGTGGGCCATCCACTGTTTCCTATCCCTACCTGTGTTAGCCATCTTACCCTGATATATTACAAATGCTACTTAGAATGTCCTAACTCAACCTTACAATGTGTTAAATGAACAAACAGCATTCCTACTGAAAAAGAACATTTTCTTAAGTTACTTGAGCCAAGCCTCATTTATAGGTTACACCAGAAAAAGTCCTTAATTAAAGGAGAAGATGGACTGGGGACATCTTGGGATTTCTTCCAGTTCTGGTTCAGTAGGTTATGTAATTCTCAGTGGAGGACTCTAGGAGGCAGACAACAGCATGTGAAGATAGCTGTCAGGGACAATGACTTATTGGCAGGAAGCAAGCACTGTGCAGAACTGTAAGCTAGTCCATACACTCACCACTGATCTGGTCCTCAGTAGACTTGGGTTTTCAGATCCTACCTAGAGAATTTGGGGCAATTCTAGAGATGGCTAAGAGAGAACAGTTAGGTGGTAGGAATCGGAAAACAATGGAAGGGACTAGGTTAAGTGGTCTGAATTAGAAAAAGGGATGATTTAAATCCAAACACATGCAAGAAGATTGTTTGAGTGAAGGTACATCTGTGTGCAGTGCTCCAGAAAGGCAGGACTAGAGACCGTCTCAGATAGAAGGACAGGGGGTGTCAGGTTAGGCTTGCTTGCTTATTTATTTATTTATTTACTTACTTACTTATTACGTACATTGGTGTTTTGCCTGCACGTGTGTCTGTATGAGGGTGTCAAATCACCAGGAATGCTGGGAATTGAACCCTGGTCCTCTGGAAGAGCAGCCAGTGCTCTTTATCATGGAGCCCTCCCTCCCCAGCCCAGGTTAGGCATTTGTGATGGGGTCATGAACAGGAGTTGTGTCATTTCTTTTTCCAGAGGGTGTTGTTGTTGTTAACATACTTGTGGACTGAGGGGTTTATAAGTTCTCTTAGATGCTTCACACAGGAGAAGTGTCTATTTCAGTTGTTCCTGACCTAGACCTCTCTTCTAATTGGAATGCATTATATATATCCATGACTTTTGAAAGACTGTGCTCCTTTGTTGTAACTAACTTGTCTGATTCCTTTTGTCTGTCTATTCCACATGGGTGTTGTCCAGGGTTTTTTTCCCTCTGTTCTAGTTGGCCTTAAGTTCTTACAGACCAGTTTTCACCAATATGCTCAAAACCCAGTGACCATGGCAGGATTTCTGTCTAGCCCTTGGCAGGATTTCCCAATTGCATGTCTCCTAGATGACTCAAATTTAACCTATCAGACTAGATTCACTGGATCTTCATTTCTTGGATAGCCTGTTCTCCCTCAGTCTGTTTTAGTTGGTGGGAATGTCATCAATCTTGTCAGTCATGGAGTCTTTGAACTTTTGCCTCCTTTACTTTCTTCATCTAATTACTTGTCAAGTCTGGCCACTGTCTCGCATCTCTGGTGATGCCGGGGATCGAGCTCCGTACCTCGCACACGCTGCTGCACCACATCTTACCACTTTTCAGCATTTCTGGAATTAGTTTCATCCTCCCTATGTTCACCTTGTTGTCAGCATCTCTTGTCTAGACTAGTGCAATAACTACTTCAATAACCTGCTTCCTTTCCCTTGTTTTGTTCCTGAACGCATGTGCATGCAGCTCATGATATTTGAGAGGTCATTTCAACAATATCCAAGGTATTGTTCTTCAGGACTTGAACACTTCTGTTTTAAAGACAAGGTGGCTTGCCTTAACACATAGACTACGCTGGTGGCCAGTAAGCTATAGGGAACTTTTTCTGTTACTCACTTCCTTAAAGCTGAGATTAAAAGTGTGTGTGTGTGCTGGGCAGATGACTCAGCAGTTAAGAGCACTGACTGTACTTCCAGAGGTCCTGAGTTCAATTCCCAGCCACCACATGATGGCTCACAACCATCTGTAATGGAATCTGATGTCCTCTTCTGGTGTATCTGAAGAGAGTGTACTCATTTAAAATTAGGTCATCTGTCAGCCTGCAATCCTACAGTGGTTTTATTTCTCAGTGTAGTTCAGTCATCCAAGCAGCTTTCATGTCTGAACTGCTGCTGCGTCTCCCTCCTCTCTTTCTCAATCCATCATGACTGTCCACTGTGCCCACATCCCTCACTAGGTAGTAAGATCCTTGATCTTAATCTGTCATGACTGTCCACTGTGCCCACATCCCTCACTAGGTAGTAAGATCCTTGATCTTAATCTGTCATGACTGTCCACTGTGTGTCCACATCCCTCAGTAGGTAGTGAGATCCTGGATGGAAGAGCATGTCCTTTTAAAATTCACTTCCCAGCACCCAGAAACATTGAGGGTAAGTATAGGTGCTCTATAAAATTTATGTCCAATATGTGCAATGTGTGCTAATTATTTCAACAGAAACTTGAAATAACTGCCAAGAAAAATGAATTAGTTTTAGTCTTCTTTAAAAGAAAAAAAAAAAAAACAACCAAAACTGGGTCCTACTGGCCATCAACTCACTACATAGCCCAGGTAGACCTTCAACTCCACACCCTGCCTTAGCTTCGCTTGTGCGGAGATTGTAGGCATGCACTCTGCCTGGTTTGAATCAAGAAGGCTTGATTGATTTTCCTGGTTCCCTTCTGTCTTTTTGCTCTCTGTGTGTTTTGGGCTTTTTTATTTGTTTGTTTGTGGTTTTTTTTTTTTTGTTGTTGTTTTGAAGAAAAGATTTGTTTTTGGATCATACTAGAGGAAATACTCAATTATTGTAGAGAAGGCATGAGGGCTGGAGTGTCTGTCAGGTTGCTGCTCCCGTGGTATCTATAGTCAGAAAAGGAGCTTTAGCGAGGAAGGGAAGACCCACCAGGATTGTGGGTGGTACCACTCGCGGCCATAGACTGTATGAAAAGGAAGCAAGGAAGAGAATAGCAAGCATGAAGGTTCATCTCTTTCGCTTCCTGACAGCAGGTGCCGTGTGGCTAACTGCTGCACATCCAGGCAGCATGGCTACAGCCCATGGACTTTTCACTCAGTCCTTCCCTCCCCACTGAAGCCTCTCAGGAAAACCCACTCCGCCGCAGTCCCAGGTGTGTTTCCTGGGTGATTCCAAATGCAGTCGTGTTGATAATGAAAATTAATCATCAAAGAGGCCAACTAGACTTTTAAAATTCTATCATTTACTCGTCTAACTTTAGGGGAGGAAAGGGTTCATTTGACTTATAGTTCATAAGTCATCATCCTCAAGGAAGGATAAGGCAGAAGTCAAGACCGGAGCTTAGGGGTGGAAGCTGAAGGAGAGACTGGAGGAAGACTTGCTGCCTTGCTTCTGGCTCATATGCTGCTGCCTTTTTCTCTTTCTTTTTCCCTTCTCTTTCTTCTCTTCCTTCTCCTCCTCCTCTTCTTCCTAGTTCTCCGAGAATTTCATATAATGTTTTTTAATCATATTCACCCGCTCCTTCAACTCTTCCTAGATCCCCTCCCCTCACTCCCTCAAATATTCTTCAGCTGGAGGGAGCAATCCATTTCCCAGGGACTATACTCTTCGAGAAAACTGTCTCTCGGTGGCCAGGGACTGTTGACTGTGAGCCCAGTCCCCTCCCGATGTCTTAGCTTTGATATACTCAGAAGCCTAAAGATGGAAGCCATTGTAAATCCTCACCTAGCACAGACCTTCACTGGACAGATGTGACTTCTGCCTCAAATATTTAGGCTTCATGTATTCCATTTTCCCCCTTTTCTCATTAAATGGATCAGTTAAGCCCCAAAGAATACCCGAATGGCAGCAAATTTGTCTCTGGCTTCATCTATTGTCATAATCATATCTGGGTGAACTTAGGCAACTTTTGTTTCCTGTTTCTAGGTTTGGTATTGTAGGGTAATGATCTTCCTTACATCCGTAGATTGATTGCTGGAAGTGAATTTTCATAAGGAATTCTGCGCTCTTCTTGTTATTATTACACGGTGAATGCAATTCTGGACCCGGGCGATAAATCTTCAAATCATACCCATTGCTTTCTTTTTCTTAACCTTCCAATAACAATTTTTTTCTCTCTTATGTCTTCCGCTCGCCATTTGTCTTAGCCAACAGTCATGTCAAACTCCGTTAGACACACTTTCACCACAGTAGAAACAAGCTTGAATTGTGAAAGGTTCTTGGTTCTTTGAAACTTATTGTGACATCCACAATCTGCCTCCCAGTCCTGGGTCATATTTTTACTCACCGTAGGGATCTAAGTTTTCTTAACAGAAGTGCTTGTTTAAAAAAAATAATCTCAAATTATTAGTTTAAAAGTAAATGGATGTCAATTTCTCCTTTTTCTTCTTTTGAGTGATATTCTAAAGTATAGAGTTTGAGTCGTGACCCATCTGTTTCTTTGCTTTTATATGCATGTAGTGGGTGTAACATTGTCTGGCTCTGTATTGTATTGTATTGTATTATATATTGTGTTATATTATATTATACCATACAAATAAACTCTCTATATTGGAGCTGCAAATACACTTATCTTAATCTGGCATCCTGATGAGACGATTGAAAAACAGCTTTTTCTCTCTGTGGGGAGTTATATTTTATTTTGTTGTTATGTAGTTTGCAGGAATCTGAGTTATAACATGTTTCCTCCTACAGTCAGTACCCATCAGGATGCTGGGTCCTAGTAGTGGGATTGTTTATCCCCCAAAGAAAGGCAGGCGTTCTATCTCTGCATGTATTGACGCGTTTGGATTCTGTTCGCCTATGTCCCCCTCCAGGTCTTGGAAAGAGGAAAAATCTGTCAGCTTCCTCAGGAGGACTGAAAGGTCCGCAACACTTCCTCCCTGCGAGAGCTCAGTGCCTGCTGCTGGGCCTGTGGAAAGAACAGCCAAACTAGGCCAGGCAGAGCACGCCTCCTCTCTTCCGCCCCTCCACCCCGCGCCCTGTACTCAGGCTGGGGAGGTGCCTTCCAGATCTTACATTCTTATTTGAATCTATTTTTGTTTTTCTTTCTTGATCCCTAGAGGAAACTGGGAGCCAGCACACAAAGCTAGAGCGATATCAAACAGCTCTTCAGATGACCCCGAAGGATGAATCATACGCCTGCTTCCCACACAGAAGGCGGATTAGTCCTGACTAGTGCGCAGCAGAAGGTTTTCCTTATAAAGGTATGCTTCAGTGGACCCCACTTTATTGCCTTTGTAACAAATTTGTTTACTCATTCATCTCGTCACTTTGACAGCTTTGGAATTAAAATGAATATTCACATTTCCATGTCGCGATGTACTTCTCATCCAGGAACTTAAATCTAAATGTAAAAGAGTGAATTATAACTTACAAGCCTTTAAGCACGATGTTGAATAAGCCTTGCATTCATTACTGTAAAATGAATTTGCCTGTACCAAGTCAGTGTATGGTGACACGTTTCAAACAGAATTCAAGTCTCTCCTTCCTGCAACTTCTAATCTCCTCGTAGCTCCATCTTTAGGCTCCTCAAGAGACTGGAAATCTTTGTAAAGAGCTATATTAACTACAGGGATTTCTCCCCCTTCCCCTGCCTGTGTTGTGTTTTCTTCTTGTCTAGTGCTGCCCTCTGGTGATCATTTCTTAATATACATGCCGTACAATTTTTTGCGGTTTAGCCTAACAATCAATAAAAATATGCAATATACTTCAGTTTGGTCGTATTCATTTTCAGCTGTCAAATAAAAATTTCAGGCCAGAGCATACATCATTCTGGAATTTTCCTGCTTAGAAGTATTAAACCTGGTTTGGGTATTAAGACATGTATAATCTATCTAAATTTGTTTCTGCTTGGGCTGAAAAGAATATATGAACTTAGCCCAAGAAGCAACTTTTTTTTTTTTTTAAAATGAAATCTTTCTTTAATTTTAGAGAATGTTCTTCCTAAGTGCTCCAAATGCTAGTCTCACTGATAGACTCTTTAGCATTCTTGCTTGCTCTCAGGCTGGAGTCTGAGCTGCTTGTTGGAAGTGCCAGCCACCACTATTCCTCTGAAGGCTGGCAACACTTCAGCAATGATTATAGGACGATTCAGAGGACGAGGAAACCATCAAGTTCCTCCCTGATATTTGGTAAGTATCGCCACATCTGAGCCACAGAACCTTCCGATAATTGTCCATACTGCAGGATATGCTGAAGTGAACAGGAGCCAAAAGTTAGTGATTATGCTGGGAATGGACTAATGCAACCATGTCACACCAACCTCGAACCTGAGAGTGCGACATGTGTGTGCATGCCTGTGTGTGTGTGTGCTCGCACGTGAGTGTGCGTGAAGATAGAAGGGGAAGTACAGCGACTACACTGACTTCCTGTGGGAGTTGAGGTTACACCTCAGGCATCATTTCTTCTCAGAGAACCTTGTATAGGACGGGGATTGTTGCCCCTATTTAATGATGAAGAACCTCTGGCCTAGAAGAATTGAGCAGTTTCACAAGGCTGATGATTTAAATAGTGAAGTCCATGTTGGCCTGATTCTAAGGCTCTACATCTTTTTAAAACACACTGGATAGATGACTAGCAAGTGTGTGGCGTTAGAGGGTGTTGCATTAGCTGATGAGATTAATCCTTGACTGATTTTGAACTTGTTGCTTTCCCGGCATCCTAGTGCTCCGAATGATAATTCAGGATGGAGGAGGGGCAGAAAGAGAGAGTGGGGAGAAGAGAAGGGTATTTGAACAACTCCTTCAGGACCTTGGGTTGGGTAGCGCCATTGCTCAGTAGTTCAATTGGGCCAACATTCTTTTGTGTGGAGGTAAGGAGTTTTTCCAAAGCACAAGAATGCTCCAGCAGAGCCTATTTCTGGTCAGTGTGCAAGAGAGCCATGTGGGGGATACAGCTAGAGTCATGCAGCTATGCCAACAGAGACGTGCTTGCATACTTTTTTTGTTGTTTTCTTAAGACAGCTATTACAGTCTGTTCTGAGAAACTCAAAACACTGTCAGGGAATAATGCCCCAACTGTGGGTTTCTCCTTCTGCAAAGAGAAGTAAGACAGGAAAAGCCTTAGCTGTACTTACCAGTTTCTTTGTAACTATGAGAACAGCTATTGTTTCTTGTTAAATCTGTGTAAAACGCCCTATAGCTTCCTAATTGAAATATTTCATTCTTCAAAAATGAAAAACCAAAGGGTCATGCAGTCCCAAACACTATGATTTCTCTATCACAGGTAATACAATTTAAGGAGAGACCCTTTTATAAAGACTTTCAAGTTCTAGGTTGGATTTGAAACCATGCTTTCCTTAAATGGAGCTGCACTGAAATGTCTTTCAATCAAAGCAATGTGTCGTCCGAAAACATCTTGTGAAGTCCATGTTGGGGTGATGCTGCCTCAGTTCTCCTTCACATGCATGATTGAGAACTACTATTGCAACAAGAGGTCCATGCATTACTTTCAATATACAGCCAGGAGGGAAAATTAAGGTTAACTGAAGTCTCAAACACAAAACAGTCTGGTTTTTGTTTGTTTGTTTTGTTTTGTTTTTTGATGAGTTTCTTAGTCTTTCCTGGCTCACTGTCTTGAAAACTTTCATTGTGGAGAAGGTTACGGTAAGATTACATCACATTGATCAATTCTGTCACCTCCCTTATTAAAAAATTAGTTTTAAGAGTTAGTATGCAAGGGGCTGGAGAGAGGGCTCAGTGGTCAGAGGTCTTCTTGAACAATCATGAAGACCAGTTAGGATCTCCAGAGTCATGCACAGGCTTGTGCCTGTGACCCCAGCGCTGAGGAAGTGGGATAGAGACAGGAGAATGCTAGGGACTGCTGGCTTCCAGCCTAGGAAGAAAATACAAGCCCCAGAATCAGGGAGAGACTCTTAAAAGAATAGCTGGTGAGTGTTCAGCGGGGGAAATGCAAGCCCTTCTCCTGGTCTCTGTGCATGTGTATAAACATGTGCAGAAACACATGTACATACAAATAAATAAAGGTTAGCACAGAAAATAATGGCCTTACTGTGGCATTTCTGAACATTCCTTGTCTTTGTCTGCAGCCCTACTCCTCTCTCTCTCATGGTTTTAACTCCTTATTATTAGTCACCACTGTCCTTGCAAGAGCTGCTGTTTTGCTTTCATGTTCTATGCACGCTCACACCCCCCCCACACCCCCCCCCCCACACACGTGTTGGGGTCAGAGCACAACCTCAAATGCCATTCTTCAGCTGCTGTCTACCTCTCCATTAGGGGCTTTACTGGCCTGGAACTCAATCATATAAGCCAGGGTGGTTGGCTAGCGATCACTATTGGCCTGCCTGTCTCTGTTTCACCAGACCTGGGATTACACGCACATGCCAACACATTCATCCTTGAAAATATGGGTTCTAGAAGAGCAGACTCAAGTTCTGATGTGTGCACGGCAAATATTTTACTGGCTGAGCTATCACACTAATCCTTGGTCTGCGAGTTGAAATAAGTTTTTAACCCATTATCTTGTTTGATTATCATGATTCTGACAGGAAACAGAAGCAGAGGCCGATAGTGACTCACTAACTATAGATCTGGTTGTGACAAACCATGACTTTATCCAAGTCTTAAATGTACCACCCAGAAGCTTCCTCCTATTCTGCCCCTCCATGTTATCCTCAGCCCTCTCCGCCACCCCACTAGCCTTCATTCTCATGACTTCTGACTCACCTGTTCATGAGACCATGTCCTTTCGGAACCATCCTTGACACAGATGTCCAACCTCAGTTCCGTCCCTGTGCCTCCATGTTTGCTATCCACACATAAGTTGGCTGCCACATTTCGAATCTGTATCAAGAATATATCAAACATGGGGTTGTGTTACTATTCCTGACAATCCTGGTTCTATAAAGGGTCTTCCTTGGTCTGTCTTTTTGATGACATGACTAGAAAGACACCTTGAATTTATATGCAGTTTGTTGAGAAAAATGGAGATGTGAAATATAACATAGTCTGTATGTAAAACAACAACAAAACAAACAAACAAACAAACAACCTCATAAAACAAAAATCAAAAACAAACCACAGAGACTGCCCCACCTGGGGATCCATCCCATCTGCAGCCACCAAACCTAGACACTATTGTTGATGCCAAGAAGTACTTGCTGACAGGAGCCTCATATAGCTGTCTCCTGAGAGGCTCTGCCAGAGCCCGATCAATGTCTGTATTAGATGCTCGCAGCCAACCACTGAGCGCAGGGATCCTGATGGAGGAGTTAGGGGAAGGACTGAACTTTGCAACCCCATAGGAAGAACAACAATATCAACCAACCAGACCCCACCCCCCAGAGCTGCCAGGGACTAAACCACCAACCAAAGAGTACACATGGAGGGACCCCATGGCTCCAGTCGCATATGTAGCACAAGATGGCCTTATCTGGCATCAATGGGAGGGGAGGTCCTTGGTCCTGTGAAGGCTCAATGCGCCAGCACAGGGGAATGCTAGGGCGATGAGGTGGGAGTGGGTTGTTGGGTGGGTGGGAGAGCACCCTCATAGAAGCAGGGGGCAAGGGGTATGGGATAGGGGTAAGAGGAGGGGAAACCAGGAAGAGGGATAACATTTGAAATGTAAATAAATAAAATAGCCAATAAAAATAAAATAAAGCAAGAAAAAAAAATGACAGAATCAAGAGACAAAATTACAGCTGGTTGCAGCGAAGTTAGGTATTGGTAATGTGCAAGAGGGAGTGGCGTAGGGCCGTTTCCTTGAATTGAGAGCCCTTTCTTGTTCAGGTAGTGTTTAACATGGAGTTTGTTATTCTCCTTCAAGCTCCTCTACCATTGCTATCCCAGCATGGGGAGAATCCCAGGCAGCTGCTACCTGTGAAGTGTATGGTTAAGGGAAAGGGTTCTTCAGTATAGCTCAACTCTGGGATGGTTCCAGCGACCTCAGGCTCCAGTATGGCTGCATTGGCTGTTGTCACAGGTTAGCATTTCTCCTGGCTGGTTAGTTAAATGTCATCCTAGAGGATTAGCTATACTGGCTGAAGTTTATGTGCATGTTGCCTAGTACAATTCTTTCTAATTATTATAGTAGTACCAAATGGGGGAGGTAAAGGGTAAGTAATGAAGGAAAAAAAAAACACATCAAAAGCAGAAATGGCAGGAGAACTGGAGTCTGGACAAGAATAAGGACAGGGACTTTGTTGTTTCTTTTTGCCTAAAGGATCCACTAATTCTCAGCTAGCGGCACCCCCACAGCATATTGTAGGGCTGGACATTCATTAGATACTGTTTGTGACCTACGTCCGTGCCTTACACAAGCCCTGCGATCTCAGCCCTTCATATGCCTATAGTAGTCCTGAATTATTATCTCTTTGTGTGTTTATAAAATGAATAGAATGGACCCAGCTGATAGCTTTTGATCTGAGTCTTTTGCCTGGCAGGAGTAAGTAAGTAAGAAGAATACCCAGCTGGGCCCGTTCAGATTGGGATCCGCAACAAAATTGAGCAAGGGTTGTGAGTATCCCCGGGGCTGTGAAGGGAAGGACCGACGCTGGGATGGAGGTACTATAGTAGTGGGAGCTAGTTCAGGTTTCTTGTATGCCGGCAGTAGAGGTAGGTTGAATGTCCCCACAGGAGAGGACAGAACTGCCACTCATTTCTGTATTCAGAGGCAGTGGCAAGAGTTCTAGGGACTGCTTCGGGACCTCTGTGAGTCTCTTTTTCCTATGTTAGGGGTATGTGAAATGAAGTAAAATTTGATTTGTCCAACAAAGAATCCAGGGACACCTATGCATCCCCCACCTCCAAAACAAACAAGCCACCAACCCACCACCTGCATGTGAGTATGTATAAGAACGCTTGACTTCGTTCTCCTGAAACCCATCTGCTCCACATTTGGACTCTTGAATTAGGGACATTGCTTGGGCTCTGCCCCCTTGCAAACCAATTGCATCCTTTTCTTGGTAGCACAGGAGATGCAACAGTCCACAAGAGTGAACTTGACTGCTCATCAAAGTAGAACTGACAGACCATCACTTTAACAAAAATCTTAGTTTCAGTTTTCTTAAACAAGGACTAAGGGGAAACAGTCTTTTGGGATTTTTGGAGAAGCGAGGGAAAGTCAGACGGGGGGAAAAGAGAGAAGAAAAGCCTTTTGTAAAAACACTTTTCATCACGTGTGTGAAAAAGCACACAGGTGCTTCTTGTGTAAAATAGAAACACGAAGAGTTAGTTTCAGTATCATTGTCGTGTGTGTGTGTGTGTGTGTGTGTGTGTGTGTGTGTGCGGCGCGCGCGCGCGCGCTCGCACGCTCATTGTGGGAGGGGATATTGTCTTGCTTTATACTCCAGTCTGACCTGGAACTTTTGATCTTTTAGCTTTAGCTATCTCTACTATGTCCAGTGGGCTGTTACTGTCCTGAGCCCTGCTCACTCTGTAAAGCTCAGCTTTATCTCCTCCTCTGGTCCAGTGTATCATTTTCTGAAGCTGTCTATCACCTGAATAACAGCCTAATAGCACTCTGGGAGGGTCTGTCTTTACACCTCTGGGGTCTACAATACTTGCTCAGCCTTGTTAGAGAAGAGTCTTCACTGTGTATGCTGACATCAACTGCATGACACTGCTCTTTGTTCTATGGCAATCTAGGAACTGCAAATGGCAACTCCAAACGGCATTTATGAGGGGGAAGCAGCTGTTTTTGTTTTTTTGTTTTTTTTTTATATTTGAAGCCACTTGGACACAGAAGGAGAGGCTATCCTACAGGGTTGGCATTCAAGCTTGCCCATCCATGGGTCTCCGTTCTTAAGGAAGGAGAGAGCATCCAAGCTAGGGACATGAGTGGTGGCTCTGCCAACTCAGCCCATGGTTATGACCAACCCTCCCAGAGAGCCTCACTCTGTTTCCAAATGTTATGAGCCCCAAAGGTCTCTGGCAGGGAGAGAGGACACCATTTTCTAAACTCTTGAATTTTCCCAATTCTCACTCAGATGGCAGCTGTGTAGACAATGGAATAAACTGCTTTGCAAGCCAAATTTCAAGTTTCAAAGGCATAATTGTCCACATCTGTGTAAATTCCAGCACCAAGTTGTGCCAGAGAGGAAATGCTGGGAGTTCAGTACAGGACGAGGTAGACAGCTGGGACAAGACTAACACCCGTCCCTGACCTTACCCTTTTGCCTTTGTATCTGCATCCCTACAAACACGTGTGTGGAATCATCTCTTTTACTCACCAACACAGCTCCATCAAAATAAATAGGCGAATAGAATTAAAAACAGAATTAATGTTTAAAGACTATAGGTGTATACTAGTATTTACAAATGATTTTATTTGGTCTAGGTTCTCAACTGTGCTTGAAAGTAAGGCAGTATAACACACACACACACACACACACACACACACACACACACTCAAATCTAGGACGAGTACTATTGCACAAAGCTGTGATAGAAAACATCACTTTCAGACTTCAGTCCTTTGATGTCCAGCTTCAGGGCTTGGCACTGTTAAATTGCATTGAGGGATCTGGAGGAAGGCTAAGGAGGATTAGAAAGTGAAGTGGCGCTTGACGAAGCATGGGCAGGGAGAGGGTAAAAACTAGGGAGAGGCTTTGGGGCCTTCTAAATGAAGAAGTACACTCATCACTCATTCATCAAATATAAGTGGCCGCTGTATCCAGACATTGTGCTAGATACTGGTCACAGAGAAGACAGAAAAGGAACCCAACATGCAGCCCCTAGTGTAGTCAGGATGTTAGAGAGCAGGTGAACAGAAGCGAGCCCTGAATTTCCCAGAACTAATAGCTAGAAATTTTAAATATGACAAAAGGTGTTAGGATGTTCCTCTTCATGGAGTGTGGGTGACTTGGGAAGTGTACTGACAGGCAGGGAGGCATTTTCTCCATGAGTGATTGAAAGGGAGAGGGTCAGCCCATTGTGGGTGGTGCCATCTGTCTATGGCTGGTAGTCTTGGGTTCTATAAGAAAGCAGGGTGAGCAAGCCATGAGGAGCAAACCAGTAAGCAGCACCCCTCCATATATCAACTTTATATCAACTCCTTTCTCCAGGTTTGTGCCCTGTTTAAGTTCTTGTCCTGACGACCTTTAATGTTGAACAGCGACGTGGAAGCCAAATAAACCCTTTCCTCCGCAACCTGCTTTTGGTTATGATGCTTCACTATAGCAACGGTAACCCTAACTAAGACAGCAAGGTGAGATTTCTTCCCAGAGCTAGACAGAAAAGACAGGGATGCAGGATGGAGAGAAAAATTAAAGAGGTACAGAAGGCCCATTTACTGCTCATGAGATACAAATGAATTTCTCAACAACCTTGGTCAGTTTTTCTGTTTATTAAAAACCATACATTTTATAATATGAAAAAGTTTTAAATAAAAAGCTGCAAAAAAAGAGAAAACCCTAAGGAGTACTTTTTTACAAAAGATGCTTTAAGAAATATGGATGAAAATCCTAAGACTAAGAGAGGCAAATGATCTCTGCTCACTAGGAACCTAGATTCTTGATGGGGAGACATCACTGAAGTCATCTTTTCTGGAGACATGTTTGTCTTGGGTAGTTTTATTGTCACCTTGACATGAGCTCCAGTCAACTGAGAAGAGGAAAGAAACCGCAATAGAAGGTTTACATCAACACTGGCCTGTGGCTATATCTTTGAGAGTCTGATTGATGATGGATATGGAAGAGCCCCGCCCACTGTGGGAGGCACCTTTCTAGGCAAGCAGGCTTGCTCTATATAAGAAAGCTAGGTAAGCATGATGGGGGGAGGGGCAGAAAGAAGCACTCTTCCATGGTCTCTGTTATAGTTCCTGCTTTGAGTTCCTGTCCTGGCTTCCATCAGAAATGGATGGTCACCTGGAAGTAAGTGTAAGCAAAAACAAACCCTGTCCTCCCCAGGTTGCTTCTAGTCTATCATAGCAATGGAAAAGCAAAGTAGAACAGAGCACAAAGCTTACCATTTTAATATTTTAAAATGTTCAATGCAGCAATATTAATATATTCAAATGCTGTGTAATGATCTATTCTCCAGGTGTTCTTATATTTTTGGTTGTGAGCCTAGCCTTTAACAGGCTGAGCTATCTCTCCAGCCCTCCCCGGATGTTCTAATTATTTAAAACAGCAACCATTAACTACTAAGCGATGGCTAATTCTTTAAACCCTCAGCCCTTGTTAATGTCTATTCCACTGATGATATGGATTTTTGTGTCTTAGGTATTTTGTACCAGTGGATCACACCATATGTGTTTTTTTGTGTCTGGCTTATTTCACTTAGTGGAGTATATTCAAGGTATTATGGTTGTAGTGCATATCAAGGCTTCATTAGTTCTCAAAGCTGAAAGATATTTCACACACACACACACACACATGCACACACACACACTCTTTGTTTATTCACATATTGATGGATACTTAAGGTTTTTCTACCTCTTGACTACCGTGAACAATGCTGCAATAAACCTTGACATACAGATACCTGGTTTGAATTATCCTAGGTGTACACTTGGGACTAGAATTGCTACCTCTATGACAAACGGTAATTCTGAGCTTCACTTTTTGAAGGACTGCCAAACAGTTTTCCATAGAGGCTGTGCGTTATATTCTTACAAATAATGTACAACGGTTCTCCATTTCCACACGTATCTTGCCAGCAGCAACTCTGCAGTAAGTGGCCCTTGCAGATATGAAGTAGCATCTCACTGTGGTTTGGATTTTGTATTTGCTTTAAGGCTAGTGATTTCGAGCGCTGTTTTATGATTATTTGTGAATCTCTTTCATTGAAAAATCTGTTCTAGTCTTTTGCTCACACTCAATACAGCTGTTTTATTTTTATTGTTGAGTGTTTAGTATTTGTCTACATTATGAATATCAGTCTCATACTGGATATGATTTGCAATATTTTATTCTGGTCAAAGAGTTTCTGTTTTTATACCAGTGATAGTGCACTTGGTAGACAAAAGCTCCCATTTTGGTAGTGTTTAGTATATGTAGTTTTCCTTTTGTTGCCTGTATTTGTGTGTGTGTGTGTGTGTGTTACATTTAGGAAATTGTTTCCAATCTAGTGCCATAAAGTTTTCCTCTATATTTATTATCGAATGTATTTTATTTTATGTGTATGTGTTTTGCCTGCATATATGGATGTGTATTATGGGTGAGTTATTCCCTGTGGAAGCCACAAGAGGGTGTCAAATCCCCTGGAACTGGAGATTTAGATGGCTGTAAGCCACCATATGGGTCCTCTGTAAGAGCAGCAAGTATGATGTCATCTTAATCAATTATAACTGAAACAACACTCCAAGAAAAGTCTGTCTTAGTGAGGGTTTCATTGCTGTGAAGAGATGGCATAACCAAGGCAACTCTTATAAGGGCAAACATTTAATTGGGGCTGGCTTACAGTTCTAGAGGTTTAGTTTGTTATAATCATGACAGGAAGCATGGGAGTGTGCAGGCAGACATGGTGCTGGAGGAGGTAAGAATTCTCCATCTTGATCCACAAGCAACAAGGAGGAGACTGTTTTCTGCAGGCAGCTAGGAGACTGTCATCCATACTGGGTGGAGCCTGAGCATAGGAGTCTTTAACCCCATCTATACAGTGACACATTTCCTCCAACAAGGACACACCTCCTCCAATAAGGCCACAACTCCTAATAGTGCCACTCCCTATGGCCAAGCATTGAAACACATGATTCCATGGGGCCCACGCCTCTTCAAATTACACAAGGCACATCCTGATGTATGAGTGATGAGGACCTCAAAAGATGAAGTTTTGATGATGCGTATCCAGCTGTTTGAACAAAGTCAATTGAGCGTTTGCATGAGAGTTCACTTCTTGATAGTCTATTCTATTCTGTTGTTCTGCTTGTCTTTTCTCATGCCTGTAGTATAATATAAAACTTAGTGTATCTAGGAAAACTAGATATACTAGACTATCAAAATTGGAGCTTTTGTCTATCAAGCACATTGTCACTAACATAAAAAGGTAACTCTCTAAACAGAATAAAATATTTGCAAATCATATGTTAAGTTTTGAAATAAGAAAGTCTGAATTGCCTACCAGTGGTAGTATATGCCTTTAATTCCAACACTCAAGAGGCGCAGATCTCTGAGTTCAAGGCCAGCCTGGTCTACAGAATGAGTTCCAGGACTACACAGAGAAACCCTGTCTCTTTTTTTCTCTTTTTATTGGGGGGTGGTGCATATCATGTTGTAGTTAGGATCACACATTCTCTGACTAGAAGGTCCAGAGTGAGAATGTGGGTTGACAACAAATTTCTTTACATTTTTAGACTCAATCTTCTGCAAACAAAGATAATAATCCTTCATCCGTTTTTTGTACTAAACTGAACACACACACACACCACACACACACACACACACACACACACACAGTGTGTTGTTAAATAATAAAAATTTCTTACTCAAAATACCGGCATGATTTCTGTTTCCTGACCAGAGAACCAAGGATGCAGCTGCATACAAGTAAGAACAGGATACCGCATCATTCAAGCAAAGAGTATGAGGCACAGGAGACCGCAGATGGAGTGCTGCGAATGACTTCTTTTAGAAGAGGACAGAGGAAGAAGGCAGGGAAAGTGAGACAGAAATCAGAAAAGGGCAGGGAGAAGACCTTGAAGAAGACTCGGGAAGGTCAGTTCAAATGTGTTCAAATGTGTAGGATGCAGACCTGGAAAGATGGCGGAAGTGTGTTCAGAAGTCATTAGTGACTTTTCATAGGACAGTTCCCATGGCATGACTGGAGAGAGCAGACAGACTGCCAGGTGGATTGAAATAAACTGGGAGGTAAAAATTAGGGTCAACTACTGGAAGGTTCTCTTTCTAGATGTTCGATCGTGATGGGACAGGTACACACAAAGCCTACACCGAAGTAAAACCAACAGAGCTATTTTTAGGATGCTGAGATTGGAGGCTGGAATTATATATAAGCCATGACATAATTGATTTGAGGCTCAGAAAATTAATGAACTACTTGTAGAAACTACGAACAATCTATAAACACAAAGTATCACGAGTGCATTAAGTATCCTGACTGGACTCCCCTGATGTTTAAAGCTTTGCCTTACAGCCACTGTACCGTTTCCGCTCCAGCAGATCCATCCCATCTCTAATTGCTCCATGCTGGTGGCATCCAACGGCTGTTGGCAGAGACCAACTATTGCCTTTCCTTGAAATGATGCCCACAGAGATTTTCTTCCTATCTTGTACACATTTTCTTCTGAATTCACTATAAATGTAATTGCTTTGGCATCTCTCTCTTGCCCTGGGACTTACTAGAACTGTTCATTTCAGAAGGCTGGCTTATATTATGCAAGAGAAACATGAGCCCATGGCATAAAGATTGCCAGGGGGCCTTCAGATTCATACATACTCTGCTCCAACTAGTCTTTTACTGAAACCAGGTCTTGCCACTTAAATGTTGTATTATCAG
Source organism: Mastomys natalensis (assembly GCA_021653895.1). Lineage (NCBI taxonomy): Eukaryota > Metazoa > Chordata > Mammalia > Rodentia > Muridae > Mastomys > Mastomys natalensis. Next base: position 1,317,567 of record JAJTUV010000933.1, read on the forward strand.
AAAATTGTGTATAACCTCAACATAGGGACTTTTAAAATTATGGGTCATTTGTCAAAAAAAAAAATTCAACCACCCCCCAAAATAAAAACTAAAAAGGGAAATTTGTATGAATAAGGAACTTCTTTGGAGATTAAGATAAGTAACTCTTCTCTGACTAAAGGAAAATAAATTAGGACAGCCTTCCTCTCCTTCTGCTCCCCCCCCCCCGCCCGCCATTTTATGTTGAGCTGGATTGATTCCTTTACAGTCAGTTTACTGGATGGGTTTCCCTGCCATGCTATCTTCTGCGTTCACTTACACCTTCACGTCTGCAGCCCTGAGAAAGCAAGTGATCTGCACAAGATTATATAGCAAATGGGTGACAGGCAAGGCTTGTATCTGTGGCTTTGTTTCGAGGCCTGTGCTTTTTGCTACCACAGATGGTAATGGTTATAACTCATGGACTAGAACTGTCTCCTTTTGGACTGACAAATTGTGGCAAATGGCTTACTGAGCCTGAAAGAATAGATGGGTATTAATAAAGGCTGTGAGTCCTTGGGTTTCATAAAAGAAGCACTTTGTCAGTATTTACATCAGAGTCCGAGAAACTAAAAGCAGTGTTAGAAATAAGTCGCTGACTCTTATGGGGGCTCCAAGGGATAGAGAGGTGACAATTAGTTCACCCGAGCTCCAAGACTCACAGGGAATATTTGGTTACGCATGCACATCTCCATAGGTGGCAATTGAGTGAGTAGAACCACAGGCATTTTGAGAGAGAACAAAAAGGGAGGGAAAAATGAGGGAGGGAGGGAGGGAGGGAGGGAAGGAAGAGAGAGGGAGGGGAGAGGGAGGGAGAGAGACAGAGAAGACAGAGACACAGAGAGACAGAAATAGAGTCAGAGAGAGAGAGATAGAATCACAGAAAGAGGAGGGGGAGGGGGAGAGGGAGAAGAGAGAAGAGAGGGGGAGGAAGAGGGAAGAAGAGGGAGAGGGAGGAGAGAGAGAGAGAGAGAGAGAGAGAGAGAGAGAGAGAGAGAGAGAGGAAAGAGAGTGAGAGAGAGAGAGAATTATTATTCTGAACTTTGCATGAGAATTTGAACCCTGGCTTTTAGAAAATGCCCTTCCTGAAAAGAAAGGTGGAGAGGGCAGAGTAGCATTGATCTTATCCTGACCTATGTAATTCACTGTAAAAACCCCACTTTGTGTTCAGTCATCACAGTGTCTTCCCCTTCTGCTCCATGCTGTTCTTGCCCTCTCCGTTTGCCTTGAAGATTAAAAAGCTTTGCCAGTTTAGATTTACTCTGTGTAAAAATCAAGAATGTAGAAGAATTTGCATAAGAATTTGAATCCTTAGAAACAGAATTCTTTTTTTAGCTTGAATTTTCTTCTTAAGTTTTGGTGTTGTAATTTCATGAAGTCAGGGAAGGAAGTATTTTCTTGTCTATTGTATCCCATATGCTCTACTGGGACGGGGGCATAGTCCAACAGCTATGTTGTCTGAGAAATGTCTCTTGAAGGTACAAGCAACAATTATTCATGAGGAAAACATAAAAGCAGACATTTTGAAAAAGCTGTGAGTAGAAGTTAGGGTGTTGAATGAACTTACGGGAATCCCCCTTCCCCCTGTAACTTACAAAATTCAGGTGAACACAATTTCTAAAAGTGGAAAGAGAGGAGAAATAATGAGATCCAATGGGAAAATTTATAATGAAAGTCTGAGAGAAACATTGTAGGAAACACTGTAGAAAACGTGACCATGAGGATAGCTAGAAGTCAGGAAAGATATGTTTAGGAGGGAGCTCCTGAAGTCTGTCAGTTTTCTCTAGGGAGAAGGAAGTTATAGGCAGAACACTTCCAAAGATGTTAGCACTGCTTCCTGAGCCTGTGTCAGGACCTTAAGGCAGGGAGGGCTTAAGCAAAGGCATAGTGATGTAGAAGTTGGTTCATGTGCTGCAGAGATAGTGTTTCCCCTTTTAGCCCTAAACTGAGAGATGTAAACCACACAATGGACTGAAAGCCAGAGATGCTGGCTATCATGTTTCCAGCAATGTCCCTTAGAAAATGACATGGAAATATCTCCTTTGACTAAACCACATGTTGGGCGAGTACCTGATTATTTAACTGACATCTGAACATTTAATATTTCTTGAATTTTTCTTCTGGAGTGTAATTTTGTAAATTACAAACTCTCCTCCCAAGAATTGGACTCCACTATGCAATGGTAGAAAATGGGACTTGCTGTAGTTTTAGTAAAATCATGAAAAGCTACTTCAAGCATTATTCTCACAGCTCAGGGCAACAGCCATACACTTTGAAGATGAAGCAATTTTTAGTACTTGAAAAACTACTCACACAAGCCGTCTCTATGATTCTTTCTTTGAATTCAGGTCAGTTGGTTAAAATGTGGGGAGGTTTAAAACCCATCTAATATACACTTGTTAAGCTCTTGTGTAAGATTTAAGACTGTTCATTAACGAAGTTCTACAGTCAAATTATAGAGCTGGTTCTGAAAGTATGTGGTCCCTTAACCTTGAGTAGAAGGGCAACCCAATTCCCAAGATACTTGGTAAATATGTGACCCTTTAAACTTTTCCAGAGAAGCAGGGTCTCTTGAACCTGGTCTTGAATTTAATAGTCAGCTCATTTAATAGCCAGCTCTTTAAGAAGGGTAAAAAGTATTGCCCAGCTAAAATAATTCACAGTTTAAGTTTCCTATTGTAAATTCCATTATTGCTATATTCACACAATACTTCAAGAGGTGACTTGGATCTTCAAAAACCAAGTCAAATCCAACCCAAAACTCAAACCAGGCCCGTGTTTAAGTTGTTTTGGAACACAGAACTGTAGTGTAGCATTTATAAAGTATTACGCGACATGACTCCTCCACAATAGTTCTCTGGGAACCTTGCTTTGCTAAGTTATGCCATTCTATTTTGTAAAGCTTTAGACTGAAGAGTATTAAAGATGTTGACACTCTACCTTTTTGAAGTCACACACTTGGGGAACAAGAAGAGTTGCGTTCTGAAGGGCTGGGATTATTCTGAGTCACAGTGACTAGCATTCTACCGTTATTTGCTATATCAAGGGCAATTCACACAAGATGAATACAGATAATGAATCTTGTTTCCCTAAGAAGCAAATGTGCTATTTTTGTGATGTCAGAAATTTGACCTCAGGGCATCAATTTATGCAGCAGTTATTATAACACAGCTAAAGTACTCACTAGGTACAGTCAGCATTCTGAGATTAATCACATGTTTATCTCTAATTTACACATCTTATCTAATTTCCTTCTGAAATTTATTCCAATATGGTTAGTCATGTCAAACTTAATGAACAGATGGTTTTGAAAATGAGCTGGCTGAGATTTGGCTGGAGAACGGGAAGTAACAAAAGAAGACTTACCTTTCCATGGAGACAGAGTAAAATTAGTTCCCATTGAAAACAAAGCAGAACACAACAAAACCAAGGCTAAAACAATACCAACCAAACAAAAAAAAAAGTTTCCAAGAAAGTGAACAGCAGGGCTGAGGCTATGCCTTAGTTGGTAGAGTGCTTTGGGTCTGTTACTTGGCATTATATAAAGCAAGTGTGAGAGCATACACCTACCGTAGCATCAGGAGGGTGGAGGAAGGAAAATGAGAAATTTAGTCATCTTTGGCTGCACAGAGAGTTTGAGACTAGCCTGAGCTACATGAGCCTGTGTCTCAAAAACCACTTTCTCTTCTGTTCCTTCTCCAGTCTCTATCCCTTCATTCTCTTTACAATTCTTTGTTATTTTGAGAGAGGGTCTTACTATGTAGCCATTGCTGTCCTGGGCCTCCCTGTGTAGCTCATTCTGGCTTGCATTTATAGTTGTCCTTCTTCTACTTCCATCTCCCAAGTGCTGGGATGATAGGTGTGGTCCACCAGACCTGGGATGTCTTCCGGGGCTTCTCTGTGACTGACAGATGACTACTTTTTGGATGTGCCTGTTCTCTGTGCATGTAGGTTACTTAGTTCCCCTTCGTACGAGAACCTAATCCTGTTGAAAATAAAGCCCTACTATTAGGACATCTTCTGCTCTAAATTATTCCCCAAAGAAGTTTGTCTTCAAATACTGTCAGGTACAGGATGGAATCCTTAGGGTTTCAGTATAGGAATTTTAGGAAGACATAATCCAGTCATTACAAATGGTGCTTTGCCAGTTGTCCTTTAAATTGTGTGCATGCAGAAGACCCATCTCCTGTTCCCAGAGCTCACTATGGGTTCTTGCACATTTGCGCTCTCTGATGAAAGCAAAGCATAATGACAGCAAAGCCTAGGGCTAAGGATGTCAAAGTCAGCGTTACTTCAGGGCAGAGTGCCTTCCTCAGCTTTCCCTCACTGGCTCTATTCTAGGGGAAGAGGCACTATGGAATTGAATTGTAGTGATAGGAGAGGGAGAGGTTAAAAGTCTGGGGAGCTTGTTCAGCAATACTCGGTATCTGCCTGGGTAGAAGGGCAGTAAGACTGGGAAAGACCTTATGAAAATATTGTTACACAGCTTGAAAGAAATTAAAGAAGACATTGATAGACATATCCTTTGAGTTCATTGGGTTGGGAGACTTGATCTTAAATTGTTAATATTGTCTACCGTTAGATATAGATTTAAGGCAATGCCCATCAAAATCTCAATGATTTTTTTTATTTTTAGAAATAGAAAACCTGTTCTTAAATTCATATAGGGTATCAGAGGATCCTGAACATCCAAAGCAAACTTAAAAAAAAAAATCAAAGTTAAAAGGAATCACACTTTCTGATCTGAAGCTTACTATAGTAATTAAAGTCGCATGTAAAGACATGCATAGAGATTAATGGGGCAGGCTGGAGAGCCCAGCAAAAAACCTGGCATGGATGGTCAAGTTAGTTTTGGCAAGGATGCCAAGAAAAACCCCAATCTTTTCAGCAAATGATTCTGGGGGAAATGGATATCTGTAGGTGAAACAATTATGTTTGGTCTTACCTCAAATTATGTACATGAGCCAAAGGCCTAAATATGAGAGTTAAATAGATGAATTGAACTTCATGGAATAAAAAAAAATGTACATTGAAGGACCATTATCAGAGTGAAAGAACAACCCCCCCATTAAAACAATATTTGCAAATAATATAAATAACATTTGAGATAAAGGTTTCATATCCAGATATGTAAAGAACTCCTATAACTTGAAACAAAAAGCAATGAATCTAGTTCAAAAAGGGCAAAACTTGATTACTTACATCTCTAAAGAAGATACACATTGGACACACACACACACAAGCATCTGTAATGTATTAGCCATTAGAGAAATGCAAATTAAAAACCACAGTGAGGTGCAGTTCTATAATCACTAAGATGGCTATTCAAAAAAACAGAATAAAGCTCTTCTGGGGTACAGTGGTGAACTACGAAGCTGCCTTTGTGTGAAGTGGTGAGAGATAGGAGTTGGGATAACAGGTACTGAACTCTTTTCCAGATGAAGAATCTAAGTGCCCTAGAGATCAGAATAAGGGCAACAGGCCAGCTGAAAGTGAAGAGAAACAAAGGACTAAAAAGAACATGAAGCACTTATCTCTAGCTATGGCTTCTCAGTAAGGGAAGAGAAACTTCATGTAAAAGTGTGTTTTCCTTTAATCTTCTCTGAGAGATGCTGGGGATTAAGCTCTCAAGTGTGGGCTCCTTACTAGGAAGATCACCAAATAAAGCCAGAAGAGATATTGAAAATAGCAGATGCACACAGATCTATTTATTTATTTATTTATTTACACTCCAACTGCAGCCCTCCACTCCTGGTCCCCTCTCGGAGAATTTCTCCCTTATACCCCATCCCCTTTGTCTCTGAGAGGGCACGCACTCCCCCATCTCTCCACCATGGTGCCGTCAAGTGTCTGTAGGATTAGTTGAGATTCACAGATCTAACAGAGAAACACAATAAACAAAAAACCAGTCAACATGTTGTCTTCACAAGACCATGACTTCTAAGTTGCCTGATCCAAATATACAGAAATTGTAGAAACACTGGACAAAGAAACCGTGTAAGCACACGGAGATTTGAATGGTCCCTATCGAATGATCAATAAGTAGATCATTGAAGAAACCAGGAAGGAAAACTCAAAATTTCCAGATCAAAGGAAAATGAAAGCACAGATTATCTGTGTCTTTGGGATACAGCAAGGGCATCCAAGAGGAACACTTAGAGCTATAAGTGCTTGCATAAAAAATTATAGAGATATCAGATAAATAACTCAATGTTAGAACTCAAGATCTTGGGAAAGAATAAAGCAGAAATGAAAACTAAGAGACTAATAGAAAGAATTAATGAAACAAAGAGTTGGTTCTTTGAAAATATAAACAAGATAGAAGCCATTAGTCAAGCTACACACACACATACACACACACACACACATACAACACACACACACACACAGAGAGAGAGAGAGAGAGAGAGAGAGAGAGAGAGAGAGAGAGAAGAGAGCATGCCAGGGGATGGGGCCCTAATTAATATAATTAGAGATGAATAATGTGTAGTTACAATGACATTCAGAAGAAACGAATCAATTTCTAGACACAAAATCTATCAAATTAAAATTAAATCAGGAAGATATAAAGAATATATCCTATTTTATTTTACATATATACATAATTAATACACCACACACACACACACATACGTGTACACACACACACACACACACACACATATACATACACATATATATTTGCTTACATCAGCTGTGGACACCACATACATGAAGAAACCTGGGAGACCAGAAGAGACTATAGTAACAGGGGGTTGTTAGCCACCATGTAGATCCTAGGAACTGAACTGATAAGAGCAGCAAGTTCTATTAGTCAGTGAATCACCTATCCAGCCCCACTTATAAACAGGTTAAGCATATCTATGATAAACAGTGAATTGGAAATAGTAACAAAAATGTTTTCCAACAAAGAAAAGCCCGGGGAGAGCAGATCCATGCGATGATGAAACACTTGGTAAGGTAGACAGCACTGATGGTTGCTCAGTAAGGTGAACGCACGCAAGCCCATTGGGAAAAGGCAACTTTTGTGTTAGCATTTTACCACGATACAAAGAAGATCATGCAGTGCACATTCAGTGGCGGTTGGGAGTGACTTTTACTTTCAACGAATTCATGGGAGAGAGAGGAAACCTCTGATGAAGGGTTGGAGGGAAGGGGCATGTCAAAGAAGGAAGAAATTTCTTTGCAGAGGAATGAAAATTGGACGATGTACCTCATAGTAAACATGCTATGTTTAGCACCGATTACAGCTTACACTAACACAGTGTCTCCCCACCTCAACCCTTACTTTATACACTCAGAAAAAAGCTGTGGCCACGTATCATGGTATCTGTTCTTTCAAGGTCATGCATAATTGTCTTGGGAGAGAGAACACTTGAAAATTCCCCAAAGGACTGAGGTTAACAGAGAAGCAATGATTATAGCAAAAAGTGGTAAGCACTTTTTTTTAATTCTGTTTTCTCTAAGTTTCAGGATTCCATAGAAACTCACACAGCTGAGGTAGCCGCATCTGAGCTTCCCAGTCAACATCATTAGCAATTTGTAAGCAAGTTCAGAGGTTCCTGGAGCCAGGGGAATACTCAAATGAGCGGAGAAATGCAAAGCCAGTGAGCTTCTTAATTTCACAAGCAATCTGGCTCTTCAAGTGGGGAGGAGAGATAAAGGAAGAAGAAAATGAACGAGGAAAAAGCATTGGAGAGTTGTGTTGCTTTGCTGTGCTCAGTTTGACTGAAGTGTCAGATGGGTTAACACTTGACCTCTCCACCCTCATCTTCTCACTCACAGTACCACAGCTGGGTCTACCACTGTTGAAATAATTTCTTTCACCAAATTTAGTTTCTTTACCACAATACAAAAAGATCACGTGGTGCGCATTTGGTGGCGATAGGGAGTGGCTTTTACTTTCAATGAATTCATGGAGGAAAAGAAACCACTCCATGCTGCAGGGTCTGAAGAGAAGGGGCATGTCAAAGAAGGAAGAAGTTTCTTTACAAGATGTATTTGTATGTGTGAGTGTGTGTGTGTGTGTGTGTGTGAGAGAGAGAGAGAGAGAGAGAGAGAGAGAGAGGAGAGAGAGAGAAAGAGAGAGAGAGAGAAAGAGAGAGAGAGAAGGAGGGAGGGAGAGAGAGAAGGAGGGAGGGAGAGAGACAAGGAGGGAGGGAGAGAGAAGGAGGGAGGGAGAGAAGGAGGGAGGGAGGGAGAGAGAGAGAGAGAGAGAAGAGAATTGAGAGACTTGAAAGAAATTTTTCTTAGTGAAACTTCCATTCAGAATGTTTTTTGCAAAAGTGTCCATTTTAAGGAAGAGGAATCCAGTTTTTTTCAGGAGGGAATTCTTGCTAATTTTCACTTAAATATACAAGAAAGTTCAAATTTTCATGATCAATAAGCACAACATATGAAGATCTTTAGGCAATCCCACACTTCCTTGACCCTATAGAGGCTCGTACAAACAGGTCCCTAGTTACTGTCAGTCGTTTACTTGGATGTGCAGATTGTTGCCTGTGTTGGTTCTACCACCATTGTCATCAGGTGACAACCATGCTGTGCTTTGTTGATAGCATGCTACGTGCCAGAGTTAAAAGCTTCCTTTAGTTACAACAGCTAATTCTAAACCAGCCTTACAATATGGACTGCTGAGAAACCAGAGAGAGGTTAAAGTATCTTGTGTTATTCTAATATATTTAGCAAATACAGAAGCTAGAATGTGAATAACCAGAGAGCCTGGGAATTCATATTGGTAAAGAGACATGTTAGCATGTGAGGAACTGAGACCACTCACATCCTATTTGTCCCGAAGTTTGCCACACAGTGCATGTTACGCTTTGCAAGTGACAGAGTAAGCTCAAGCCATGTTTGCAGAACAAAGAAATGAGGGAAACAAATGTATACATAGCCCTTTAGTAGACTTGAAGTTTATTTGGAAAGTTACTGTGATTATGGCATTCTATTTGTTTATTGCAATACAATTATATCAAGTAGCCTATTTGCAAAAGGGCATGAATTGTGAGTTTGTTCTTCACTGGATAGGCTGGGACTATTGGAGAATAGTGGATTCTAATGCTATCATGGCCTGCCATGCCATCGCTGTGGAGACATGGACCCATCAGAGATCATTACACTCATCGAAGAGTGGATATAGAGCTCCTGGGTTCAGATCACTACTTTTTATGTTGCCCAGGAGCAGACACTGTCTCAGAGGTGCTCAATACTCGTCCTCTGTGATTGGTGCTATTAGTTCAGATTGCTACAATGTAACTTCTGCTGTGCTGATGTGAATCTCCCCGACATGTGTGTCCACAGTGGTTCTTTTTCATGCACTTTCTTTATACTGGTGTGGCTTTATTAGTGTGTTAAAAGTGCTGTTTAATCAGGCTATATGTTTCCACGTGTATTTGCAGGAGTTAACTAATTACAGTAAGCATTTTAAAAATGTCAATTATTTTATACATCTTACTATTCATAGAATGATTTCAAAAGTAAATTTTTTTTACCAGCCAATAAGTAATGCTTGAACACACACAGAGGCACAAAATCCATCTGATTTCATGTTCTATAACATCCCGTTTCATGTTGTTCTATATGAGTAATATCTAATAAATATCCCAAGTATAAATTTGGAGCAAAGTGTTACATTATTTAGGCATTATCTCATTCTAATACCATAGGGTAAGATGATATGGTTTAAAATACTTGAATGAATTTAGCCCTAGGGTATAAGTAATAAGAAAATGCTGATGTTTGACTATCTCTCCAAAGCACGCTGATGCTTGCTTTTCCACTATAATCTCCACATGTCTTAAAAGGCAGTACATTAACAAAAAACTCTATTATGCATTTTTCTTTTCTTGTTTTTGAGCCATGGTCTCATGTAGCCTAGCCTGGCTTTGAACTCATTTTGTAAGTGAAGACTATGTTGAATTTCTGAGCCACCTCCTTTAATTTCCCAAGTGTTGGGATTACAGGTACGTACAACTAAACATACTTCGCCTGTGGGATGATCAATGAACTTAGAAGGTCATCAGTATGTTGTCTTATTATTTTATTAACTTCCAAATCTGTTTTGCAAGATATTTTGTAAGTAGTCAATCTCCTGTCACTTTAACTTAACTGCTTTGTTAAACTCAAAATAGAGAAGGAAGGAGGGATGGACACACACAGGGAAAAAGAGAGAGAGAAAGAGAGAGAGAGAGAGAGAGAGAGAGAGAGAGAGAGAGAGAGAGGACTCTTATGTCACCAATATCCAGTACCTTCACATTCACACATGCCCTTAGTCTCAATGCAACCCTCTTTCAGATAGTTTATTTTATTCATAATTCTGTCGAGTGTCCCTTCATTATGTGTGTTGGCTTGTAAATATTATTATCTATGACACTTGTCCCTCCTATTTTTTGGTCTGTACCATGATCTGATTGAAGCTATTAGGGCTCTACTTAGGGGGACTTTTAAAAGAATTTTTTTTAAAAAAAGATTCTTCTACTCCTGTATTTCCTGAAGACTGAGTTTATAGCTATAAGCTTGAACAAGTGTAATCTAATGGCTTTTTAAAAATTTTCGAGATAGTCTTGTGTTGTGGTGGTATGTAGTCCAGGATGTTGTAAACATCTACTTCAGCCTCCAAGTGTTGGAATTAAAGGCTGTAGCCTGGACAGGTTATTTGTTGTTGTTTTTGCCATAAGAATGCTTTAGAGGGGGTGATTTTTGATCTTTTAGACTGTGTGCATATTTCAGAGATGCTAAAATTGATTAGGTGCTTAAGGTGATGATTGCTTGATGATTTTATTGTAAATATTTTTTACTTATATGTGTCTCAAGGAGTTACCATCCAGTGGTAACTACTGCTTGAATTAGTGTTGAATTACAAAATATTGATGTTTCCATTTTTTGAATTGATTATCCAGACATCTGCATAAACAACCCTCAAGTTCAATGACCTTTTAGGCATCCTGGGATACATATGGAGAATGCTCAACTTTTTGAGTTTAAATGTCACTTTTTCCTAGTGGTGATTTGGTATCCTAGTAACTATTCATGATGGTCAATGGATTTTTACTGTGTTTCTAGTTTTCTCCTGCTCCCCTGAAAAGTGTTTCATTGTAAACTGATTGCTCTTGTTCTCTTATTTTTTTTTTTTAAAATAATGTATTTATTTAATTAATTTAGGTAAATTCACTCATGGCTGTCCTGGAACTCACTATGTAGACCAGAACGTTCTTGAGTTCATAGAGATCCACATGCCTTGGCATCCTAAGTGCAAGGACTAAAGGTGTGTGATACCATGTTTGGCTAAGTATAGTATTTTATGTGTGTCTTGGATTTCCATTGTTGTGAAGAGACACCATCACCACTGCAACTCTTATAAAGAAAAGCATTTAACTGGGGCTGGCTTACAGTTCAGAGGTTTAGTCCATTGTCATCACGGTGGGAAGCATGGCAGCATGCAGGCAGACATGGTGCTAGAGAGTAGCTGAGAACTCCACATCTGATCAGCAGGCAGAAGGAAGAGACACAGCGGGGGTTGGTTTGAGCATTTGAAACTTCAAAGCCCACCCCCTAGAGACACACTTCCTCCAGCAAGACCTACTTCAAAAAGGCCACACTTTCAAATAGTGCCACTCCCTATGAGCCCAAGAGAGTCACTTTTCTTCAAAACAATGTGTAAATGCATTATAACAACCTGAACCATTCCTTATGAGGTTTGCATTGTCTCATTTATAACAATTGTGATCCACTTGTTTTCGGTTTCCATGCCCTTTGAACACACCAGACTTTGATGTCCACTCTCTTTAGCCAGCCTTGTACTCTCCTGACCTTGCAATTGACTTCAGCTATGTCTCCCTGTATCTTTGCTTTATTTATTTAGTGAAGAATTCTCTTGTGAGTCTATAGTTGACGATCGAGTGTGCTGACATGGCATTGAGACTATCAGAATTTTGTGAAGAGAGATCGCCCGCTGAGGCAGACAACTAGCTTAGCAAGTACAGGTCCTATTCCTGAGACTGACTGTGGGGTTGAGCAGGAATGGCCTCCATAGGCTCATAGGCTTGATTCACCAGGGAGTGGGAGTGTTTGAAAGGCTTAGGAGGTGTGGCCTTGTTGGAGTGTGCCCCTCGGGTGTACTTTGTGGTTTTCAATGCCCATGCTAGGTCTAGTCTGTCTCTGTCTCTGTCTCTGTCTCTCTGTCTCTCTCTGCCTGAAGATCAGGAAGTAGCTCTCAGCTACTTCTCCGGTACCACCAAGCTGCTGCCATGCTACCTGCTGTGATGGTGATGCAGTAAGCCCCTGAAACTTTAAGCAAGGTCCCAGTTCAGTGTTTTCCTTCACAAAAGGTATAGTGGTTAAGGTGTCTCTCCACAGCAAGAGAACTGTGACTAAGACACCTACCCCTCTGAGTTAATCTCCAGAGCTCACTTAGAGCTCCCAAGGTAGGAGAGACCAGTCTTCCTGTGATCTTCACGGCCCCCACAACCCCCCCAACCACAAAATCTCGTTTCTGTTTAACATCATCAGTCTTTCAAGTTTATACATTTGAAAATAAGATGAATTCAATCAATTTTCCAGAAATAAAATTTGTGAATTAGACCTATAATATTTATTAATGGTTTAAATTCTAAAAACACTATTATTTTGTCCAGTTTTGGACTAAGAGTGTGTATTAAGGTGCCTTCTTAGTGTGATTCTGCCTGTGACTCTGAATATTTAGTAATTTCTGGAGTAATCTCCATTAATCTGGTAATCTCATGGAGATTATTTTTCAATAGTTTATAGCCTTTGGAATTATAATGTAATTGTTTAACATTTAAAAACCATTTCATACTGCACCTCAATTCTTGTTGCATGCCAAATCCTCAAATGCCACTTCTTGTTATTTGAACTTGTCTGATATATTTCTGTTTCTTCTTTAATTTTTAACCCTTTCTCTATACTTTGATTTCATTGTGTCTCATGTATAACAGGGAGTTAAATTTGCTTTACAGTGCTAATTAACTGGATCATTTTTCCCATAATAGATTTGTTTATATGTTTGATCTGAGCTCCAACACACTTGTTTATTATATATGATTATTATAGTATATTATATTACATCATTACATATAATAATGTAACATTATATTACATGTAATATATTCTATATTATACATATTATATATTGAATATATTTATTATACTGATTATTGTATATATATATATATTATTATTATCTATCCCCTAGCAAGTTTCTCAGAGAGGCTTGGTAAAAGCAACCTGGGCTGGAGAAATGGCTCAATGGGGTATGGACACTAGCTACTTCTCCAGTGGACCTGAGTTTGGTTCTTAGCATCTATGCAGGGCAATTCACAAGCAATAACTCCAGGGGCTCTGATATCGTCTCTGACCTCCACAGATACTCGACGAGCACACAAGACATAGATCTGCGTGAGCATGTAAGCAAAACTAAAGATAAATCTTTAAAACACATCCTTCAGCTCCTAGATGTTCATAAATTGTTTTTTGACAGCCTTGATGCTCAAAGGATAATTTGGTTTGATATAAAATCTTTGGCTGGTATTTTAATTTTTTTTAAAAGAATCTTTACAATGCTGTTCCACTGCCTTCCAGTTTAAAAAAAAATCCTGCTTCAAAATCTCATTTATTCTTTTTTACTTTGATGTGCACATTTCTTTTCCTTATCTTAAAAATACAATCACTGTATACGGAAACATTTCCTGCGGATGGCTCCTGAGTTCCCAAGTATGCTGATTCGAATCTTTCATTCTAACGTTTCCTTGAGTTATAGTTTTAAATATTTTCTGTCTATCATTTTGGGAAGGAATTTTTTCTTTGAGGATTTCAGGTCAAGCCTGCTCTGCTGTTGCAAATCTTTTGATGAATTCTTTCCTTCCTCTTCATTTCCTTGTTTGCATTCCTTTCCCTTCCTGTTTCAATTTTCATTGCTGTGAACTTTGGCTCTTTTGATTCTTCTCATTTAAGCTTCATTTCTGAAATGCATTTTGTACTTTCCCAGACTATCCCTGAGTTTTCCCAGCTCTTTGTTCATAAAGTTGTGTTTTGTATTCTAGCCGTCTCCTCTGTGAACATTTCTAATCCTGACTGGTACTGGGTTTTTTTTTTTTTTTTTTTTTTAAGCTTTGATTGATTTAAAGATTCTTTAGGTCATTTTGACATTTGCCATTAATTGTGGTTTTCTTCGTGTAGGTATGTATGTACATTTCCACTGCACATTTTAGTGGGATTTGTCTCATCTTTCTCTTTATCCTTGTTGTACCTCAGTATGGGGTTTTATCACAATCTCTTTTTATTTTTTAATTATAAATGAGATAGTTTATTGGACAATTAGGAGAAAGTTCATGTGGAGTGTTTCTGTCTCTCTCTGTCTCTGTCTGTCTGTCTCTTTTTCTTGTGAAGTGTTAAACAATGCTATCTTCCACGAGTCATATCCTTGTCTCTCCAGGCTGGGTCTCAGACACAAAACCCTCCTGCCTCTGTGTGTCTTCCAGCCTTGGAAGTATCTGTCCTATTCCTTTTAAATATGTGACTGGTTCTGTACGATTGAGTTGCTGCTCAGATTCTGACTTTTTGACAGCCTTTGCTTGTCTCTTTGGATCGCCAGTACTTCATTGTGGATCTAACTCACAGCAAATTCTCTTTTGGTGCTTGGATTAGGAGATAGGATGTATCTCTGCCACAAAACAACAACAACAAAAATCATACAACAGCGACATCAATAACAAACATCCCAAGGTCGCATGCAGTGTTTCTGAGGTCCCAGTTAGCCAAGGCTCGTCAGCAGGACTTACATTCCTACAGTCCTAGGGACTGGTCTTCTGTAGGGGAATTGTCCCCTTATTAATTGATCAGCTAATAAAGACAAGAAGCCAATCGCTGGGCAAAAAGTAGGAGGTGGGCCTTCTGGGTCTGAGAGAGGAAGAGGAGACAGGGGACAGAAGAAAGCCTTTTTTTTTTTTTTACAGCGAGGCGGCAAGATGTAGACTAGGAACTAGTAGACCTGGCGGGGACCTCCACCACCGGAAAATTTCCAACACAGAATAGTTGATGAGTTTAGAATGATAGATTCCACGCCCAGTAGTTGTGTCATCTGTTGATTTTAAACTAAGATTGTCTTGTATTTTCCATTCGCAGAGATTCAGGTGGGCAGAAGGGAAAGAGTGTAGCTGGGGCGAAATTTGGCCAGGCTTTGGAACGGGAAGACTGGGCAAAGGACCAAGAACCAGGGGAGAGGTAGCCGCAGGAGCGATCTCGGAGCTCTGAAGAGGTAGAGCCAGCATTTGTGGGAGAAGGGTTGGCTAGGAGCAACACTTGGTCTCGGTCTTGGACTATGCATCCGGCTAGGAACAGACTGTTGCCGGCAATTAGCAGAATTTAGCGTGGATTGTTATTTAAAACTACATGCTACAGTCTTCAACTTGGACCTGTGAAGATATTTTTTAGTTTCACTGTTAATTTTTTGTATTTGATTGCCTTTTAATGCTATCTATAAAGTACTTGATGTTTTTTTTAAAGCAGGTGTCTTGTTATACATGTTGATTTCATAGTACTCAGCTTGTTTATTTTAATAGCAACTTGTAATCTCTACTGGGCCACCAAGAGTCTTTTGTTATCTTGAACTCACATGACTAAAACCCACCTTCCATAATGCATTGTGGATTCATTGTATGGCATTCACGTTTAATTTTGCTCTTCATTTGCTACCCTGAATGTTCTGTCTGAGCTCTATGATGAGAAGAAGTAAGCAAGTTTCCTTTTCATATGAATAGAAATCTTACTCTATTTTAAAGTAAGATTACTGTAGAAACATTTAATTTCCAGTATCAATCTTCACTTAATACGCCATATATCTATATAATTAAAGTGAAAACAAAATGTTCACAAAAGTAAGTTAAAAACTGTTGAGGACCCTGGACCACCATCCCACCTAACGAAAGTTGTGAACTGCCTTTATGAGAAACTGCCTCCTTTGGGAGAACCTGACCTTCGACCAAGGAAGAATCTCCTGTTCTGTCAAGAGCCAAGCCCAGGAAACTACCTGCTGTTCTGGGAGAGCCTCAGGAAATTACCTGCTGTTCTAAGAGAACCTCAGGAAATTACCTGCTGTTCTGGAAAGATTAATCAGTACCAGGTTAAGAAAAGACTTCCTTGGGTCTCAGGTCTCAGGAGCTTAAAGAACATCTGGCATTTCCTGGGGGCTAGTTGCGAAGGCGGGATGGCCCTGGGCAGGGATCCCCACCCCGTTCTTTGTCCCCCTTTCTCCTTGCCGAAGACTATATATTGTAAACTGCTCCCCATTAAAGTGAGACCGTGACAAAACTTCCTGCTGCATGGTCTCCGTTCTCTCTCCCACCTATGTTCCTTTCAGGTGACGGTCCACCTTGATACCCCACGAATAATCAGACTCGTGGGTCGGGTCAAAAAACTAAAGTGAAGAAGTTGTAACTATACCTTAAATTTCACGAGCCAGAAAATATATATTTAGTGTAAAAACATATGCCAAATACAAATATGTATATTTTCACAATGAATAAAATGCACATTTTCTCTCTCTGCTTCCTATCCTTAATGTACCAATCTTGGCACATCCACTGTTAATTTTGTGATTGTTTAAACTTAAAATAAATCTTTATTTTCTAAGTTGGCATTTCTTTTAGACACAAGTTCCTCTCTCTCTCTCTCTCTCTCTCTCTCTCTCTCTCTCTCTTTCTTTTCTTTTAGGACTGGATCTCATGTCTAAGCCAGCTTTGAACTTTCTTTGTAAACCAAGGCAACCTCAGATTTTCGATCCTCCTGACATTACTTTCTGAGCTCTGAGATATTGAGGTATACACCAATACATTCCATTTTCTTGGTGCTGTGGGCTGATGTCATGGCATCAGGCAAGGCAAACACTGTATCAACTGGGTTACATTTTCAGGCTAAGAAAAGATGAAAATTTTGATGGATATGTTTGCATATATCATGTGTAGCAAGGAGAATAAGAATAAGAATAAGAATAAGAATAAGAATAAGAAGAAGAAGAAGAAGAAGAAGAAGAAGAAGAAGAAAAATAATCATCAATTAGGCCCGAAGCACCTCACGCTCCATTGTGACTTGAGATAACTTCTACTATTTGGATACCAAGCCATGCAGCTTGCTCATCTGGGAATATGGAATCAAAATTGCATTGTAAGACACCCTAGAGTGTTTTAACTCATTATAACAGCTGAGAAAAATTCATAGAAAATTTGAAAGGATAACTCAGTTTTGTATTTATCCTTACATCTTTCTTTACTGTGTTGAGTTCCACAGAGTTAGGTTAGCATACTGTACCAGCATTGTTAGGAAACGAATGATAGGTTATTCAAATCTAATACATTCAGAATGACAAATTATCTTGGGATGAATGCTTCATTTAAAGATCTAGCATGATGATAGACAGTGGGTGAGTGACAGAATGAGAAGCTGTCAAGGGGACAGAGGGACGGTCTCATTTTGCAGCTTTCCCAGTTACAAAAGGTGATAGGGGAACTCCAGAGAGCTGGCCTGACTACTTCCAAGACGATGCTAGGGGGTTGTTCCTTGTGCAGAAAAAGCATAGACTTTCTCCATGTATCTCACATCAACAGCACAGTATAGAATTTGCTTGAAAGAGGCAAGACCACTTTGGGCTTTTAGCTGAAGCATCTCCCATGTTGGACTTCCTTCTTGGGAAGCTATTGCAGGGGGATTTGAAGAATCCTGGTTACATGGAGAATGTTAGCAGGGAAAGGAAGTCAACAGGTTAGGAGTCAAGAGTAGCATCCTGAAGCAGCACAGAGGAGAAGGGTCTATTTAGGGTGTTGACTTTATAAACATGCTACAGTTCAGGGTGGTATTCATCTTGGGGAATAAACAGTCAATGTGGTTTTGAGTTGAGATGGATTTTTGAAAATAAAGATTTAAAAGAATGTTTTTTTTTTGCACAGTTGCAAGATGACAATGGACATGGCAAGATTGGCACATTGAGGGCAGTAAGCAGACACTTTTTAAAAGAATCCACAGCACTGTTTGGAAATGATACCTATTGTCTACTTTACATCTTTTATTCTCTTACATATGTTTTTGGGGATTCTTAAAACCTTCTCTTTTTGGATTATAAAGGAGTACTATAAATGACTTAAGCAAATGCATGAATTCTAAAGAGAGGAAGGGAAAAGGAGAAAATAATAGGAAGTTCATTTTTGAAAAGTTCCCATCCTGACACAAAAGAGACACTTCCATATGTCAATGGTTTAAGAATGGTTTTCCACTTTAAACCTATTCTCATCCTGTATGACACAGCATCCTGGAGAAAGTCTGTTGCTTCTGTTTGAATAGCACTAATGGGACTTATCATATGGCTCAAACTACAAGTCGGTCTCTCTGGGCCCCATCGGCTCCCCTGATCCAATTATTGCTATGGTGGAACAAAGGATGGGATGTCTTCCAGCAGGTAACGGTCTGCAGTAGCTGTGACTTCTGTCTCTTCTGCTTTTTAAGTGAAAGACACTTAGGAAGAGTCTGGAAAGCAATGGAATTTTGAAACGCAACAAATACATGATATAGTTTGATACAGTGATGGATGCTAGAGAGTAATGGGGGCTGGAAGGGAGTTTCTATGTTCCAAATGTGAAGTAGGTAGACCAGGGAAAGTTTCACTGAGCTGCTAGTTCTTTTGAGTTAGGTCACAAAAAGCTGATGGAAAGTGCTATAGACCTTTAGGGTCAGGAAGAGTCCAAGTGCTGGGAGCTGCAGCGTAAAGGCCATGAAATAGAATTGTGTTTTGTACGCTGGAAAACTGGTGAGGTCACTGTGTTTAGAGGAGAATACACCAGGGCTAGTATGAGGTGAAGTTGGAGGTTATGCAGGAGGGATTAAGTTATTTGGAGTCTTTCAATTCCCATCCCCATGTTAGATGGTTCATAACTACCTGACTCCAGCTCTGGGGGCATTGGACACTCCTGACCTCTGTGGGCGCCTGCACTCATGTTCTTGCACGCACGAACGCACACACACATGTGCACACACGCACGTGCACACACACACACACACACACACACACACACACAACAACAGAGAGAGAGAGAGAGAGAGAAGAGAGAGAGAGAGAGAGAGAGAGAGAGAGAGAGAGAGATATGAACATAGAGAGAGGCCTACAAAAAAAAAATTTTGAATCTGAGCATGGCCTGATTTCCTATTTTAAGTGGTCTGTGTTAAAAAAAAAAAGTGTTCAGGGTAGAAAGAACCAGAGAATGAGCTAGGAGACAGCTGAGAACCATTTATGGTCTGTAACATATGTTCACAAGCTGAGTCCCTACAACCAGAACCTAGATTGCCTAATAGCTGTGTACGGAGAACCAGGATGGTGTATAGAAGCAGGTGACAAATGACTGAGTATAACTGAGTGAGACCATGAGTTCTCTACTTCTTGGATCAGGACTCCCATAAAGGGTCTTGCATTTATGATGCTGTTGGTTTGTGGTTCCCTTCTGTAAAAATCCTAGTGTCTGAATTTCCCCCTTCCCTGTTCACTAAAGAGAGGCTCACCTACTGCCTTCCTTAGGAGCTAAGTCTGTCTTAACAATCACTTTAAAGCATGTAGGATGTTACAAAGCTCCCTCAGATACTTGACTGGATCCTGGAAAAGGAGGAGACTTTCATAAAAAATCGGGTTAAATCTAAATAAACTCTAGTTTAATGAGTGTCATTGTCCTAATAAGGATCAGTTAGCTTGATGATAAACCAGTAAATGTGGTCTCAAATGCCATTAATACAAATAGTTGGGTATAGGATGTCTATATTATAGTCACAATGTGTATATAGTCACAATTATTCTAAAATAAGAAGTTCATTTTAAAATAACTCCCAACCCAGACACAGTAACGTACACCTGTATCAGGCAGCAGGATCATGAGTTGGCAGTCAACCTAAGCTAATACAAGAGATTCTCTCTTAAAAAAGAAACAAGATGATCTCCCTAAATATCCTACATGAAAACAAACAAAAAGCCCCCCCGAAAGAAAAATCATACAAGTGTCAAAAAATATGAAAGATCTCACAGATATGTTCTGCACATTTTGTCATCCTTCCTCCTTTTAAAGAAAGTGGCTAATATACAAGTTACAGTCAGAAAACAACCTTTGTCTTATTTATTTTTGAGACAGAGACTCACAGGTATGTGAAGAGGACCCTGAACTTCTGATTCTCCTGCCTCTTCCTCCCAAGTGATGAGACTGTAGGCACGGGGCACCATACCTTGTTTATGCTATGCTGGGGATAGAAGCAGGCTTTTGTGTATTCTAGACAAGTACTCTGCCAACTGAGCCCCATGGCCGGCCGCTCATCATTTCACTTGGATTAAGCAGCTGTTTTTCAGAGCTGGGTGACCATAGTAACTAGGTAATGAGATCTTAAGCAGACTACAAAACCAAGGAAAAATAATGAAAAGGCTTCTATGCGGCGGCGTAGCATTTGCCCTTGGTATCCTCTTCTAAAGGCAGGCTTAATTGCTAGGCTAAATCACCCCATTGGATTCAGTCTTTGCTTTTATGCACTCCTTTCTAGAGGGAAAAAGCTACAGCAATAGTATTGAATGAACAGAGCGGTGGAATAATCTATTTTATTCCCAAAGATGGATGTTTTAAATCTGGGGCCTGAGGCTCTCCGGATCTTTCCACTTGAGATCATGAAGTAAAATCAGGTCAGATGTTGAGCAGGAAAAAGATTAGTGCTCATTTAAGGAACCAGTGTGGCTCCCAGATGCCTTGCCTTCCATCGTGATGGAGTAAGGTACACCCTGGGTAGGGAATTAGCCTCGCCCCGCCATTGCTTTGTCCTTGCGTATATAAGAAGCAATAAGGCTGATGACAGTGAGGGGCATTCTCACATCCGATGACAAGTTGTATTATATCAGATACCTGATCATGCTTAGTTACAAAGATGTTGCTTTCATTCTCTATGAGCTCCCGTGGCTCTTCTGCACATCTCAAGTTAAACTATTTTTGAGACATATTAAAAAAAAATCCATATGAAGCACCAGCAGTAGTCAATAATTCTTGGATAGGATATCGCTAGCACTTTCTGAAAGGAAGTTAGGCACTCTCTTCTCAGGGATGTTTTAAATTAACCTGCTGGGCGGATGGAGAAAAGAAGGAGGTTTGGCAGTCTCTCGCACTTCTCAAGCTGTGAGGAGGAGGGAAGGGTTTAGTTGTCTCTCCACACCTCAGAGGCTGTGGGAGATGGACAGGATCCCACAGGTAGGGTAAGTCTCCTCACCTCACCCCACGCCGCAGGCAGCGGCTCGACCGGAGGGTAGTACTTAGGCACGTCCCAGGCCACCGCAGCCATGAACCATTTGAAGTCTTTGCACTTGAGTCGCTTCCGCAACTCCTTCTGGGCAGAGATGTCTCCGGTGGAGAGGTGCCTGTACTCTGGCCGCCGCTGGTAAATGTACTCAGCGAATTCATCCATCCAGGTCTCAGCCACGCGCTTCAGATTCTGTACAGCAGAGACAAAAACAAAACAAAACAAAACAAAACAAACAAAACAAAACAAAACAAAAACAAAACACAACAGAACCAAGTTATTTATTGGTTTCTACTCCTAAAGGATCACGTTACTTGCATCAGAAACCCCAGATCGGGGGGGGTATCTGCAGGCAGCACTGGCTGGTGGGTTATTAACAGTGAGAGTTTTCATAATCGGCGAGGAGCATGATGGGATTAGCCTGTGGCTTAGTGCACATTCTGAGTCGGGCATGGGGTTCAGCCGACAATACGGTAATTAATTATCAGAGCTGGCAGAGATTCTTCTCACAATTATGGCAACTTCCCTCCTGTTATTTAATGACGACGTATACTTTACTTAATTTTATTTTTTACATACAACCGAAGGAGTTAAAACGGGATAGAACGCAACGCCCAAACTGTATTTGATTGCTTAAAGCATTTTGAGATTCGGGCATTTTGGAAAGAACAGGGGATGAATAAGCTGCTATTCTCTCTTTCCCCAACTGTAGAGAGATTAACAAAAAGAAGAAATTTCTTATACTGCAACATGGACACCGACCAGAATTATATAATTTACTGTTAAAGGAGAAGGAAGGGAATTATCAGGGGACAATCTTGTCTACAAGTGCTTCCTGGGGTGAAGGAGTCAGGAGACTTTTGTCAGAAAATGAAAATGTTTATTTTTACAATTAGAAAAGCTAGGGGTTGAATCTAGGAAGGCCAGGGTTTGTTTGTTTATTTATTTATTTAGAGACAGGATCTCACGATGTAATCCTGGCTGTAATGGAACTGGATCTATAGACCAACCTGGCCTCAGTCACAGAGGTCTACCTGTCTCTGCCTCCAGAGTGCTGGGATTTAAGGTGTGTGTGCCACCTTGCCCAGCCTGGAAGCCTGCATATTTGTAGGCTTTGGGGTTGAGCAAGTTGGTTAGCCACACTGAATTTCAGATTCTAAACCTGAGCACTGCAACAGCAGTGTGTGGGGTTGTTGTATGATTAGGTGAAGTAGTTCTTATAAACTACTTAGAATTAGTATATACCAGCTATTATGAAAAATAAGCTGTCATTATGAATACTAGAAAGGATTCAGGATTGGAAATTTAACAGCCTGGGTGTTAGGCTGGCTGCTATAACACAGCAGTTCCCAGAGTCTTTGAGAAGGAAGTAGAATGGAGATGAGACATTGTGTGACATCCCTTCAAGTCCTGTGGCCTTAAGTGATAGAACAACTGTGTTTGCCTGGGAGGTGCCCGCTTTGAGTCCTTCATCCCTACGACCGTTTTGATAGGCTGATGTCCCATGGCCTCTGGTTATTGTCCTTTCCAGTTTAAATTTTTTATTTTAAGGGTTTGGTTTGTGTGTGCATTGGCCCGATCCACTTTCTCATTTGCTCTGAGAAGACAAAATGACTATAATGGGTGGGAACTTTAATGAGAGCCCAACATAGGTGCTTAGAGTGTATGTTAGGCACTTTATCTTAAAGAACTGCTGTGGAATCTTAACTCAGACGTGAGCCCTGAGGTCCGCTGACGGCACAGCTGTATCTTATTCCTAATGGAATACACTCCGCTCCACTGTCCTCAGTTAGAGCCCCAGTCTGCCTTTGTCTTCCTTTCACACCCTACTCAGACTTCCTGGCCATGTTTTCTAGTTGGTGAACACTGGGCCGGGCTCAGTTAACACAGCATAATGCAGAAGTAGAGCCACAAACAGCGCTCTGATTTCTTGGCTTCCTCGTTTTCTAAGATGCTGGTGCATAGTAAGGAGGGCTGTGAAAGGACATTGAGATTCTAGGAATTACTTGGAGACATCCAGTTTGCTTTTGTTTGCTTTCTAATACTCCACCAGCATTGTCTCACACATTTCTTTCTTCTCTCTCTCCAGTCAGCCTTGACAGGCGACACTACACCTTGTTTTGTGCTGTAATACCCTTCACTACTGACTCTGTACTGCACAATTCATTAGGGAACGGGAAAGGAAGGAAGCCGGTGATTCTTGAGGATGCTCTCACTCTGTGATGGAACCATCTACCGCGTGCACACGTGAGAACTATAGGAGAGTCTTCGGAGTTGTTCTAATTTTCTTATATTTGACATTTCTATAGGAAATGTTTTTGAAGTTAACTAGTCTTCAGACAGCTTTAACAGAAAGATTAAAATGCATTAAAGGCAATGTTGATAACTTTAAAACTGGTTATTTAAAATTGAAATTAAGGTATAGTTCTAACTATACTCAAATTATAATAAAGAACATAGAAATATTTAACATTTACCCATTTTGTATCTTTATGGTGAATGAAAATAGTTAATAATTTTGTAGAAAAGATAAAGAGGCAAAGGGGCAATGAGAAAGAAGCTTTATGAAGATATACAGACATATATATATATAAAATAGCTTGCAAAAAGGACTTGTCATGAAGGAATCTATTTTGATTTGAATAAAAGATCAGTTTTAATTGTAAACACCAAAGGTGGAAATAAACAAAAATACCTCTTCCCCTGCAATTTTGTTATAATTTAGTACAGGAAGTGGGACTGATGGGAAGGTCTAGATATAGCAAGAAACTATTGTTCTGGTTAGCATCATGTGTACATTCTGATGATATAAATTGCATATATATATGTATATATATGTATATATATGTATATGTTATATATATATATATATATATATACACACATACATATATATATATATATCGCACAGATCTATTTATCTATCTATCTGTCCATCTATAAAACAGAGCCCTCATAATCCAACGCATTTGGTGTATCATTGACAAAGCATATTTTAAAAATCTATACTCTACCAAATTGGAAAATAGAAAAGAAATAAATAAAATTTTGATATAAACCAAAGTTAAATCAAGATAAAATAAACAATTAGAACAGACCATAACACCTATTGAAATAAAGTCAGTGGTCAAAAATCTCCCAACAACAAGAAGTCCTGGTGTAGACAGAACCAGTGGAAAATTCTGTTGGATCTTTAAAGAAGAATTAATGATATTACTCCTCAAATTATTCTTCAAAATTGAAACTGAAGGGACATTTCTTAATTCTTTTTATGAGGCCACTGTTATCCTAATACTACCAGGAAACTTCTACAGCTGATAAAACACTTTTAGTGAAGTAGCAGGATACAATATTAATAAATAATAACAAGTCGTCTTTCTATATAAAAATGACAAATATACTGAGAAAGATTTCAGGGAAACAGTAATGTTCAGAACAGCCTCAAAAATATATCTTAGGATAACACTAACCAAGTAAGTGAAAGACATTTTACAATAAAAACTTTAAGATCTTGAAAATAAGAAATTGAAGACATCTGAAGTTGGAAAGATCTTCCATGCTCAGGATTAATATAGTGAAAATGGCTGTCCTACCAAAAGCAATGTACAGATTCAATGCAATCCCCATCAAATTTCCAACACAATTCTTTACAGAAATAGAAAAAAAAAAAAAAAAACAGTCGTCCATGTCACATGGAACCCCCCCCCCACACACTATTACAATAACTACCACTACCACTACCACCATTATCACCCCACCACTACCATCCCTGAAAACAACAGTAGCAACAAAACCCCATCCCTAAACCAATCCTGAATAATAAAAGAAATGTTGGAAGTATCACCATCTAATATTTTAAGTTGTATTACAGAATTATAATAATGAAAATAACATGGTATTGACATTAAAAACAGAGATGTTGACCAATTGAATTAGATTAAAGTTTTTTTTTTTTTTTAAAAGAGAATTCAGGAATACACACTGGAAAAAAGAGTATCTTCAACAAATTGTGCAGGAAAACTGGAAGGCTACATGTAGAAGAATGCAAATACATCTATATTATCACTCAAAATGAAATTCAACTGTGAAAGGATCAAGAACCTCAACATACGACTGAGTCTAATAGAAAGTGAGGCAGGATTGAACTCTGATTTTCTTGCTAGAGGATGTGATTTGAATAGGTATGGCCTCATACACTCATGTGCTTGAATTCTTGGGTCATAGAGAATGGTACTATTGGAAGGTGTGGCCTTGGAGTAGGTGCGGCTTTGTTGGAGGAAATATGTCACTGTGGGGGAGGGCATTGACGTCTGCTATGCTCAAGCTACACCTAGCGTGGCATACAATCTCCTTCTGCTGCCTGCTTAGCAAGATGTAGAACTCTCAGCTCCTTCTCCAGCACCGTGTCTGCCTGCACATTACCATACTTCTCGCCGTGATGGTAATTGTCTAAAGCTCTGAAACTGTGAGCCAGCCCCAATTAAAAAAATTTTTTTTAATAAGCGTTGCCATTGTCATGGTGTCTCTTCACAGCAATGGAAACCTTAACTAAGACAGAAGGAAACCGGTTGTCTGAAGAATCAAGGAACAGCCAAGTCTTTGAATTGACGGGCCAAGTAAAATCACTCCAATAATAATGCACAGTGTTAATTTGTAGCTACAATCCTAACTCAGTACTTAGCTTTTGGAAAAATATTGGAACCACAGCTGAAAAATGTCACAAGCAGTTGCAAGAAGAGTTTCCATGGCCTTTTTATAGATTGTAGCGCGATTCCGCTGTTCCAGGAAATACTTATACTCACATGCATTAGAGTACATTGGCGTGTTTATACAGAAGCACAAATACACACGTTCAAATATGTGGCGGTAATGGGGAAGGTGCAAAGGCAGATTTCTCACTTAGGCATTCATAGCTATGCAAATGTGCAAAACCATGAAAGTGAGACATCCCAATAACGTCTCTTGCCAAAAGAGCCCTTGCCAGAACGCTCCCATCTGCCTCTGAGATAGAGTGAATGTTGATGATGGTGCTCGTGTGTCTAAAACATGGCTAATAAGAAAAAAGAAAGCAGAAGCCTTGTAGATCAAGAGTTCTAGACCTGTAGTAAGTCTACACCTGAACTCCTAGAACCAAGATGTGGTCACAGGGTCTTATACACACGGAGCCAGGTGTTACCTGAACTTCCTGTTTTTTTGTTTTTGTTTGTTTTGAGTCTGAAATAAAAGTGCTTTGCTCTTATATTACATGCTTTTGCCTGCCTCCAGATTTCTATGGATTCCTGGGGGTAGGTCCCACATACATGACCTTGACTTTACCATTTAGAGATCTTTTTTCTCCTGCTGATATCTTCCTCTTATCTTGCTTACTAACCTCTATGGACACTTTAGTGGAGATCACAGGCCATTTCTCTTATCTTTCAGACTCTCCATCAAGAGTTCACCTGGGTGTGGATGTTTGTGAAGATTTTCATCAGCTTTCAGAGCGTAAGGGTTCACATGCTACAGTGGTTGGGCTCCTAGATTCTTTACAGATCCATGGGTTTTGACAAGAAAGTCTTCTCTGACCAGAACTTCCTCCTTCAGAATATCCTCCTTGTACCTCTTAGCTTTGTGTCATGGTGTCTTCCTTCTCAAAACCTCCTTCTGTCTTCTCTGTAGGGCTATGTCATGAATCCTTCTTCTTACCATAAATAGTCAGTCAACTGATGAGTATTCTCATTATAATGACTGTTTCTCATTATTGGCCTCTGCTCACCATTTTCATAAACAAAGTCTTCATTTCAGGTGTGTAGCCACACCTAAGACTTTGCTTTCTAGGTGATGTCCACTGTTTAAGACATTCCCCAACACATCCTTTCCACTGCTCTTTAATTTTATTCTTCAGTATGAAATGTTCTTCTTACACGAACTCTTTAAGACAAAGCAGCAATTCTCCATCTTTCTCCCCACCAGCTCTTCCTCTCCAGCTTCAGCATCTCTCCTGTTTTTCTCATAGTCTTTCTTAAAACTTTCTTCTTATTTCTCCCAGTTAGAGATGCCAGGTAAAATACATGATGCATAGTTAAATGTTTCTTTCAAATAAATGAGTGACTTAAAATTGTAAGTATAATTAATGTTCTCGTTATTAATATTGTAGGGGGGCATGCTTAGACTAAAAAGCTATTTGTTGTTTATCTGAAGATCAGATGCCACAGAACATCTAGCGTTTTAATTAGCTAAGTCTGGCAACCCTACTTGGTGATATACATAATCTGATTACAGTATGTACTCACTCCATGTGTAATTCATCAACTGTATGTGCTGAATCTCATAATCCTGACGTGATTGCCAAATCCGTCAGAAGAATGTTTTGCCTCTGTGGAAATTATTTCAGAGTCGTTGGAAGCAGCTCTCTGCTGAGAAGTCTGGTGTAATGCACAGCGGATATAATAAGACACGCAATCCCCTGCGTTGCTGGTTTTAACAGGGGAACCCCTGCTGGCTCTCTATCTGTGAAGCAAGCAGGGAAGCAACCACAGAGCTTAAAGAAACAACCTGCATAATTGGTAGCTAAAGGCGAAGACTCTGTACTGCTACAACGGTCTGTGTAGGGAATATACTAACCGAAGTCTGAAGGCAGTAGGTGAGGCCTCCTGCCTTTGCCAAGTTCTGTTTGGTCAAGTAGATTGGAGACAGCTCAGTCCCACTCATTTTGAACCCAAGAGACTTTCCTGTGCTGGGGAAGCATGCAGGACAGAAGTCACACACACGCACACACACACACACACACACACACACACACACCACACACACACAGAGTGTAGAAAGCAAAGGAAGGATTTAAGCAATTTTTTTTTTTATAGCTGCAGAGTTTCCTGTTCTCAAATGAGAAATGAAATCAAAGCTGTTATCCGTGTACCTTTCATGTCCTGACGGGTATGCTGTTTTCTTCCGGCACCCTTCTGTGATTCCTTGTGTCTCACAACATGTTTTTTTATTTAGTCCAACCTGATATTAATCTCTGTGTTGCCCATAGACTTATTAACACATATAACACATTCGGCTCTATTTAGAGGTGCTTAGAACTCAGATGTTGTTTTCTTTGAGCTATCCAACACTGTCTTTCCTTAATTCTAATGCCTATCGGTTCTTCGAATTGGTATTTTGCCCAGAACATTAAATCACATTTCTATCCTAGTTCATCAGAATGACTTCTATAGCCCCAACTGTTCTTTGTTGTACAACTTTTGAAAACAATGAGTTCCATTTGTCCTGCTGGCTCAAGGAACTGCATACTTCTATCTGCTTATTATTATTATTATTATTATTATTATTATATTATTGTGCTAGCAGCTCTCCTGTTCAAGTATTCTACAAAAGCAACTCTTGCTCAGTTTCTCAGGGTTATTATTTGGGAGTCAGTAGCCACAGCTGTCCCATGAATTTGTTTTATTTGGGCAAATCTCACCTTAGTACAATGCCTCTATTTCTCTGTGCATGTTGCAATTATTACATGTGCACTAGTGTGACCCCCAATCCACAAGCTGTACTTGTGTCAATATTAAGCTATTTTATTACAGTAGGTTGAGTAATAGAGTTCTCCTTCTTCATATATATGGATATGAGAAACTGTTTCTGAAGGAGATCAGTTTTGCTGGATATCACTAGTTTTGGGGGAGAAAGCTATTTGTTCACAGTAGTTCCTACAATGAGGAATCCCACCGCTACCCTATGCATTCAGGAATCCTGCTTTGATTTGAATGCATTTCTTTGTCTCCTCTTTGATACCTAAGAGGGCTTTAGTGGCTCAGTAGTCCCACCCTTCAATCCCTCTTATCATTGATAAGATGATAATGTCATCAGGAGTACAGCTCATAAAAAAGAATCTCTCTAAATCAGCCACAGCCTCACAACAGTTATTCACCCCACTTTACTTTAGACTAACCTGAAGACTTCTTTGAAGTCAGTGGGAAGCCATCAGCACAGGGAGAGGAAGTTAATCCAGCCCCACACAAGAGGCTTCTCTGACAGGCAATTTCTCCTTCCTTCACCAGTAAGTTAAGCTGTTTGCAGGTGGTTACATGCCTTGGTTGTTTTGAATAAGGGTTAGCTTTTTCTTTGACTCCATGTTTCTATTGTATTTTTGTCTGAATATTTTAGATATTTATGAAAATTTTAGCCCAGCAATTGACATAGGACAGAAAAAAAAAAGCCTCCATGAATGACTTAATTACATCTCTTATTACAAAATTCTAGTACGTTGAACTTTACAAACAGATTACTGAAGAATAATTTTATGCCAAGAAAACACTCATTTAAAATGTACAACTTGGCACACTAGTAAATACAGATTTATTAGTGAAATTATCCTTAATAGGATAGTGAACACACTACTGAATGCTTTCCCCAGCAATGAGGGACAGTTAAGACCAAGCTACAGGTTGGTTAATCAGCCATATCTTCAGAGAAAATGTTATAAAGACAGGAGGACAGAAGGCAGTATTCGGAATTACTGTGGATCAGACAACACAGAAATCCAGAGAATCAAGAGTTCACGGACACACTGGAAGACATAGGAACACCTTGACTCAAACTCTCAGTCCCCCTCTCTCTCTCTCTCTCTCTCTCTCCTCACACACACACACACACACACACACACACAGATGAGTCACTTCAGACAGATTGTCCAAAAGTATCTAAAGCCAATTACCCAGAAAGGTGTTTGATTCATAGTTAACAGACACACGCTAAATGTTCTCTGATTTGGGCTCCTTCGGACATTCTGTTCCTGATATTTCTATCAGGCTTTGGAGTGCTTTAGAAGCCTTCACACCAATCCAGCAGTACCTTACATTCATCAAGACAGAGGAATGGACCTGGAAGCGGGGACTTGCTACAGTGTCAATGGCCTTCAGAGACACATTAAACATTTCCAGGAAAGGCTGGGGAGATGGCTCAGAGGTTAAAGCACCGCCAGACACGAGGGACAGGTTCTGAATCCCTAGAACCCATGGAAATGTCGGGTGGGCTTAGAGCCTCTTGTAATTCGGGCCTGGGAAGTTGAAAATGTTGGGGCGAGTTGGTTAGGGAGTTTCATCAAACTGATGAGTTCTGGGATTGAGTGAGAGACTCTGCCTCAATGCATGATGGGGAAGAACTCAACCTTAGGCCTCCACATACTTGTGTGCACCCTACTCCCTACATGTATCTATGCATGCAACTCATGAACACATGAATGCACACACACACACACACACACACACACACACACACACACATATACACACACATGAAAATGAAAAATAAAAACATCTTCCTAGAAATATTGCGATGAGCATGAAAGCATGCTGAAGCGTGGGGCCACAGGATGCCTGTGCCCTGGGAAGACACAGTATCCTGCAGTCTTGAGAACTTCTCTCACAGTCATTCCGAGGCTTTTCTCTGACCTTTCTTACAAATTATGGCACTGCTGTTGGACTCAAGAAGCTGAAAATTTTTCTTTCTAAATTCTGGCTAAAGCTGTAAATAAAACTCTCTCCTCACCGGTTTTTTGTCTCTGCATTTTGCTGTTGCTGTTACCGATGGATGTAAGATTTCCACACATCCCTACCATGTTTTCATCCTTACCATCACAACACTGAGTCACTCACTGTATTTTTCTAGTCACTAATGGCCTTGTGCACTTTCAAGTATCCTTATTTTTGTCTCTAAATATCTCCATTGGCCAAATACCCGTTGATTCTTTTACTTATTAAGAAACATGCATGTAGCTTGGAGGTAGGGGTGAAACAAGTCTTTTAACTGCAGCACTCAGGAAGCAGAGGCAAGCAGTTTTCTGTGAGTTTAAGGCCAGCCTGCTCTACAGAGGAGCTCCAGGACAGCCAGGATTAGAGGGAGAAATTTTGTCCCAAAACCACGAAACAAAAACAAGACTAAACCAAACCAAACACAATTCATGCATTCATTTATGTGTTGGAGACTGAATCCTCATGTATCTAGGTATGAGTAGCATCACAGAGTATGCCCCGCCCACATTTCTCTTAAAATACTGAACTTTTGAGAACTATTTACATATTTCGTGTCCTGGTTCCTTTTCAGACATAATTTTCAGGCCTTTCCTGTTACTCCGTATTTTGTATTTCTATTCTCAGTGCCCTCAGAGTAAGAAGACTCAATTTAAATGAAGCTCAAGTTATCAATTGTTTTCCTGGAGGTAGTTTCTGTAGCAGTATGCCTAAGAAATTTCTGCTTATATACACATTTTTTGTCTGTGTTTTCTTTTCCAAGAAAATATACTTTTGTCTTTTACATAGATTCGTGGCTTATTTTGGGGTGATTTTTGCATATGGTACAAAATATGGATTAACTTTATTATTTTTTTTTTAGGTATGTATTTCCAATTGTTCTAACATCATTTGTTGAAAAACGTCTACTTTCTCCACAGTTTTACCTGTATTTTTGTTGAGAATCAGCTGGCTATATGCAGGCGCCCACGTCAGGACGCTGTTGACTTTTGTTTTCAGAAATGAATTCTTACACCGATTAGTCAGCATTTTGTTTTTATTGTTGAGTTGTAGTAGTTATTCGTATTTTTATATTAATCCTTTATTAGGTATGCGATTCACAAAATCAAAAGTTTTAATTATATTTTCCTTGCTTATTGAGCGTGTGCATGTGTCTCTGTTTGTGTGCACTTGGGTGAGAGTGTGAGATATACAGAACTTGGCTGACTTTAGTCACCGTACAGGATTAAGGAACTGAACTCAGGTTATCAGGCTTGGATGCTGAGCCATCCCCCTTGACGACTGAAAAGATTGTGTTGCCGTTTCCTTAGCTATCTTATTACTCAGACTATGATGTTCCATAAATGTCACTGAACTAGAATGACGTCACTGTCCTTTTCCCTTTTCCTCCCTTCTGATCCTGTGAAATACCCTTCCTCCAATCCCTCCCATGTCTCCCTCACTCTCAACTTGATAGCCTCTTTTTCGTTGGGTATTACTGTTTTATGCATGCGCGCGTGTGCACACACACACACACACACACACCACACAGAGTTTGTCTTCTCTAGTGGCTTTCCCAGGCAGCAGAGAGATATAAAGGATATCAGGCACCATGCCTTATACGAGTGTGTGTGTGTGTGTGTGTGTGTGTGTGGCGCGCGCGTGTGTGTGACAGAGAGAGAGAGAGAGAGAGACAGAGAGACAGAGAGACAGAGACAGAGAGACAGAGAGACAGAGCGATAGAATGTATTCACATGTTGAATGAATCTCCAGAGAAACCTCTTGATTAGGTGAGAGGCTTCATAATCTACTCATTCCTGGAAAACTCTTACAAACACATCCACACAAATAGAAAACGCCTTAGTCCTCTTCATCTGAGCAGACTGACAAGATTAAGTATTAGTCACAACATTTAGGGTGACTTCCAGTCCTGGCCCTCCTCTTCTCTTTTCTTCCATTCGAGTATCTGTTAGAAGGAGTGGTAGTTTGAATGAGAGTGGCCCATGGGGCCTGTTGGTGGAACTGTTTGGGAGGGATTAGGAGGCGTGGCCTTGTTGGAGGCTTTGAAGTTCCACAGGACTCTATTCCCAGTGTCTTCTCTCTCTGCTTCTTGCTTCGTGATGAAGATGTGAACTCTCAGTTGTCCCTGACACCCAACCGTTGCTCTGCCATTGATCTCTAACCTTCTGAAACATTAAGCCCATTAAATGTGTGTGTGTGTGTGTGTGTGTGTGTGTGTGTGTACATGAAACACACACACATGAAAGGGAGAAATAGAGAGAGAGAGAGAGAGAGAGAGAAGAGAGAGAGAGAGAGAGACTGTTACAAGGCCAAAGTACCCGAGTAAATACTCAAGCAAAGGGAAGCCACCCTAAAATGTGCTACAGCATTCAGTTCCTGGTTATTAGTGGGTCCTATATGATTCCCCATAACTTCAAAACAAGTACAAAAATTTTACTATGTTTCAGGTGCTCATCAAAGTTTTCTTAGATCAAATAAAGTATCTGTCCAATGTTTAGGTTACCTGTGAAATTTTGTTTCCCCCAAATACTTTTTTAGAATTGGCCCATCAAAATCATTCAGATACTATAAAAATACTAGCTGGTGTTTGACCACTTCTCAGTTTGCAGATTACCAAGAGTAAAGTATGCTCTGCTTCCCCTGGCACTGAAATGGAGACTCACTTAGTTTGGAGATGGAATTCTTGCCATGAATTAATAAATCATTGGTAACAAGGAGACATAGATAGAAATGAAGAAGTAGAAGCCTCAAGTTCTGTGGCATTGTACATTCTGCACTCACACACCTCATGAGAAGAGGCTAATTCCACAAAATGAGTCCCCCCCACCCCACCCCACCCCCGTGCTCATGTGGCTTTATGAAGGATTGGAGTCCTGGAAGCCAAATCTGTAAAGCAGCCAATTCTGGTTGTGAAGGTTGCGTATCTGTTTATTGAGACTGTGCTGTACCAAAATACTTTATTTGCTTAAATTTCAGTGGCTTAATTTTGTAGCAGCAGGGACCTATTTTGTCTGAGAAAACTTTCTTCTTTCCAGATCTCCAGTAGAGTCAAAATTGCAGGAAAATGTTCACTTCTAATGGAATAGTGATTAAAAACACAATTATAACTCCCTCTCGCCTACCAGTCAGCTCACCTCATAGTTTGCTTTTTAAGTGCTTTAAGGGAAGCAAGCTATCTAAATGCTAAATAAGGACACCGAGAGCCAAAATGCTCTAGTTGGAGCAAGAGTAACCATCACAGACTAGAAAACAGCTAGAAATAGAACATAAGCATCCTTTTAATTTTATTAGGAATGACAAAGCAAAAGTAATCATTGTCTATGTTAGCCAAGGATTACATAAGTATGTACAGCTATAATTTAAATACTACCTTTATTCAACAAAATATCCCAGTGAGTATAAACAAAGCTAAAATAAAATGCTGGCCATCAGTGTTAGGCTCTAAAATGCTGAACATTGTCCTTAGAGCCTAAAGATGGCTAAATTACCCGTTTTGCTTCGCATACTAGGAAGCATTTTCTAGTTAACACCCGTGTTGTAGCAGAACTTGAGCTTGGAAAGCACCGGAAACTATTTGAACCAATTAAGTTGAACAAAATGGCTTAATGCGAGGAAGAACTTAGGAATCGTGGGGAAAATACAAGGCTCACATAAATAGGAAGAATCTAAACTGAAGGATAGTTTTGAGAGATTGTAGGAAATGGGGAAAATTTTAAAATAATGTATTTACACCTTTTTGTGAAGTGAAATGGCAGGGGACTATTTATGTCAACTTTGTACTATTTTACCTTTGCTTTTTAGGGTATACGTGTATATGAAAACTTTACGCATTGCCTTCACATTGCTTTAAAACCTGTATAGAACTATGAGCTGAGCAAGAATGGCAGCAACGGACATTCCAAACTGGATGACGAAAGCCATGTGGCCTCAAACATACACAAAGAATGACAGGCATGTGAGGAAAGTGGGCAGCGGGACAGGTGGCATTCCCAGGAAATGGCTCACCTGTTGGTTATTCTGTGCCAAATGGCCAGCCTGAGAACATACATACGAGGAATATTATGCAGACTGAACATTTCTCATCATAGCATGCAATGGTATACAGCACCATAACTTAATGGTTTATTGGAACATTATTGGACTTATAATTTATTTTAAAGGAAGATATCATAGAGAATAATTGAAGCATCATTTACTGAAAAATGCCAGAAATCCTTAAAATAAAAAAAAAATTATAAGTTCATCTAAATAGAAGGTACTATTTTAATGGAGACTATTCTATTTTTATATTGTGGTCAAAATGAAAGAGCTGTAAGCCCAAGATTGCAGTGTGTGAATCATGTTTAGTCCTCGCCACCAGTACTGGACAGCCTTATTGCCCTTTCTGTTATATTGGAAGAAGAGTTAGAGATGGTTATTATCTTCAGAGGGATTGCTGCTGCACTGCAGAGCTTGCCATTTACCGAGGCCGAGTCTTGGGGAAGAACCTATCATTTGCTGCTTTCTGGGAGAAAGCCTGCAATTGGCCACCATGCCCCTGAACTTCCTGAGAGTTCAAATAAAGCTTTGAGCGCAATATTAAGAAGCAGAGGCTGCGCTGCTGTCTGAGGCTGTCATGCCATGGCCCTTTTTGTCAGGCAGCTTTATGAGAATAAACTGATTTCACAGCCATTAGGGGACAAAGGTCAATCTGTGGAAGCTGAGACTTCTCATTCATCATCCTACTATACAGTCCTGTTGGCAATTTTTATTTTCAGATATCAAACAAGTAATTTTGGGCTTGTTAATACCTTTTACCAACTGATACAGTGGTTGAGACACAAACAAAGAGACGGCTGCAGATGTGAGATATTGTGTTTTGTCTTTCACCTAGATCAGACAGGAATAACTGATAATAAAATCAACAAAGAAGTGTCTAGCAATTGACTTAGGGTGGTCTGGCTGCTACCCTAAAGTATTCCTCTATCCTTTCTTCCTCTGCACAGCTTTCCCTACCTCCAGCAATTTTAAGAACCTTTAAAGAATTCTAAGGGTATTTTAGAAATACGCTCTAAAGTTAGCAGGCGTGTGCATTGCCAGGGAGATGTCTTGGGAGAAAGGCATCTTTGGAAGTATATTAAGAAGACATTTCATAGCTGAGCTAATCAAACAGCCTGTTTCTTTCAGACCTTACATTTACTCTCCCTACCCATGGAGTAGAACAACTGTGTGGGATTTTCAAGGATCTTGCTATTGATGTAAAGGACTCTTATGAAAATAAAACATGTTCATAATGTGTTTATATGTGTTTTATGGACCACTAAACAGTTAGCTAGGCTGAGGATGGTGTTACAAGCCTTTAAACTAACACTCCAGGAGGTAGAGGCCAGAGGATCAGGAGTTCAAAGTCATCCTTGACTACATAGTGAGTTTGAGGACAACGTGGGCTGTATCAAGACCTTGTCTTAAACCAAAAAACCAAAAACCAAACAAACCAAAGCAACATCCTCCAAAGCACCCTTGCCCCAAATCCTGAAATCTATCAAGTCTCTCTCTCTCTCTTTTTCTTTCTTCCTCTCTCTCTCTCTTTCTCTCTCCATATGTGTATGTGTATTATATATATATATATATATATATATATATATATATATATGTATGACAATTTAGATACTATACTTGTCATATATTGTCTCTTCTATTAAATCATAGGTCCAGTGATAACATACATAAAAAGAGTTTCCAAATAATCAAACTACATTAAATTCAGATCTTTTTCCACAGTGAGTGATGATTCTCTCTTAGTCTATTGGTCAGTGTCTGGTGACTTTTACAGATAAACTGCTTCACTCTACCTAACTGCCATAGGTAACAGAAATTACAACTGGTGTTTGACTTGCTCTATGCTTAACGCCCTAGTGATTAGAAATGTACCTAACACAATCAGCGTTTTTTTTGTTTTAGGAAGAAAATATTAAAGGAAATAGCAAATATCTTTGCTGGAGCACAGACACCAAGCAAAATGAATTTCTCCAGACCTGGTGCTCCCAGAGCCCATGTGCAGGCGATCACTCAGAATTCACTTACTAAACAGTCCACAGCCTCCTCTCTCCCTTTCCTCATCCCTCTGTTTTTGTGCCAATACCATATTCTCTCAAATGCCAAGAGGGCAACTTCACACATAGTCCGTCGAACTTAATCTTTTTATGCACAGAATAAGTAAATCCATACAAATATTTTAAGAAATTGTCTTTGCAGGTTTCTTTCGTTTGTAATGGTACTTTCTTTATGCTCACTTTCTTTTTTTTTTTTTTAATGTTAAATTTTTTATTAATTAAATAAAACTGGTTAAGATGATAAAAAAAAAAGAAAGACTATGTTTGATCTTTTTTTTTTTTTAATTTTTATTTTCAGCAAATCAAAAAAATTTAAAAAGCATTCAAACAGAATAAAATGAAAATAAACAAACAAGCAAAATACCAAGGGTCAGATATACGTATACAAGAATTCTATAGAGCCTTCAAACAAGCAACACTTTTTGAGTTATGTTTAAAAAAATTCAGAACCACAATAAGCTCCTTCACAAAGCAAATAATATTGAAATAGTGAAATCAAGTGTAAACCCAACAAAAAAATATAAATTATAGTCCAGTATCCCTCATGAATATACATACAAAAATTCTCAATGAAGTAGTTGCAAACTGAATACAAGAGATATAAAAAAATAATATTCCATGAATAACTGAACAACTGTTTTTTTTTTTTAGAAGACCGTACTCCACACTTTCTTTTTTGGTTGGTTGTTATTTCCATTTTACTCTATGTGCTTTGCCTCTGGCCTTTCCTGTTTAGAAGCCATCAGTTTCTCCTCACAGTCCAAAAGAAGAGGAAGGGCCTCATGGTTCAGAGGAGGCAAGGTTTTTCTCCATGACACATTCATGGGTCAGCGTCTTAGATCTCAAACACAGCCTGATGTCACCTTGTGCATGCTCCTTCCTGCTCCCTGTTTTTGCTGGTGCCTCTGCCACAAAGGCTGGAGCTGCCTTTATTCCAAATCTTCTGTGAAAGCAGGTGTGTTTAAGGGCATGTTTTGGACACAGACCTTGGTCCATGATCCAAGGTCTACTCATTTGCCATTTAACATCTATCCCTTTTGCTGTGAGTTTCCGTTTCTTAGAACTATGGAATGTTTTGTGCAATCTGACCTTTACCTGATTTCACTTCTTTGACTTTAGCTGTTATCCCGAAACCTGTAAAAATCTAATTCTCTCACATCTGTGAACGGTTGTCATAAAAGTCAAGATGAAATTTGGGAATCATAAATAAATTACTGACACGTCAAAGGTGAAATTTTAGGGTGTGAAGTTCTGTCTGCTATGCACTAGGCAGGGGGGAGGTGTCCTTACAGATTTAGGATAGGGCTAGTTTCCAGCCTTGTTGTTAGGGAGACAGCTCGATTGGTAAACTGTCTGCTGTGCACGACTGAGGACCAAAGTTTGATCCCTAGCATCCATACAGAAAGCCAGGCAGAGTGGGGCATGTCTGTGATCCTAGTGTCAGGGATGTGGAGACAGGTGGATCTCTGAACGTCAAGCTCCAGGTTCTGTGAAGACATTGTTTCAACAGGCAAAGTAGACAGCTTGTAAAGAACAGCACTAGAGGTTGATCGCTGGCCTTTACACCTATGCACATACATGTGAATTTGCAGACACATGAACATGCTTCCCTCACACAGTTGGTTCCAGCCTTATCTCCTGTTAGCAGGAAGGAGGACAGTTGTTTATGCTTCCAGGACTGTCCACTTCACAGTCTATAGCATTGCCTGTTTTGGGGGGATTCTTCTAGTGAAACTTCCCTGGACCAAGATGCTGTCACAGCTACTATTATGTTATAGTTAGTTGGAATGGTTTGCTGTGGGGTGGCTGCTACTTTTCTCATGTCACTTCTATTAGAGGTACCCCTTTCAAACCTAGTGTCTTTGAAGGAACTTGGAATAGGCTGGCAATTACAGGAAAGTCAGGGTCTGAGTCCCATCCCCAGTCCCCAAGGTGCTAGTAATTGCTCCTCCTTCAGCCGAGTGTTTGTCAGAAAGAGAAGATAGACTTGGAACCTTTCTACTCATTTATCACTCAGCCATATCTAGCAGGCCAAAGCATTTCCCAGCATCCTTTGCTGCTCATTGTTCTGTGATGAACCATAGTCACTGCCATTCTTAAGAGGTAACTGTCACCACGACACTAGAATCTTTCTATTCCCAACAACTTCCTGTAGATATGAACAACCTTTCTCCAGGGACTCATTTACTCCTGGCAGAAGTTCCCAGACTTGTACTCAAGTGTGCTGACATCAGGTCTCAAGTTGACTCGGAAAAATAAATAGGATTTTGAATGCCAAGCAGATGCTCTGATTCCTATACGAAGAATAGGAATTCTTCACCATGTCCCAGATTTTTGCATTTTGTAGAAGTTACACAAAGAGGTTATTTTTGCCTTTACTCAATGAGATTATTAATGATAACTTGAATCCCATAGTAAGAGAGAAAAGCATATTTTAATCCATACAATCTATATTGCTAGGTTGAGTAAATACAGCTTTGTGATTCTTACTTTTCTCAGTTCACTGAAGACTGGGTGAGAACTTGGCCCAAAGTTGGCTCTAGTCACTGCTTCTGAATACATTAGTTAAACTAAGGTATTCTTAATGACGTTTTTAAATGTCTTTTATTTGCTAGGATTGAAGGTCAGAACTATAGTAGCCCTGCCCCTCCTTCTGATGCTTAGGCACATGTTCCAAGACCATGTGGAGAATCATTTATTATTATTATATGTTTCACAGATGCTTGGCTTGTGTCATGTCCTCCTGTCAGAGGACAGTGCTAAAGAAAAGGTGCTGACTAAGGTTATTTGAATTGTTCTAATAACACACACTAGTGTGCTGTCTACAGGGCTTCAGCCCGCATGTGTGTGCTTGCATGTGTGTACATGTGTGTGTGTGCATGCATGTGTGTATGTCTGCATGAGTGTGTGAGTGAGACTGTGCGTGTGTATGTGTGTGTGTGTATGCATGAGAGACTGTGTGAGTGAGACTGTGTGTGTGTGTGTGTGTGTGTGTGTGGTGTGCGTGTGTGTGTGTATATGTCTACACATCTGTGTATTTGGAGGTAGCTGAAATCATCGGTGTACATAGGTCGGTGAACGAAAAGTACACATTTTCA
The DNA here is from genome assembly GCA_021653895.1 of Mastomys natalensis. Taxonomy (NCBI): domain Eukaryota; kingdom Metazoa; phylum Chordata; class Mammalia; order Rodentia; family Muridae; genus Mastomys; species Mastomys natalensis. The sequence goes on from JAJTUV010000933.1 coordinate 1,357,590, forward strand.
CCGGATTAAGTGAGCTTTGTAAGGTACATAAACAAGCCTTCCGGGTCACGTTTCCAGCTTCCTCTCCATTTCCTAACAAGGGTAGGAAGATTAAAATATCTACTGACTAGATGTGACTCTGCATTTCAATTATCTTGATGCTTTCTCCTCATTTTTGATGATTTAGTAATGCAGAGTCGCAAAGTAGCTGAGCTTCTCCCAAAAATATCAGAATTGTTTTTCATTTTAATATACTTCAAAAGATCATAAAATGTTCCTTCGAGTGACAACTGAGTCTCAATATTTATGACTTTCTGATTGCTGTAGCAGTTTAGGAAAAAAAAAAAAACCAAACTAAAAATGAGCCCTCAAGTAAAATTTAAGTGGAAAAGATTAAAATTCAGGTTATGGACTTCTTTCATTTGAACGAATATTTCAATTTTGTTTTTCCTGGATGTTTTATGTGCCAACCTTAGTTTCCCCATATTTGACAGGTTTTGAAAAAGTGCTACATTTCTCTCCCAAAATATATGAACTGCTTGGTGTTTTGAACTCAACTCCTCTTTAGATCAACACCACTTTCCCACTCATGTTTCCTACCATGAGCAGTGACGCAGAACATCTGGCCACAGATGAGTGAGGTACAAAACCGAGAGGATGGGTGAAGCAAAGGGGATAACTGTCAGGAAGCCATGTGCTCAGGAAGCCCACACAGCGATGATTCCCACACAGCTGTAATGTGTGCCTGAATCTGTTTGCTCTCTAACCTTCTCGTGAGCCTTTGTTGCTTCCTCACATTGAGTCTTATGACTAAATTGAACTGTGTTTCTTCCCTAGTCCCTTTCACTCCTACTTTATCTGGTTAATTATGCTTCCTATTGTTGGCATCAGGAATCAGCTTCATGGCAGCTGGTCACCTACAAATATGACGTCACCACTAGGCTACCATGAAGGGACCCAATCATCTGTTGCCATGACAACTCTCTCTTTCTCTCTCTCCCTCTCCCTCTCTCTCTCTCTCTCTGTGTGTGTGTGTGTGTGTGTTCATCCATCCTGTAGGCCTGGTTTTACACTACTGCTGTTGGTCATTCATTAGTTCATGAGCAAGTCACCTCTCTAAGCTTCCACTTGGTTTTGAAACCTGCAGGTGACACTGTGACACTGTATAGCCTGGACTAAGGGCTGATCCAACTGATATTTAGCACAACTGACAAGGATTAACAGAAGGTAATAGTTTATATTAAATATAATGCATGTGAAGATTCTGTGATACATAAAAAAAAAAAACCCTCATTACAGTTAATAGTCCTTTAAGCAATGGCGATAGAGCAGAGGCGGAACGGGAAGACTTGCCACACACGAGTTTCTGGCAGACAGTGTCTTAGCTTATCCCACGTGTGTGGTTGATTACCCAGCCTGCTGGAAGCAGAGCTTGTATGAACCCAGCCTGTTCTAATGCCCAGTTACTCACTCTTGCCAGGCTGGTCCCAGATGGAACTTTATAAGGGACATACTTCCTGTAGATATGACCGACTCTAGAACATGGAACGTCAAACATTTCTCCTCCACACATCCAAACCTGAAAAGGAGAAGGTAAAAGAAAATTTAAGGGTAAGTTTCACCAAAAAGGAATGCATAGGATTTATGAAAAATTTACAAATTTTCTTTAAAAAGCTTTTACTATGAAAGTATGTGTATCAACGTGTGTGTGTCCATGTGTGTGTGTGTGTGTGTGTGTGTGTATGTGAACACAGGTAAGTGTGAGTATCTGTGGAGGCCAGATGATCATGTTCCATCCCCTGGAACTGGAGTTGCAGGTGGTTATACACGGCTGGCTGTGGATGATGGGAACTGAACTTGGGTTCTCGGGAAGAGCAGTGACTTTCTTAAGTGCTGAGCTACCTTTTCAGCCTTGTACATATCTGCCTCAACTGAATAATTTTTGTCACAGGTGGTTAATAAAAAGAATTAAAATCTAGATTCACAAATACATAGAACCAAAAACTAGCTCTCCAAAATTATTTCTACAGATATTGTACTGGCAATTCTTTCATCTTAAAAAAATTCTCATCAAAATTATTTTCTTGAAACAGAATTTAATGCTTGGTTATCTTCTTTGTATGGATATTTGTTTTTGATAATATTGTTAAAGCATTGAAAAATATAATACTAGAATTTAAAAACTGAAATAATGAAGGCGAAGTTTTCAGAACAGTGACGTCAATGATGAAACACAAACCTACTCCTGCTGCATGTACAGTGTAGATTCTGACACTTGCAGTATGGTTAGTCTGAAAATTAGTGTTGCATTTTCACTTCCATCATTACCCATAGGAAAACAATTAACTGGTTCTATTGCACTTCACTAGGACAAGTCTTGAGAACATATAAATAGTCCCAGTTTCACATAGCAGGTTGTATATTAGAAAATAATTTAACTATCAAAACATAAGTCTAGGCTTCATAAAGATATACTTTTACCAATTGTTTCTTTGCATATAATTTTTTAAGGGGCTAGAGATAGTTTCATGGTTTATGGTATATGGACCATGTTATGTTATCTCGACCATGGTGCCAGATATTTGCAGATATGGATGTTTCTGTGAAGATGTTCTTTGCTTTTTGCATTATGTCGAAACTTAAAGTCAGTGAATACTGAGCAAAATCTATTACCCTTCATATTGCTGTTAGGCCTCAGCTAATCAATCGATGATGTTAAGAAAATGGAGACCACTTAACAAAAACCCCAGTACTAGACACAAGAAGCCCTCTTTTGAGTTGTTGGTCAGAGCTATCTAAGAGATCCCCAAAACATATAGCCTATTGCTGTTGCCCTTAGTTGCTTGTAGAGATGGAAGGAAGTTCCTATTGTTAAAGACACCATGAACTTCAGAAACATGGCCCAGAAGAGAGGGCTCTGAGCTGGATCTGACCTAAACTTCCCTTCCCTAACATGGTACCAGAAGGTGCGGCACAACCTTGTAAAGGAGAAACACAACAAACAATCTTAGATATGATATCTATGAACCACAACAATGACCAACATGGCAAGATAACCCTGTAGGCATAGTAGTGGCACACATACTTTGGTGATAGCCAATGACTCTCTAACTGGACTTAAGAACCACTCAAAAAAAGGTGGCGGGTGGGGGGGACCATGCCTCGTATTGAAAACCTAGCTAACTATCAATGCTAGTGAAATTTTAGTTATTGGAGAAGAATTGATCACTACTAATTTACTAAGCCAGCATAAAACCTAACTAAAATATATAAACATGTGTTCCTATGCCAACACGTAACTTTAGTCTTCACCCTTCATCAAGGAAATTCCTTTTGAAATAGAAAGACTATTACAGAAATTAATTACAACCAATTAATATGCAGAACTACAGAGCTCAGTCTCAATGGATTCATTTACAAAACAGAGGGATTATTATAGAAGATGTGTATGGAAATATTGTAAGAGCCAGAACATTCTGTGGGGACATTTCTGTGAGATTGTGTCTCTTAGTAACATCAGAAGCTGCACCTGTAATGCCCCACCAACATGACCACTCAAACATAGGCTGAACAAGAAGCACATCAACCAACACATTAAACTGCTTGGGAAAAAATTCCAGGAGGCCTCAATCCTACACAAAGAACTACAGGAGACTGAGTATAGATGAAAGTGGAAGGTGGCTCTCTCTGGAAAGATCAGACTAATTGATTATTCAGTGCCAAATAGCTCCAAAACATCATACAGCTAACATGAGGAGACTGGGGATGGGAGGGGTTGGAAGGAAGGAAGAAAGGGAAGGGAGAAATGTCTTCATTAAAATATAATCTCAAAAACTAACAAAAAAATCTTAAAAGCCATAAAACAAACAAAAAACCCTAATCTAATCTGAGCCATCTGAAAACAAAACAAAATCCAAACCAAACACACAGTCCTGACCTAAAGAGAAAGAAAACAAGAGAAAATGAAGACTGATTTCTGCCGAGCAAGAGAAATTCTGCAAGTAGACTTGTGGAATTTAACTAAAAATTTTCCAGATCTCTAGATTGCCAGCAAACCTTGAAGAGTTTGGCATTACCAAGTCTCTACAACCATGAGGGCTATTGTTTAAATCTTTCTCTTTCCTTGGTTTTATGTCTTACAGACCCTTGACTGATATGCATTTATAGCCTGTTTAGAAGTGTAATATTTTGAAGAGATAAAGGGAAAAATTTAAATTTCCAAGTATATGCATATTTCCTTTCAACTTCTCTTAATCAAAGGAATGGTACCTTACATAAGACTGGTCGAATAGAGAGTCAGGTCCAAGGGGGGGCTGGTTCAATTATTAAAATCGTACCCAGCTGCTTTATTTGCATTCAGACTACTCATGGTATCGATTTCAACTTGATGCATTATTTAGGAGTGACTTTGACTAAGACATTGGATATGTGTGGTAGTATAAGTCTGTCAGGGGCAGTGAAAGTTCTAGGCGACAGTTTCAGTATCTGGAAAAATCTGAAGAGGCTATGGTTGTATAAAAGGGTAAATGTAACGAGCTGCGATAGTGTTTAAGAAAGAGAACCAAACGAAAACAAACAGCAGCAACGATAAATCAGTAAACTCTGTCAGAGCAAGGGAAGTCAGGAAGATCTGGGTCAACGGAAGAATATGGAGAGTTTAGGATGCAGCCTGGGCTCTGTGTGCAGTTCTGAGACATACATTTTGCTGATTTCTGGGAAAAAAAGACTTTTGAAGAGAATTGCCCCAAGAGTAAGGGTGATCTCAAAAGAAAGGGTAGAAAGATCAGAGTATTCGTAGTTAAGAGCAGCTAAAATCCAGAGGAGTCTTGTCATATATTTAAAAAACCTGAAGAGCTAGAAGAGATGTTTTTATAGAACTTCAAGGAAATATTACCAGGATTGATGGTGTCAAGCTATGAGAGACAGATTAAAAGCCAGCTGTAGGAAGAAATTTCTAACACTATGGATAAAGATGAAATGGGCTTCCTGTATCACTACATATACTGAAAAATTGTAGGAGATGAGATTTTGGAGACAAACATAAAACCTGATTGACAGTTGATGCTGTTGATGTTTAAAGCTAATCCTGAGGACAGAAATCAGTATTTAAGATAGCCTATTGCACCCTTGCAATGGGTTATTTCACTTACTGCTCACAACTCAAATGGCAGACTTCAGTATTTCTGCAATCACATTGGTTGGAAAATGGCAGTCTAGAGATGCTTAGGGTTTGTTCTAAACCACATAACTGGAGCTGAGAATGGAGCTCAGTTGTGGGTGCTTGCCAAGAATGTTTAAAGTCATGGGCACAACACTCAGCGATAGATGAAGCAGGTGTGGTTACACAGGTTTATAATCCCAGCACTTAAGAGGTAGGAGTAGGAGGATCAGAATTTCTTAGGAGACATGAGATCGTGTCTCAAAAAGGACATTTGAAATCTAGTAGTCTGGTTTAGCATCCACATTCTTAACCAATAATCTATCTATAGAGTTTGCAAATTCCTAGGTTTAATAATTAATACTGCTGCCTCTTTAGAACATATGGCCTCATTTGCAGCTATACAATTCTGCTGAGGAGTAGGTATGGATATATTTAAAGAAAATTCTGTTTATAAAAACAGGTACGAGGCTATGGTTTACTGACCATTCTTCTACAAGTGCAAAACATTTCATACAGGGAAATTCAGTTAATCTAAGGTAATATATGTGGGAGACTATAATTTCCAAAACTAGATACCATATTATCTTTCACTCTATATGGTCCTTTACCCATGGTTTGGTATTCTCCCACTGAGATGCAGACCTAGGTCCTTTATCCTTGAATGTGAGCCAGTTTGTAATTTTTAAGCCAGGGGACTGCAGCAGAAACAATTGAGGCTATGTTGTGAGTGACAGCACAGCTCAGCTGCTCTACTTTGCCTTCTTTCTGGCACTCTGAACTGCAACATCAGAAATATGATTCCCTGGTGGCACCATATTATGAAGAAGTGGAGGCCACACGAGTCTCAAAAAGGACATTTGAAATCTAGTAGTCTGGTTTAGCATCTACATTCTTAACCAATAATCTATCTATAGAGTTTGCAAATTCCTAGGTTTTGCAGACAAAGAGAAGTGGAAGCTTCGTGGTCAGCAACCTCAGCTGAGGTTCTCACTAATGGTTAGCATCAGCTGACCGACATGTGAATGAGAATCCTTTAAGTGACTGTAGTCTGTGCTCTTGAGTCGACTCTCGTGGAGCTGATACAAGAGCACTTCCTTGAATTTTGACCACGTAGAATCCATTAGCTTAATTAATTAAATGGTTGTTTTCTGCTGGTTAATTTCTGAGTACATTGCCATGCAGAAATAGTGCCTAGAGATACATATCTTCAAATACATGATAGGGCAATGGCTAACATAGACAACCAAAATTTAAGGACCATCCCTTGGTTTCATCTTACCGTGCTGTGAGAGACCCAGTGCTAAGATTCACCAATCTCCATGCTGATTTCTTTCTAGCAACATGGGCAGGTCAAAATTCCTATGTATTGGGTGAGGACACATGACTCTTTCTGGTGGAATGTCAATGAAAGAGATTATGTGTCACTCCTGGTATAAAGACATTTTGAGTCGGGCTGAGGAGATGGCTTATTTGGTAAATTGCTTATCATTCTATATGAGGATGGGGACTTGAATTCAGTCCTGCATATTCCTTATAAAACTGCCAAGCATACACCTCTAATCCCATTGCTGGAGAGGTATAGATGATCTGTCTGTCTGTCTATTCATCCATCTAGCATTGATCTAATCATCTATCATCTATCTATCTATCTATCTATCTATCTATCTATCTATCTATCTATCTATCTTTATCATCAATCTACATATCTATCATACACACACACACACACACACACACACACACACACACGAAGAAGTGTAGATGTCTTTTCTCTTATCTTTTCAGACAGCTAATCTAGACAAATTGGTGAGCTCCATGGTCAGTAAGATATTCTGTCTCAAAAATAATGTCAAGAGCAATATAGGAAGACAACCAATGCTGCCTTCTAAAATATATGTACACATCCGAATGCATACCTCACCACATGTGTGGGCACATATGTAATAAGCATGTGTATACATATAAACCCTCAAGAACAAAGAAATTATGAGTGGATTTCCTTCCATATTCTTCTTCAGACGATGACGAGCAAGACTTGAAACTACAGAAGTTGATGGAATCATTAAATGGCAGGATATGAGTTCCAGAAAACCCGGATGGAGAGTCACATCCTTCTGCAAGCCTGAACAGAGTGATAGAAACATCTTAGGGATATTAAGCTATCGAGATTAGAGCCTGCTTGCAGTAGCTGACTTCCCTATTATATATTTCTCATACTCTTCGGATGCGCTTAATGAAGTGTAATGGTTTGAAATGTAATTATTTGAGAGGTTATTTCATTGATTTCTTTTGCATTTTAAGAGAAACATGGAAAGTAATTAGTCAAAAGATGAAGGGGCTGGATGAAGGGTGAAGAATCTTAGCTAGTCCTGTGTACAGTCAAATGCCAGTTCTGATCAGTGAAAACTAAGCAAAGATGAAGATGCTCTCTTCCCATCAGGCCATCTGCTGTTAGGAGTCAGTCATTTTTTAGCACAGGCTTTTGCTTATCTATAATGCTACTGTTAGTTTGTAGAAGCGGCCAATCTTTCCTGAAGCATTAAGGGATGCTGGCAAATGAGGACAAACCGTGGGAGCAAAGTCTGGAGGTAATGTCCATTTTTCTGGCCTTAATTTCTGTTTTGGCTCAGTTGGTCATAACCCTTAAAAGGTGATAGAGGGGGCCCAATGCTACTCATGGTGAGAATCTGACTGTGTAAGAGCTTCCACAACACAGATCTAAATTAACCATGTAGCCTGTTGCTCTGAACTGAGTGTTTATGTCTCTGGGCCCCGATTCATATAGTGCGACCCCCACATCCTTGTGTGATAGTATTAAGAGGTAGGGCTCCAGAGAGATAATGAAAGAGAAGGTCTCATGGATGAGATTAGTGACATTAGATAACAAACAGACTCTAGGTACGTCTCCTAACCTGTGTTGTTGCTCTGAAAGGATAAGGTGGTGGCCACACGAGACCTGGCAGATAGCCCTTGCTGAACCTTCAGTGTGCCTGCACCCTGACCTCAGACGCCCTGAGCCTATGGACTATTAGAAATACATTCTGTGGTTTAAAAGCCCCTCAATCAAGTATACTTTGTTGTAGCTGCCCAAACACACTAAGGCTCCTTACTTTTAAAGATATGAGCAATCCTTAAACAGACACATAGAACCAATTTTATGATTGTTTATAAACAAACAGTACTATCACTTACATTTTAAAGATTAAGGCACCATTTTGTTGTTGTTGTTTTTGTGTGTGACTGATCATTATAGACTATGCCTTAAAACAACCAGTAATTTTTTTTCATCCCTCTGTATGGTTTTAAGTCCCTGTGAGTTTAACGGGGCTCTCTATCGAGGGTCCCACAAGAATGAAGTCTAGATGTGTGCTAGGCCAAGGTGTTACCCTCAAGCCTCTATGGATGAATCTCCTTCCAAGCTCTTTTAAAACATTGACAGAAGTTACTTGTAGTAACTGGCTACTGATTAATGCCCATTCTCTGCTTCCAGGAGCTATTTTAGTTCTTGGTCCATGAATGATATTTCATCTCAGCATAAGTGACCCTCACTAATTAGGCTGTGGGCACTGTGGTTGAAGTGTTTAATAACCTTTATCTCATTTGCCAAATATCTTTTGCCTTGCACTCTAAGATGTGCATCACACTGGCATACATAACACATAATAGCTATACTAACATATGTGATTAAGCAAAAAAACCAAGTGAATCAGCATTCATGTCTTCTCTCAATGAACTACACTCAGGAAAATCCTTCCTCTCAGAAGTTGGTCAACTTTATTATAAAATAAAGTCAAATTCCAATTTTCTTGTCCAGATTTTTTTTAAATGCTGAATTCAATGTTAAGAAAGCAGTAGCATCTTGAGATTTATTTTTCTGTATTATTATCACTATGATTCTTTAAAACCATAAACATGAGTATCATATGCTGTGGTGGCTTGAATAGGCATGGCCCCGTAGACTCATGTGTTTGAATAGGCATGGCCCACGAGGAGTGTCATTATTGGATGTGGCCTTGTTGGAGGAAGTGTGTCACTGTGGAGGCAGGCTTTGAGGTCTTATATATATAGGCTCAAGCTATGCCCAGTGTTAAGACAGTCTCCTCTGCTGCCTTTGGATAAAGATGTAAAACTCTCAGTTCCTGTTCCAGCACCAGTGTCTGCTGGCATGCTTCTCCACCATGATGATAATGGACTAAAACTCTGACACTGTAAGTCAGCTCAAATGAAAGGTTTTCCTTTACCAGAGTTGCTGTGGTCATGGTGCTTCGTCACAGAAATAAATAGAGGCCGTCTTTATAACCCACCAGTGTCTTCCAATTGCTTCTAGGACAACAATACAACCTTCTGTTGATTTGTCTCTAATGACTATGTCCTTCTTTCTGGCCAGGGTCATTTTACTCAAAACAGAGGTTTGCTGCCTAATGAAAATTCTGTCCTCTTTCTCTGTTGTTTGCTTTCCATATTATTTGCCTAGTTCTCCTTTATTTTCCAGGCTTAGACTTACATGTCATACCTAAGTCCCCATATTTAGATAGAAGATACAGAGGACATTCACACCTCTTACAAGATTACACTGCTGTAGTTATTATTGCTGCAGGTCTCGTACTATGTCTAAATTTATAAACTAAATCTTATCAGGTACATCTGCATGGGAGAAAATTATGCAGGGATCTATGTTGTCTGTGGTTTCATGCATCCATTGGGGTTCTTGAAATGTATGCCTTTCGGATTAAAAAGGAACAGTGTGATTGAGTCAGTAAGTACTGAGTGAGTACTTACTATGTAACCATATCTTCCACAGATGGTGCTATAATGTGTGATACCTACCAAGTTCTGAATATGTCCTGCTTCCATTCAAATTCGGAGAATATTTAGGATAATCACAACTAAGTAATTCATTTGTTATGCCCTACATGATTTGCTTAGGGTTTGTTTTCCCTCACTGGACTATAAACTCATGTCTGTATTATACATTACTATGTCTAGTTGCTTATAAAGGATGCGACATATAATATGCATTCAAAAAGCATTTGTCAAGTGGTTGCATATGATTCCTTTTAATTTCAATTTTATTTAAGCTTCTTCCTTAGAGCTCTGGATTACTTAGGGTTCCTGTCGCTGTAACAAACACCATGACCAATGCATCTTTTGGAGGAAAGAGTTTATTACAGTTTATAACTCTTGAGGGCACACACCATCACAGAGGGCAGTCAGACAGGAACTCAAAGAGGCAGGGACCTGGAGGCAGGAGCTGAAGCAGGGATTTGGACTTTACCCTGCCCCTTCCCGGCGACATGCGGGCAATGCCAGGGCAACCCCCAGCAGATCCGCAGACAGGTAGTACCACACCCTACCTTTTCAGCCGCTGTTGACTGGATTGAGTTTTTTTTTTTTTTTTATTTGTTTCTTTCTTGTTTGTTTATTGAGACACTATGTAGCCCTTGATGGCCTGAAAAATCTCTATGTAGACCAGCTGGCCTTGAACTCACAGAGCTCCTCTACCTGCCTCTGTTGCGATTAAGTGAGTGTGCCACCATGTCCAGCTTGAATTATATTTTTTCAAACACATTTCCTGGTGCTTTATGTGATGACAGTCTACAACAATAAGTCTATGTCAAGACGTATTTTAGTATCTAATTCTTGGAGAAATGTTTTACAAAGTAATACATCTTCTCTTGACACCATAACTATTTCAAAGAAATGATATTTTACCCATGAACGAACACAGAGAAATGCTTAAAAAAGAAAAAAAAAAACCAAACAAAACTCATTTCAAATTGAATGAATAATTGAATGTTTGCCTTAGTTTTAAAATTATTTTTTCAATATTATATCCAAAACCTGGAATTTAGGCATGAAACATAAAAGGAAAGATATCATACAGTTATCCTGGTCCCATGAACTTATCTCAGTAAGAAATTGTCAAGACCAGGGAACCTTATCCCGAGCATGCGCAGAGGTGTCAGATGCTGCATGGGATCCGTGGCGTAATTCTCCAGGTATCTGAATCCTAGCTCGGCTTTCTTTCCACTCTCCCGGCACACTTTTCTTGTCTCTCTGTTCAAGTTATGTTGCCCTCTTTTCTCTCTCCCCACAAGTCAGGTTTCTTCTGCTTTGGGGACTGTTTCGGTTTTCTGCCTGGAATTTTTTCCTCTCAGCCTCCTTATTTGCATTTTTAACGGTATGACACTCGTGTTAGTCTGTGTAAGGGTATGTACACGCGGGTAGAATTGTTGAAAGATGCCTGAAAGAGCATTGGATTTCCTGGATCTGGAATTACTGACGGTTGTGAGCTGCACCACGTGGGTCCTGGTTACTGAACTCGGGTCCTCATCAAGATATGTATTGTTCTTAGTCACTGAGTCATCTTTCCAGTCCCTATTAGAACATTTTCTGACTATAAATTTCTATCTGTTGACCAGAATATAATAAAAGTAGGACAGGAAAATGTCATCAGTGAGGATATGGTGGCTTTTATTCTCGGAGAAAAATCTATAATTTCTTGACCTATCTGCTTAGGGTTTCCTGGCTAAAGTAAGAAGCACTGGTGATGTTAGGGTGTTGAAATGCCCTAACCAAATCACAACGCACTTAATGCACTCCTAGCTGTCTGAGTGGTAGCCGTGTAGTAGGAGGAAATTTACCCTGCAGAATCATTGCTTATAGAAGCAGTGTTTACATATACTGTGACATAAAACAGTGAAGGAAGTGGGGGTGAAGTTAAAAAATGAAAATATAAGTTGGTTTATTCAAAATAGTAAGTCGAAGGTAGGACAACATAAATGCACACATCCCAAGAGTGTTTACTTGGGTAAAATACAGTTAGAAATATAGTTCACCATCCATCATCTCCCTGAATTCATTATTCTATAGCTTACAAGAATCATTAGTGCTAAAGCATGTACCATCCCCCCCCGTATTTTCCATATGCTTCTGGATTTTATGTCTGTTCTTAAATTTTTTGGATTTACCATCTGCTGAAAATAAACAAAATGCTTTCGATATTTTAAAAGACTGGTTCTCTGTGTCAAATACGACTTCTTTCAGGGAAATACCCAAACGTGGTTTACGTTTGCCTCCCCAGGTTGTGTTGTCAGTCTTTGTACTGAACAGGTGGGAGTACTCCTCAGGCCAGGGGGAGTAGATTCGTAGTTCTTTGATGTTTTACTCCATTGGATTTGTCTCTCAGGTGGTGGATGAGAATATTAAAGTTCCAGGATCCTTAGTGGCCATGTCTGAGGGATGGGAAAAGTCTGTGGGAGAGAACAAGGCTGGCAGAAGAAGGCCACATAGAGGGATTCAGACAGGGAGGGTCCTTGCAGCATCTGTGGCTCCAAGCCTCTAGGGACTTAACCAATTTCCTGACCTTTTCAGTTTGTTTATGTGGGTTTCTTTCCCAATACCCTCTGTCTTCTCTGTTGTCTTTTTGTCTTCTTGTAAGTCAAGCAATTGAAATAGAAAACCTTTTTATTTGAGTTTTTGGGTGTTCAGAGCACCAAAAGTTCACTTTGGAACAAGCTCTGGAGTCCTAGGTTTGGTGGTGAATGCCTTTGCCAGCTAAGTAATCTCGCCAGCCCTTTTAACGAATATTCACACTTATTTATTTATTCAAATAAATATATATTTATATATAAACATTTGTAACTGTAAATATATTATATAGCCATAATTATATATATTATATAAGTACATACAAATTAATTTATCCATGTGTATGTGTGTGCATGTCGTGATGTGTATGGGGTGATTTGATTGGTAAATAAAGATGCCAACAACCAATAGCTGGGGAGGACAGACAGAGGCAGGATTTTAGGATTTCCTGGGCTTGGGACCAGGAGAGAGGGAGTGAGAGTGTGGAGGAGAGGACAGATGCCCACGCCTGTGAAGAGTGCAGGACAGAGAGGCATAGCCTCCATGTGAAGGACACAGGAGAACATGGCCTAGAAGACTGCTCTACTGGGTCCAGAGAAGCCAAGACAGAACATAGAATTACTAATAACTCGGGATTAACTGCTTGGAGGTTAGGGAGTGGTCTAGCTATTGGGCTGTTTAAGGGATATTAAAATATAAAGGCTGTGTGTGTGTGTGTCTTTCAGTTGGGAACATAGACTATTGAGGTGGGTAGAGAAGCTGCCACTGGAATTTATTAATTAATAATTAATACTACAAGGGCACAGGACCATATGGGGTGGTGTGGATACATGATGGAGTCCATGAGAAGGTCAGGACACAGGACTGCACACAAGTCTGTGCACATAGAAAGAGGAATTGTCATCAGGCTGTCACAGTTTGGAGAGGAGGCAGGAATTTTGGTTAAATTAGTGGGTTTGGTGTCATAAAGACTGCTGACTTTGAGGGAGAAGACATATACTGCTAAAGTTCGTGTGTATACGTGATCTTGTGGATCACTGTAACGTTGCCATTGGGAGATGTGAAAGGATTTGGGAACATTGTAAAGCGTTTTTCTTTCAATTTTCTATTTTTTTAAAATAACTTTCTATACAAATACTTCTTGAACTTGGAAGTAACCTTCATAGATTTAAGCAGAAGAATTAGAGTGATCAGATTATATTTCTTTTTTTTTTTTCTTTATGGATGGGGTAAAAAGAGCAACAAATAAATCAAAATATTAGGAAAAACAATCTCTGCTTTAAAACATTTTTCACACTGACCTTACTATGGCAAAATGCCATATAAATTGTTACATCGTGCTCACTTTACAGCTATCTATAGAAGTCAAAATAAAATTAAACAGGGAATTAGGAAAATGCTCTCAGACATAAAGGCACTAACAACCGGAAGGACTTCATGCTTGCCGCAAGGCTTGTCTCCAATAGGCGTAAAATTTAGCTTGAAAATGCAATGGTACACCTGAGGTACCTTTTGTTGGGTAATTGAAATGAATCTCAGACTGGCTTTTGAGACATTAAGCAGCTGTTTCTGTTTATCTTTGAGTTTCGGAATGAGCATAGAGTCATTTTAATATTTTGTTTGGAAAATCAATTCTGGGCATGTTGAATTAAAATGGATATTTTTATGTCACCTAGTCTAAATATTGTTGAGGAAAAAACTCATAGGGACAACTCTAGATATTTTCTTGTGTGTCTTGAGGTATATAGAGACTATAAAAAGACTTCTGTCACATTTTAGTCACAAAATACAGCTAGACTTTGAAGTACTCTGTGGGCTCAGAAGTAAAGAGCAGTGTCTAATCTATCTGTCCCATAAAAGCAATGAAAGTGTGTATAAAATACTGAGGAATCGTCTCTGGCATAAAGAGGAGTTCTAATGAGCACTTTTTATAAGACTAAATTTATTTCTAGCACAACCATTTGTACAAAGCATCATCATGGCCTTTTATGGGCGATGGCTTCAGGTAAGAAGAACGTACTTCTAGAGAGGCACATAAATTATTTTAGGACTACGAACAACTTGGGGGATTTCGTATTTTCAAGAAACTATGAAGAAAGTATGAAAATGTGTGCTAATTAAAACCGTAGGGTTTTTTTTTTTCTTTCTGCTAGTGTATTAGGAATGGAAGATTTAAAAAGTTAGGAAACATGAAGACAGGGACCTAGGAAACCATTCCCTTAGTGACACGAGTGTGCTATTATTTTGTCATTTTTTCTAATAAATCTGTGTGTTATGCTGCATGAAACACATATCGCAGACAGTGCAATAGTCACAGCAGATGTCGGGGGAGGGGATTTGAAGCTGGTGGAATAACTGTGGAGAGCTTTTGGGGCCACTTGGCAGGAATCTGACATTGGCCAAGGACAAGGAGATGGGCTTTAGGCAGGAATCTAAGTAATTTCAATCAGGAATCTAAGCCTTAGGCTAGAACAAAGAAGTAGGCCTCAGGCATGAATATGACTTTGGGCTAGGATGGAGAAGTAGGCTCAGATATTTTGGTCATCCTGATAAGCCCTTAGAAACTGATCACAGGAGTGATCACAGGACTTTGCTTATAGTTTTGCTTGTTCCTTCACTATTTGTATTTATTGTATTGTTAGTTCCTCAACCTAGAACTGACCAAATACTTGCATGTAATTAAAATGGTATAAAAGCAAATTGGGAAAAAATAAACCCCCTTCAGCCTCAGAACTGGCTGGGGTCATGTTACAATGTTGTCTAATCGTCTTTTTTCTTTTTACTCCTCACTCCTGTGCTGGAGAACCTGTTGACTCACTGGGCTGGCCTGGTCAGTAACCAAGTAAAATGAGCCACCCAGGGGTCCTGGCCTGTGGAAGGAATTGAGAAGAATATTGATTCACTTTTCTCAAGAGTTTCCTGGTAGACCCAAATCTCCTCAATAGCTTCAAAGTTTGGGCCTGATGGAGTTCTTGATTACCTACCTGATCCAGACTTGGACTTTGTATTTAAAAAATAAATACTGGAATCTGTGTACATATGTGTTAATACAATGCAGATTCAGACATATTTTTAAAAGCCCTTCCAGTCACTCCGCATAAAGCCCCTCCTTGTCAGCCATTGGTCTGGCAAGGTACAAACAAGAGAGGGCCGTGTACAGCATAGGCTCTTCCACCTTCTCCCTAAGAGTGGATGCAAACATACAAAGAGCATCTTGCGATCCAAGAGAGCTGTTCTCTGTTTTGGGTGCCTGCTTTAAAAACTAGCTGATTTCCTCTCATCGCTTAACCACTGTCAAAATGATTCTTGTTTATTTATTCACTAATTTATTTTTAATGTCTTTCCTCACACTAAGTTCTATGAGGCAGAGAGGGAGTCTCTTCATTCTTGTTGGCTGTATTACTCTTGGCATGTTTCATGCTCCATCTTTCAGTAGTATCTCCTGGGTTTAGGACTATGAATAACTTGGGGGATTTTGTATTTTCAAAGAACTATGGAGAAAGTATGAAAATGTGTATTAATTAAAACTGTAGGGTTTTTTTCTGCCAGGGTATTAAGAATGGAGGATTTAAGAAGTTAGGAAACATGAAGACAGGGACCTAGAAAACTATTCCCTTAGTGACATGAGTGTGCTATTATTTTGTAGTTTTTCTAATAAATCTGTGTGTTATGCTGTTTAGAATATATTTACCTATGACACTACCTACATTTATAATTTTCCATATGTTGTATATGTAATTATGCAATTACTGTGTACTGTATTGTATGTTATATGTATATATACATACAATTTTAAATTTAAATAATATTTATCTTCTTATTGCTATTTTTGCACATATGTTCTCTACCTTCTTCCAATAGGTTTCTCATTGTTATATATTAGTAAAATGAAATTGTTTGATTCTTTTTAGTGTTCACATTCTTTATTGTTTTATTTCATATTCCTTTAAGGTTATATTTCAGATTATGATCTAGGTAGACAAAGGAACATTTTTATAATCCTAGAATAATAGATATTTAAAATGTCTAGGATGGTTAGTATAAAACAGCAGCAGCAGCAACCACAATGCCCACCACCAGTACCAGCACCATCAACAAGAAACCATTCATTTCAAGCATGGTAGAGGGTCAGCCTGGGCTACACAGTGAGACCTAGTCTTAAAAAAGTCCTCCAAAATTACCAGGCAAAATACCTACAAAATCCAAAAAACCTGAATAACTTTGTGTTCATTAATGGTTTAGAAAAAATTTTTCTAAAGAAGCAATGAAGGCTGGCACCATAGTTTTGGAGAAGGTAGCTTTCTGATGATTTTCTCATATCTTCATTGTCTTGGTCTGTGAGGCATGAAGAATTCTACGACGGTGTTTAAATGACCACTTCAGGCAAAGAGGTCTCTGTTTAATCTCCTCCCTTTGGGTGTGTGATGGAGTTTACACCTGTGTGATACTAATAATGAATGTAAAGGGTTTTTCAGAAGCCGTGAGTTAATCAGTAGGGAAATTACCCTACGGAGGGGAGTCTGATCCTCAAACGAGCCATGACTTGGTTCCTCCCAAAAGAAGAGATCTGATGATTTTGAAGTATGAGGGAAATTTCACTCACAGCCTGGAAATAGTAAGCTGGCATGTGGGGAGAGGCTCCCGTGGAGGCCCCCGGCAAGGGCAGGGTGGTCTGCAGGAGCTGAGTGTGCTCCCTCGATCTTACAGTGTTCCCAGCCCATAGCAGCAGAATTAGATTCTGTCAGCAAGTCGAGGTAACTGTCCAGATTTTCTCCCAATTTAGCATCCAAATAAGAACAGAGTTCGTGGGATTTGGCTGTAAGATCCTTAGCAAGGAATTCTGATAAAGTATCCTTGAACTTTTCTTGAAAATTATTCATCTTGCTTATATTAATTTTATTTGCATAGAATCAGTGTACTCTCTGATCACATTTCATGGTCAATTACTATACACAATTATTATACTCATTTCTATATTTATTTCTCTTACTAATTACTTACTTTTGCCTCTTGCACCATTAGTTTTCGGTTTTCAAAATTATTAAGTTCCTTCCGTGCTTCTTCATCTTTGCCCTTACTTTATTTGGTTTATTTAATTTTTAATTTGGTTTGGTTGTTTACTTTCTTATTTTTATTCTTTCTTTTTATAGAGACGTAAATTCTTCCAAACCTTGTTTTTCTTTTGAATGCTGTATGAGCTGTGTCTCCTGTGTTCTGACAGATTGCATTTTAATTTCAGTCTTTTTCCTAAGGCCGATATAATTTTGCTATTAATTTTTGAACTTATTTGTTTTTAGTCTAATTTTATTCCCCTTTCTCTGCCTTGCCCGTCACATGTCTAGATGCTTGCAGAATATCTGGCTTCTTTTTTGTTTCTTCTAATAAACTTCATTTCAGCAGGAATAGGCTTTCTTTTTCTGTTACATTATATTCTAGCTGCTATTGTTTCTTCTGTTGTTATTTTGACATCTTGCTTAAGTTTCTAAGTGTCAGCATTTCATCATTATTGACACAGTCAGCTACTTCATGAGCCTTCTTGAAACGTTGCAATGTAGAGCAAAATCATTTTTCTTCCCTTGGTTTGTCTGTCCTTCCTTTTTTCCTTCCTTCCCTTTTTTCCTTCTTTCCTTCCTTCTTTTTCCTTCATTTTTTCATATAGCATTTTATATACTATCTTCTTTTTAGACAAATTTCAAATTTATTTCTTCTTGAGACAGAGTTTTGCTGTATAGCCATGAGTGACTTTGAACTCACAGAGATCTATCAGCCTGCTTTTTGTCATTAGAGATGTATGTCACCATATCTGGTTATCTATCTATCTATCTATCTACACTCCTACCTACCTATCTACCTACCTAGTCTTTTTCAAATCTATTTATCTTTAAACTGGGATCTCCAATGTTGCTCAAACTGGTCTAGAACTCACAATTCTCCCACCTCCACCTCCTGGTACTGGTGTCCTGAATAGTTTTTTGGTCAACTTGACACAAACTAGAGTTAAATGGGAAGAGGTCCCCTGCAATTGAGAAAATTGCCTGTAAGTAAATCTTGTGTGTGTGGGGGGGATTTTCTTGATTGCCAATTGATAGACGAAGGCTCAGCCCATTGTAAGCAGTGACACCCTTAGGGTGTGAGTGAGTGGTGTATAAAAACAAATTGATCAAGCCAGGAGGAGTCAGTCAGTAAGCAACATCCCTCCATGGTCTTTGTTTCAGTTCCTGCCTCCAGATTCCTGCTCTAGTTTTTCTCAGTGAGGTACTGTTGTCTGGAAGAGTAAGACAAATTAAACCCTTTCCTCTCTAAATTGCCTTTGGTCATGGTGTTTTATCACGGCAGTAGAAAGCAAAAATAAAGAACAGGTATCATAGGTGTGTGCTGACATGTTGTTAGTCATAGACTGTAAGCACCAGAGTATGGGAAGAATGATGCGAAATGATGTCTTCTGGTCATGACATGATAATTACATTAATGAACTACCAGAAGGTATGGTTATCCATGCAAGATCAAGCTTGGTACCATTTCAACATAAATGGAGGAGCTCATAAGAGTCAATAACTGAGGAGCTATTAGCAGTGGATGGCTGCTGGAAGACAAAGAATAATTCTTCTTTGGGGATGTGGCCACTGGTAGCTAGGTCACACTCCAGTGGCTGGTCCCATGAACATCTGGGCGACACTAATTGGACTTAGCTTTTTGGTTTTTTAGAAGATGACATGTAACTGAGAGGAGAATTTATTTAGGGGAATCTGGGGGCAATAGAGAGGAAATAGGGTAAGGCTAAGATCATATTTTATTGTATATATTTACAAAATTCTTGAAGAATCAGGTCAAAAGACCTGTTAGTCATCTTTTGAAGATTGTGGGTTCTTCTTATCAACCATCTTTTAGGGTTTGTATGAGAACAAAGCTACACTTTAGACTAGTTCGTATCCATGTTGCAGCACACATTTTATGGAAATGAATTTATGTTACTTGTCTATAGCCAGCAGGGATTGGCTGCTCAGGGCTGGTAACAATATTGAATATTGTTATTTTATCCTGCCTCACCAATAACCTTGCAAATAGAATGTCTGTGAAATCCATCTCTCAGAACTGGCCTACACCCATCACTGTGCCAAACTCAGTCTGGAGAAGCACTGCACACCAAAAGTTGTTATCATTTTTAGCCAAGAGTCTTTGGAGAACTGAGAGCCGCAGACCCCAAGAGTTGGATGTGGTTGAAGGCAGAATATCTGAGAATTTTGTTAAGGAGAAATTCAGAATGTTTTGTTTATTGTTAGCTTTATTTTTATTTTAAGTGACCTTTAAGATGACTGTCCCTTTACATCTTAAAACTGTAAAACTATTACAATTGTATAACATTCAATTATTAAGTGAGAAATAGATGAACAGGATATGTTCATGACATGTATATGCCATGTAGGGAAACTATATGTAGTTAATTCTGATGATCACTTTTGGCACTGGAGTTCACATTAAATATAAACAAACAAACTGTGCATTTGTTCTTGGAAGTTCTGATATAAGGTTAAAGGCTAGTATATCTGATGTGATAAGTCGCTCTAAGTGATTGCTGCTCCTTTGTTTCAATAAAGAAACGACTGTTCTGGGCTTAGGAATTAGTCCTATTAACTATACTTAATCTTTCTTGAATAGTCATTCAATTTCATAATAATAAAGATTCTGTGTTACACTAAATTATCAGAAGAATGTCAAATCTCACATTTAACAAACATCCCATGGGAAGAACCTGTATTGTCTTTTAAAATTGGCCATAAGCCTTTTGTCTTTTTAAAAAATTTTCAGCTAAGAGAAAATAGGTTAATGATTTTTGATGAAAAAACCCAATTTGAATCCTTGTTTGATATTAACTAGATAATGACTTGTCTCAACAATTATGAACTAGAGGGCTTTTTTTTCCTTTTTCTTTCTTTTAAAATCTTTCGCTAGTGTTGAATGGGATAAGAAATTAAATCCAATGACCTTTAGGTGACAACTCATTATTTTTTCTTGTTAAGGGACTACATAGTAGTTATTATCACCACAGGAAGAAAAGAATGGTTAGAATTTTAGAACACAGGTTGTTGAATACAGACATTTCATAAATTGTGAAGGGGCACAGAATAAATGAATATTGTCCTTAAAAACCTCAGATGTGTCAGTCACTATATGGCAGGCCTGTCACCCAAAGAATTTGTATGCTTCTATGTAACATATTTTTTTCATCTATTTGGTTATTTTTATAAAACCCTAACAACGTTTTCTCTCTCTAATATGCCAACATAGAAACTGCAATTTTACAAAACCCACAGGCTTACTTAAGGACTGCTTCTATCATTGTTCCTTTAAGAAAGGCTACAGGGCAGTGACCTGGGCAGAGAGAAGTGGGAAGTATGATATAGGAGATGGAACTGATCCTGGGAGGGTGGAGTGGGAGGAAGCTCCAGCATGGTTCTGAGACACGCCCACAGGCTCAGCGCTAGCAAGTCTCTTGAGACTGATTGACAGGTTCACAGGCTCAGCATGGGAGGACAATATTTATCATGTGACCTACCTGCTGGTCCATAACACTCATGTGCCTTTGTCTCCTCATCCTTTCTTGTGGCAACTACGCATTGCCTCTCTGGAACATTTCCTAGTGGAAATGAGATGCTCAACAAAAGCTGGTTGAAAAAACTGACTAAATGCTGCCTTCTCTCCATGGCAACTGGGTAGTGTAGTATGATTTAAGAGACAGCTGGTTGATTCCTAGCTTCACAGGGGTCCAGATCCATGAGGAAAAAAAAATGTGACTGTTGAGTTCAATGCAGGCAGATCATTTCTTTTCCTGAGAAAACTCCCTAAAAGTTATACTGTCTGGCTTTGACACGCTAATGTAAAATCTGCTCATCTGCCAGAATCCAATTTTTTAGGAAAGGTTCTTAGGGTGTTGTGTTTGACCAAAAACTCAGCCCTTCATGTGAGACAGAATTTTCTGGAAATATTTTCATTTGTCAATTTTCAGAAACTTTTGTGAAGTGATTCTTTAAAGGGTAAACACGCAGCATAGGTAGGTATCTGACAATGACCACACACAGATGTATTTTCAACACTAATATTTAAGTTGCCACTTAGAGCAGTTTCTGTATTAAGGTGTAAAACGCCAACTAGCAAGCACCAATCAACCACCCTTGTTTCACAGATTTTAAATGCTGATCAGTTTGAACCTTATAATACTTTGCACTGAAAATTAATCATGATTTATAAAATATGTTCAAAAAATCAAATCAGATGTTTTATTTTCTTCTCTCTTTTTATTGTGATTCATAGGGCTGTTTGTGTCTAATGTCTTTGATTGATTACTTTCGCACAAACTCTTGCTTCAATGCATAGCCTGTCTAGGAACCTGATCAAATGTATCTACTTCTTAAATACTAAAAGTGAGGGACAGGAACCCCAAGGTCAGCAAACAGGATCAAGAAGAATGAAGACACATGTCTGAAATGGAACCCTGCTAAGACATGACTGTCACCAAAGAATCTATCATCCCAACCAAACAACCTAGGGCAATTCAGTCCTGAACTTGCAATGTGGTTGCCATGGTTTTTAGACAAAGACTACAGGACTGCATTCCAATTATATCCTATACAATGACAGACAACTGAAACATAGGAAATGGGGTAACAAAATCTTGGGTCATCCAGAAGAAATGTGATAGGTACAAGTGACATTGAATTGAGATGAAAGTTCTGTTTGCCTAAAAATGTACCTTTGTGATTTAGAATGCAAGTGTACGATCCAGAGTCTTCAGATTTTCAAGGGCAATCTTGCTTTATCATGCAGCTGTTACTCAAAGACTCAAAGTATCTCTCACTTATTAGAAATTCTCTTAACATTTTAAACTTCAGGCATTCACAGATTAAGAGAATATTACAGAATTGTCTTGAACTACAAAAAGTAAATGCATTCTTTCAAGTCTGGTAGAAATAAAGAAGACAGCAATGCAGCGTTTTTATAAATACCATGATTAAATACAATGTTCTATCTTAAAATGTTTTATCTATGCTTTATCTATAGGCTAATTGAACTGCAAGCTTCCAGGTAGTGTTATTTTTTTAACCTTCTAGGAATTCTGGATTACAGATAGACACCACTGCATTCTGCTTTAATTAATTAATTAATTATGTTCCAGGGACTGATTCTAGGTTGTTAGCTGCATCTGTGGGAGAACTCATTAGGCAGGGGCCAACAGACTTGACAGTTAACTTGCGAACGGGGTGGTCCAGGGATTGGATGTTGTCTTAGTTAATTTTCCATCGCTGTGCCAAAATATTCGGCCAAGGCTATTTATTCAGGAAAACATTTAATTTGAGGCTCATAGTTCCAGAGGATTACAGTCTGTGACCCTCGCCATGGGGAGCATGGCATGGGGCAGGCTTGCATGACTCTGGAACAAAGGCATTGCATGTAATCCATAAGCACATGGTAGAAACAGGTTTTGGCTTTTTGAGCCATCAAAGCTGACACACCTTCTCCAACAAGGCTGCATAATCTAATCCTTTCCACCAACTGGGACCAAGTATTCCAACTGGGATGATTCTCATTTAAACTATCACAAGTGGTAATCCATTTCCTGTCTATTATAGTCTTAGCAATGAGGCTGAAAAGGAGCATTTAATCTCTAAGTGGTAATGGATAACTATTTCATCTAGTAAGTTTCTCCAATGGTACAATGGAGGAATAATGTTATTTTTCTTTCAAATCAGCTAATACAGAAGTATACGCCAGCATTTGGCGTACAGCACTAAGAATGTGGTTTGTGTTGTATAACGATTACGGCTGCATTAACTTCTGCATATGTACCACAACATGACATATAGAAGCTGCCCTAACAGAGGGACCCAAAGACATGGACAGATCCAAAGGTGTGAAACAATGCATCTGAAAAGTAAGAAGAATATCTTAGATGCAAAATTATATTTTTGAATGGGACAAAAATGCACCAATTTAGTAAATGGTATTTAAAGGTGAGATGGAAAATTCTAGATGTCCTGCAGCTTGCAATGACACCTCTGTTTCTTTCAAAGATACTTATTTTGTAACTCCTCGAGGAAAGTATAACGTTCTGTTAATACTTAGTGTTACAGCCTCATCAAAACCAGCTTGTTCTTACTCTTTATAGATTCTAAAAAAGTAGCTGGATTCTTAGTTTTGACTTTAATTATGTTCAGGGTGTACTTTCTTTTTGCAACAAGCACTGTTGGACTTGCAATGGAAGCAGTCACCAAAGGCTGACTTATATAGGTTTCCATACGGCAATGTCACAAGAGTCAGCCTTTGCATTCTATATAAGCAATGGTAAAATGAGAGAAAAGAAAAGAAGTTTTCTCTTTATAAGACTGAATTACAAAATCCTATTGGCAAGTTGGAGTATGAGTTCTCACAGTTTATTTTACTTTAATTCTTTTTTCATATGTTGTAATTTGTCATTTATTTGAATGTCATGAATCTGAAACTAAATCACAAACATATATATGTATATATGTATACATACACACACACACACACACACACACACACACATATATATATATATATATATATATATATATATGATGTATGTGGTAAAGCATAGCATTTTATTGAGAATTGATCACTAAGGAAAGTGGAGAGATGGGCAATTCCAGATAAAATAAGTACAAGACTTGCTTGTAGCTAACCTGCTCACGCCTGAAATCCCAACCTGCTCACATCTGAAATCCTAGGCACATAGAGCGTGAGTCGGGACATTACTACAGATTTGAGGCCAGTCTGGTTTATATAGTTTCAAGCCAGCTTGGCTACAGTTAAGAATCTGTCTCAAAATAAAATAAAATTAAACAAAACATAAAAACTTGCTTTCAATGTAACATTGATATGTTAAAATTAAATTTATTATCAGTTTAAGGAGTTTTGCTCTAACTGGGTAAGACCAAAATCTCAGCTGTACCCTCTTGTCTGACCATGAATGGCAGACCTCCACTGACCTGATCTCTGTCTCCTCCTTCATTTTTACTCTCCTGTCCTTTATGCTATAAGCACTCTAGGATGAATACTTTGCCAGGGGAACAGTTGGTGTAGGTATGGAGAGTTGCTCACCTATAAATAGGAGTGTAAATGGTTCTTTTTCCACATAGCATGCCTGTGTCTCTGACTATAACATGGGAAGGAATTCGCTTCTCTTGTAAAAAGGTCTCCTGGGAGTCATAGCTCCAACACAGATCACAAAGAAAAGTGACAAGTTCTATCAGAATTGCCTGTAAGTATGGAGTGAGGACGATCTGGGTGTCTTACCTTAAAAGAGATTTCATACTGCTCTCCACCCCAGATTTCTAAGCCTGGGTCGTAGCCACCCAGTTCCCAAAACCACTTTCGATCGACTGCAAAGAGACCTCCAGCCATAACAGGAGACCTGGGAGACACAAGCGAAACAACGTTTAAAGGACTATGAACATCAAAAGCGGTAGTAGTTTGCTTTGAAACTCACAATCTGATTTAGTGGTCAAATAATGCCATTTTACAGCATGGCTATCTATAAGCAAATGTAGAATTCTTATTGCATTTTCCACTGAAGTGATGTGGGAAAAGAAGCTCTGTGAATATTAAGATTGCAATTCAAGTTCTGTCAAAAGGTCCTTCACAGTCACACTTGGCCACCTGGTTATCATCAGAGAGAAATGCATTCATATTAGTGAGTGATCTATTGGAAAATGTTACTCAGTTTTATGGCCCTCTTTTCTAAGTTGAGAGAGATCTTTTGCCATCAGAAAATATAATAAAAATGTAGTAAAAATGTAACAGGCAATGTCCTTGATTTAATCTCTTACATGTATTCATTGAGCATCTACCTACTGCGTACAGTTCATGTCCTATTCAGAGACTATGAAATAGAATACACTAAAGTAAATTTTAAAATGAAATTTTGTTTATATGTGTGCGTGCCTATATATGGGTATGTGCACATGAGTGCAGTGCCAGTGGAGTCCAGAAGAGGGAGTCAGTTGCGTGGTGCTGGAATTACAGATGTTTGTGAGCTCCCTGACAGGATTCTGAGAATTGAACTCTGGTCCTCTGGAAGAGTATATGGTCTCTGAACTGCTGACCCATTCTCTAACCCTAAGAGAAATATTTTTGAGGGTGTAGATGTTGTATAATTGGCAAGATCAAAGATCTAGAAGAAAGATTTATCTATCTCTCTAGGAAAGTGCACAGGGTATATAAATAGTCTCAGTAACTTTTACACTTTGTTAGAAATACTGCTTTTAGCATCAGATGTCCCTTACTTTATTTCTCTCGCCAGCAGCTTGTTACCACCCCCATTTTCTGCACACAGCATTTTAAAGTGGAATTATAATTGTAGCTGAAGCAAATTGAGACTATAACTGGGTGCAAATTCCCGGGGAACATATCACCGTAATTGTAACCTTTATTTCTGCAGGGATGGGTTAAAAGTCACTAGCAGTTTTGAGTTTTAGAGATATTGGGGAAAAGAAATCCTGCAATTAATTATTTGATTGTAAATAGGTTTACTTCAGGAAACAAAGTAGGCACAATAATCTTGTTTAGAAATGATGTTATAAAAAATTTGAATAGTATGTTTTAGGTTAACCTGTCTACAAATTAAATTCAAATGAACCCATCAATTATTAAGAGTATTGAAATTTATGAGGATACTTCTATATTTATTTGTTCTTGCTGTTCTATCAATTTTTTGCATCATGTTTTTTAGCCCTGTTAATAGAGCAGAAATATTTGGAATTTTTGTGCTTTTGATGAATTGCCTCATTATAACGAGGAAATGACTTTATTATTTCTCTGATATTCTTTGCTCTATCATCTATTCTGTGTCGTTATAATAACAGCTCTTATTTCCTGGTGTTCTCCAGCTCTGGTATTTATAACCTTTTCTGACGTTTAACAATTTTAACCATTTATGCATTCATACTGAACATGGGTTTCTGGGTTGCTGATGTAGCGTACTAGGTTCAGTGATGGCGTAGCATGCATGGAGACCGGGATTAGATTCCAGGTGCCATCTCTAATCAGCGCTTGGGAGGTGGAGGTATAAGGTCAGTTCACAGTCACCCTCAGCTGTGTAATGAGAGGCCATCTAAGCTGGCCTACACAAGACCTTTTCCTCTTGTCTCCCTGCAAGAGTGGGTTTTTATAAGGTAACACACCACACACACACACACACACACACACACACACACACACACACACACGCCTGCTTTATAATTGATTGATGTTACATTTAAATTTATCATCTCCCATGTTTTCTGTCTGTGCCAAGTACATTTCTATTTCCTTCATTTCTCTTTTTAATTTTTTTTATTCTTTCATATATTATGTCCTGACCACAGTTTCTCCTCCCTTCCCTCCTCCCAGCCTCTCCCACCCACTCACCCCACCCCTTCCTCCCTTTCCCCCCAGATCCATCACCACTACCACCACCACCATCTGCCCTCCCCAACCCCCCCTTCCCATCTTCTGCCTCCCCCAGAAAAGAGCAGGCCTCCCAAGGACATCAACCAAACATGGCTTAACAATCTAGAATAACAATGGACACATATCATCACATCAAGGCTGGGCAAGGAAGCCCTGTAGTGGTCAAAAGGTCCCTGATGATTAATTGAAGTTTTTGGTAGCAGCTTTCCATTTTCATTCTTTAGCTTTTGGAATTTTTTTATACATTTAACTACCTGTCATGTATCCACACTGGAATATTCATATTTTAAAGTAATTATGCTTTGAGAGCACTTAAATAATAACATTTCATCATAAACAATACACACATACGTAAATAACACACAGCATATATACACATAAACGAATTGCACACAAAATAATATTAGGAGTAGTATTTCTGTTTTCTGTCAGGCTTAAATAGTTCCAGGGAAAACTAGCATTGTGATTTGTCTATAGACCCGAGTCTGTGGATTGAACTTCAGACTCAAAGGACTCAGTTCTGGGCAATGCTACACTGAAGCCAAAAGAAGTGAGCTAGGTATGTCCTGCTTTATTAAGCAGTAAATGACACGTGGAGTGTGTCATCCTGTCTTCTTCCCAGGAAAAACGAGCAAGAGTAGTCAACAATTTCTTTGCAATTTCTTCTGCCCTTTTTATTCCACTTTACGTAAGAACTGGCCCTCAGAACTCTCTGTTGGTCCCATTCCCCAGTTTCACATTGGCCTGTCTACTTCCTGCTTGATTTCTTCCAAGCCTTCTTTCCGTTTTGTTTCCCTGGGGATGTGAACACACTGTTGGCATGGCTTGTGGCTCTGTGTCAGTGTGACACATGAATGCTGCTTACAAGCATTGTTCACAATATCACCCATCAGTCCTCAAGCTTTGCAATTGAAAACATTTGTCATCCCTGGGGTGACTTCTAAAATTAATGTGACCATGAAGATTCCTTAGTTCGCAGGCCAAGAAATATGTGACTTTTCTGCATACTTAATGGAAGTGAATTTTCTATTTCATACCAACACTATTGTTGAGCTATGTAATATATATGCTCTTTTTTTTTTTTTTTACATATGGTTAAATAGCTTCCCTTCTCCACAACATTTTTTTTTTTATGCTCCAAATTTGGTTCACTCTTAAATTAATGAGGCTATCATGTAGAAGTTTGCTGGCACAATTCTTTATTTGGTAGCAATGACAAAAATCTGTGTTCTCATTTGCAAATGTACATTTCAAAGCGTGTGGATGGTTTTCTCTTCTAAACTAGGACATTATCTGAATGCTCTGTCTCTGTCCTGTAACACTCACAGCATTCTGAGGAGTTGCCAAACTGCCTACTCTCCCCTGTTTAATGAATTGAGTCTTTACTTCATATATTTAGAAAAAAAAATGGTGGAGGTATAATTGAAACATGCTTTCTCTAGGGTATCCTTTTAAACTTCTGTCTGAAAATTTCAGGAACATAGAGTATGGTTTCAAAATTTAACACATGCCAAGTAGCCTTTTGGATCAGAGAAACGAACACACACAAAACACTGAAAAATAAATCTGTGAGGAAAATGTTTTAAAATATGTGAACAATTGAAATTTAGGTCCAGTGATGTGAAGGGAAAGTCACTTTGGTCTCTTAGGACATAAACTGGCTCTCAGTCCTCTCTTGTTTCAGTGGATACAGGGAAACTTTGGACATGTGGGCTGAAATGTGAATTTTTATCAGAAATGAAATGACAGTTTCCCTCAGGACTCCACCAGGCTGAGTCCATCAAAAGGAAGGCGGCCCATATGATTTTTAGTCACACAGTTGATCCATGACACAGAACTCTTCAAATAAAAAACAAAAAAAGCAGTAGTTTTTTTTTTTTTCTCAACAAGAGTTCAGTTGTGGAACAAATATTTAAAATGCAAAGAGGGCCTTTAAGTGATAAATTAAATTCAGAGATTGAGAAATTTTTGAACATTTGGGACAAAATCTATTTTGTGTAACTTAACTGTGTACAGTGAAGTGAGATAGCAGAAGAAGGACGGAAGAATGTTATTGCCCTTAAATTATGTAAGGAGATGGCCACTCCAGGGGCAAAGAGCACAAGTCTTAGAAAAGACATTGTTTAGAAGCCAAGGAGTGGAAACAGGGAACTTGTAATGATGATTACAGAAATTTGTTTCAATGGCAGCATCAAAGGAGAAGTGGCCTGCATATCGTGGTAATGGAAAGGGCAGTAAGGGAGGAAGTTTAATGATGATAGCTCATGCTTATGTTGTTCTGGGCTCAACTCTCTGAGCAAATCCAGGCACTAAGAAATACTATCTTAGCATCGCCATACTTCTTGTTTCTACCACTAGGAGGCACCAAATGGCCATTTACACAAACACACACACACACAGACACACACACACAACACACACACACAAAACATACAGACATACACACACACACACCACAGACACATACAGACATACACACACACACACACACACACACACACAACACATGCAGAGGTGCATGCATGGATATATATACACTTTCTTTATACCTTTTGTGCTTTTCAGAAAAGAATAAATGTCAGCAGTAACATTAAAAAAAATTCATCAAAAGGGTATTTTGTTTTCCTTCCAAGAGGCCCCAATAACTTGGATTGGATCTTAGGAATGAGTGATTCTTTGATTTAGCAAGTAAAGGATGGACTTCAGAAGTGATCCGATTGACAAGATGAACATCTCAGGTTTCTCAAATTTTGTATTTGATGGAACCTGATGGAAGATGGTAACAGTAATGGCCCCACTGAATTATGGCTTCCTTTATTCATGCCTTGTATGGTACATTCTATCCTGACTTGCTTGGCCAGGTATCTTGGTTTTCCAATATTGAGAAGTATGGTGCAAGAAGGATATGCACTGTGGATTGCTTGCTTCTATCGTGGAAGCCTGGGACCTGTGAAGAAACTTGAGCTTCATTGTCAGAGACAAATAGCCCTGCTGACAATCAGCATCAATGGCCATGAGTATGAGACTGTTAAGACTACCTTAGCTTATCCAGCTCTACCCCGGCCATGAATGACTACTGTCACATGAATTATCACAGGCACAAATTAATTGATCTGTTGCTAACTAAGTAGGAGTCAGTCATGTTCCCTTAAGAGAAACCAACAGAACAAATTGAGTTGTGTCTAACTTATGACCTATGGACTTGTGAACCAACAAAACAGTTGCTCTAAGCCACTGGTTACAGGGATACACTGTCAGGCAAGCATAGAGAGCACATGACAGAAAGTTACTTTGAGATTCAGGCTTTTAAGGAATGTGTTAGCAGTTGTATTATGCACCCAGTGTATGAGGATACTCAAGACAGTACTTTGATTAGCTTCATTTCTATGATGCCATCTTCTTATTAGTTTTATTTTCTTTATGTACTGTGTGTGTGTGTATTGTGTGTGTGTGTGTGTGTGTGTGTGTGTGAGAGAGAGAGAGAGAGAGAGAGAGAGAGAGAGAGAGAGAGAGGAGCGCATGAGTGCAGGTGAGGGGGGTCATTGGTAACTTGCGGAAATTGGTTTTCTCTTTCCACCATGTTGCTTCTGAAGATCCTACTTCAATTTTCAAGTTTTTGTGGCAAGCATCTTTGCTCATGAGCCATCTCACTGGCCCAGGATTATTTTTAAAGTT
Source organism: Mastomys natalensis (assembly GCA_021653895.1). Classification (NCBI taxonomy): domain Eukaryota; kingdom Metazoa; phylum Chordata; class Mammalia; order Rodentia; family Muridae; genus Mastomys; species Mastomys natalensis. Next base: position 1,388,242 of record JAJTUV010000933.1, read on the forward strand.
GTGTCCATATAACCGGGAGTATATTGCCATGTTAGCTATTACACATACAAAGACATACTATGTTATGATTTCAAAGGCTTTGTAAAAATTTCCTATGTGTTTTGAAATCTACCTCATATTTACAATAGTAGATGCTCCATATGAGTGGGTATCAAGTGTTTATAGAAGAAATCATGTGAACTTTAAATAGAGCTTAAACCAGCTAATGCAGTCTAATGGTCTGGCTTGATGTTTCCAAAGTGCTTAGAAGCTCCTGGCTCCATGTCTTCTGTAGTTGGGCCCAAGCTTTAACATAGATGAAATGGAGAACTCCATAGGCCAAAGGACCCATAGCGTCTCGAGTGTGCTAAATACTTTATCAGTCTCAGTCTTCTCTGTAGACAGGAGGCTATGGCCTTCAGCTGCTCTTTTACAGTTTAGACTGGTGTTGTGTTGTGTATGTGTGTTGTGTGTGTGTGTGTGTAGATGTATGTGTGTGTATGTGTGTGTGTTGTGGTGTATGTGTGTGTATGTAGTGTGTATGTATGTATGTGTGTAATGTGTGTGTATTGTGTGTATGTGTGTGTATGTGTATGTGTGATGTGTGTATGTGTGGTATGTGTATGTTGTATGTGTGTATGTGTGTGTATATAGTATATTGTGATGGTGTGTGTATGTTGGTATATTGTGTGTAGTGTGGTATATATATATATGTGTGTGTTATATATATGATGTGTTGTATGTGTGTTGTGTGTGTGTATGTGTGTGTGTGTGTGTGTAAGTGAAAGCCAAAGCCCTACGCAGAAGGGAGTTAGAGACACTGGTAATATAGAACCTTCCCCGTTTCTACAGTGAATAGAAAGATGGACTGACCTGGGTGGATACAGCTGGTGCTTCCTGCTAACCTCAGTCTTTAATTGGTGACTGCTGAGTGATATATTGGGGCCATCATAAAATGGCAGAGCAACTCCTGGTTTCCCTTGATGAAATAGTCTTCAAATACTTCAAATGTATATGGAGACATAGAAAATTCAAATGGGTTGTTTTCTTGTTACTTTCTGCCCATTTCAAAAAGTAAATACCAAGTTTCTATTTTATTCATTTTTCTGAGCAATGAAAGGAATTTAACTCTTGGCTCAAGGTATAGTTTTAGGTTTTAAAATAAATGAATAAAATTCTGATGTTGGCGAGTCAATTCAGGCCCTTTCCTCTGCTATGCAAGTATTCCACTATGGAAGATATACCCCAGCCCTAGATTTATAAAACTACATAAAATTATAGTACCTATTTAATTATCCCAAAATTTCTTTTGGATTTTTAAATTTTTAAGTGGCCACAGATTTTGCTCATGGCTCACATTAGATACCGTGACAGTGACTACAAGGTGATTGGTTTATGAATCCTTCATGGAGTTTAAACGGTACAAACCCTGAAAGTCACATTGCAATAATAACGAGAACAGAGTAATCCTTGGTTTATAGGCCTGAAAACCGAGCCTCATTCTTTTGCTCACCTGGTTTTCTTAAAGTGCCCTGGGATGTTTCCTGGATGATCAGGAGTGAGCCTGGCTATGTTCACTTCTAGATCAGTAAGTCACTTCATTGTTGGGTCTGTTTCTTCCTCATACTTCCCCTAGACTGCTCTGTGAATGTCTAGACATTCTGTGGAGGCAGCCCCTGAGGGCCCCTTCCTGAGAACGGTTATCCTGGGTGTAGGCACAAAGGAGCTAACTTGAAACCGTCGTGTGCTTGAGCTCAAAGCCACAGTACTCAGGCTCAGAGTCTCACAAAGGCTGCTATCAATACAACAGCTTCAGTTTCTGAAATTTTTATTCTCTGCAGGGCTGAGATTCCGTCTGCTAGCCTGGACATCGCAGATGCCAATTCATCATCCTGAGCATCTCTGTTGTCTTCTTGCTCATCTCCCAATTCCCAGTTTCCCCTCACTTTTTAATTGAAAAATAATCTGCTAACACTATACTCACTGACCTATAAAGGGGCCGGGCCGTTGTCAGCAGACCACCAGTTCATTTTCTGAATGCCAATGTTCACTTAGCAAAGATCGTCTGCTCCCCTACATGATACATGGATTGGATTGCATTGTTATCAAGACAGGGAAGGGCTTCCCCAAAGCTCTTCTATCTTCTATATCATTAGTCTTTATCAGGATGTTCATCCCATTCTGATGCAGAGGGATTCCATTGGGTCATTACAGCATGCGGGTGAATGCGAAGCACCTTGAAGCTTCCGGTATTGCAGCTCCTTCTAATCTGCCAAGACCTGGTACTCCCTCCCACTCTCTAGCCATCAGTAAGAGGCCCTTCCTCCATTGTGTTCTATTCTGCCAGGACCTGGTATTCCCTCCCACTCCCCAGCCATCAGTAAGAGGCCCTTCCTCCATTGTGTTTCTATTCTGCCAGGACCTGGTACTCCCTCCCACTCTCCTGGCATCATCCTTCTCTATTGTGTTCTCTTTGCCCAGTCCAGTCTCTTCTCACCCCCATCAATACCGACATCAAAAGGAACACAGTAATACTGTGAAATGGCAGGCAAATTACTCACTTCCTCAGTAATTGGAGACTTTTCAGAAGCTCAAAGTCCCCAGTGCAGAATGGGGAGCCTTTCTTCTTGGATACAAATATAACTCTCCATTCACAGGATAAATGCTAGTTATTAAAATCCAAGCATGGGTGAACGACAGGAAAGCTTGTTTTATGCTTCATTTATTTAATAAACATCTGACAGTTTCTTCTTATGAAAATGCTACCCCTTTATCTTAGTGAGCAACGAAAACTATACTTTTTCTCTCTCGTGCTGACTGCGACTTGTAGGACATTTTTTTTTCTTCATTTGATGACATTTTGCATCAAACTGGAATTTACTAAATGTGGTCCAAGTCTCCAATACCTCTTATTAACTATTTAGTTTTCGGTCAATTCTCATGATACATTTGCTTGATGAACTTCAGTCCTTAAGAACAAACCAGAAAGCTAGGTGTGGTGAGACATGCTTCTGATTCCAGCACTCATGAAGCTGAGACAGGAGGATAGAGGTTTTGAGGACAGGCTAGACTACCTATGGGGTCTCTGTCTCAACAATAACAGCTATAACATTAAAAAACCCAAAACAAAGCACAAATAAAATGAAGTATGGAAAAATGGTAAGCACAAAGCCTGTAATTTTTAAAGCAGCTAGATAGAGAATCATTTGTAGCTTATGAAGGACCTTGGAGCTTCCACCTTGCTTGTTGGGCCATTTGATGTTGGTGCTCTGAGTGGTCATGTGAATGTCAGCCTACAGTGGAGAACACAGGCTATGTGGAAGTAGAGAGGATTCGAGGATCTTTGCCACATGTTAGGGTCCTGCTTCTGTTTACTCCAGACTTAAAGTTCTAACTCTTTTCCTGGAGAATCCTTCCGTGTAGAAAAGTATAGCTTCACAAAGTTCTTCATAAAGATGAAAGGGAATTGCAGATGTTTAGGCAGTGAATGCAAAGAAGAAATAAAAAGGAGGTTATGATTCCTCTTAAGGGGTTGAAGTTTTTATTATAGATATAAGAAAGAGCACAGAGACATTTGAAAGAGTTCAGAGTGGACATGACCAGCCCATTGGACTGGGCCATGTGAGGAGAGGTGGACAGGGAAAGGGAAAAGCCAGGAGACAAGAGGTATGGGGCCAAGAGACCAAAAGGCCAAAAGAGCCAAAGGGCTGCAAAACCTAAATGGCTGGATTATGTAGGAAAATGTCACTGGTGGGAGGACAGTCTAACCCAGTCCCTAGGCTACAGAAGTTTAGGACAGAGAGCCAGGTATACCAGCCAGGTAAGGTAGGGACTGAGGGATGCTGGGAGAACTGACCAGCATTAGCTTGAGCCTGTTAGTAGACACCTTTTGTGCCTATTTGCCTTGTATTTGAGACCTAACAGTAGATCAAGCCAAGAAGGTCTATGAATCCTAGAAAACATGTGACCAGGTGCCACCGACAAACCTTTTTGCTGTTGTTTATTTATTTATATTTATATATATCTTTTCAGACTAGGTTATGCTATGTAGCCTAGATGAGTGTCAAATGGGGAAGCAGCACATTCGACTTCTGCTTTTGGTAATGTAACGATTAAAGTTCATTGTAAACTTGATTGGGTTTAGGATCACCCCAGGATAGACCTCTCAGTGAGTCTGTGAAGATGTTTCTAAAGAGATTTAATGGAAGAGGGAAGACATTCACCCTGAATGTGGGGAGCATCTTACAGGCAGGGGTCCTGGATCAAATAGACAGGTGAATAGGAGAAAGCAAGCCAGGGCTTTCATCTCTGTCTGCTTCTGACTGGGAACACAATGCTGTTATCAGCTGCCTCCTGCTCCTCCCTTCCATAGCCACAGCTTCTCTGCCCTTTGCATCTTTCCAGTCACAATAGAGCATTTTCAAACTATTGCCCAAAATTAACCTTTCCGTTCCCAAACTACTTCTTGTCAGTTATTTTGCTGGAGTCATGAGCCCTATAACTAATAGATGTAGGACACTTTGGTGACTGTCTAGAAGGGAGATTTGAAGGAATCTACTGAGTAGTGTCAGTTCAGAGAGAGACACTGGCCATCTGGGTGAGAGACCAGGGAGCCTTAAGGTAGTGCTGTCGGAATGGAGAGGGATGGGAAAATCCCTATGAGGTAAAATTGGCAGACTTAGCAACTGATGTGGAGTAAAGAGGTGGAATGGGCTGGTGAGTGGCTGTGTTGTCCAATAAAAGAGAAAAAAATGTGGGATCAGCAGAAACAGACAAGGCCAAGCTGGTCTCACAGTACCATGAGGGAGACCACGAAGCTGTGAGGCTTCTGGCTTGACTCCTCAACAGTTCCTGCAAACAGCCTGAGGAAATGAGTTCTGAAAAGGATTCTTGTCATTTCCTGGAGAAATCACCTTGGCTAAGCAACATGCTATTCTGTTTTGAAGGCTAATTTACTTGGTTGGATATTTGAGTTTTTTTTTCTATATTTAAGGTTTCCCTATAGTGTAGCCAATCTAGAATCTTCAGGAGATGCTATTTACGTGCAGATTGGATCATGCTAACTTAGAAATCACTTCAAATGAATAATGCTGAAAATAAAGGAGATGAACAGAAAGTTACAAGAATAAACATTCACTAGTATTTGTTAATTGAGATGAGCAGAAAACCCAGTACGACTCATCAATTTCAGTTGCATACAATGCTGGTGTTACCATTTATAGTTCGACCTTAAAAATAATTTAAGGAAGTACTAGAGTTTTTTAATTTTTGTATAGGATTGTTTCTTCTTTTCTGCAGATTGGCAAGGGAGATACAAGTAATCAAAACAACGCTGGACACTGTTTTCAAAAGCGGAAGCTGCAATGGTAGAAACACGCCTTAAATTCTTTTTTTTTTCCATCTCTCTTTCTCTTGCTTAGAAAATGATGACTGTGGCCAAGGATGTAGCATACTCACTAGCATTGCATGCAGGAAGTATAGCATATGCCCTGGGCTCAGTTTCTGATAGCACAACAGAGGTGGAATGGGCCCTTGAGGAGTTATGCTATCCAATAAAAGAAAATGTAGACTCAGCAGAGAGAGAAGGTGGAAACATAAAGGCTCTGAACTTCAGTAGTTTTTCCTAGGAAACCAGAGAAACAATTGTTTCCTTGGCCTTGGTGGGTGATTTTGAGTGTGACTCAAATAAGTTTTACATAGGCAATACTACACACACACACCCCTGGAGAGATACTAGGATTCTCTTGTTTGCTCTGCTGGGTTAAAAAGTATGATTGTGAAGGCAGGACCATAAGTATCTGAAGCCTTTGACATTTCCTTCCCTAATAATGTGCAGAGCAAGAACGAAGGAGGAAAGACGGTATAGCCCTCACCACTGAGCCTCTGTGCTGGGTTGGGAACAGGAGGGTTGGCCACCCTGTTCCTGTCACACATCATGTGAGCATGTGTTTAAGCTACAAGAGGCAGTTGAATGTCAGGAAGCTGGGGAAAGTCCTGCAAAGCTCTTTATCTCCAGACCAAAGGAAAGAAGCTGGTGATAGATGGACAGATTGGGAATTTGAGTCATGCCTTGGCTCATGGCCTGGTAGGAGAGAGCAATCCTGGCAGAAACTCCATGCAGAAAGGCAGTGATCTGTAATGTTCATTGACTACTCACAGAGGGGATAGTATCACATCCTTTAGGAGTGTCTGCAAGGCCATGTTTAAGGACAACTTCCTGGGGAGGGAAGAGCAAACTGAATGTGTGTGTGGCATTATCCCCAAATGAAAAGCCCACAGCGTACTGACATTTCCCTCTCTCTGTTTCCGGGCTATGCTGGCGTGAATTACTATGCTCTTTCTGCTTCCTAACATGAGGGACGATACTTTTGAAAGCATGAGACACAAATAAACCCTTCACCCTGTAGGTTGTTTCTGTCAAGAATTTTGCTCACAGAAATGCCGAAAAGTGAGTAAAACAGAGGTAAGGATCTTTTCCCCCTTCATATCATGCTTGGAAACAATGTGTAAGGATATCTAAATTCAACGCCAACATGGAAACGTATTGATGGACATAGAGAAGACCACACATACTTTGGTGGGATGTATTATGCAATATGTTCTGAGTGTCTTTTTGTTTTAATTACATTTTTCTAGTAAGCCATAGACAAGTGTGTTCTGTACCCTAAACCGGGTTCAAGATCTATTATCAGTAAACCAGATATATTTATCACTGTCTTGCTTGGGCTGTCTGATCACCTTTCAAACCAGGAAAGATTTACTTTGTTGTTTAGTTGTCAAAATCCAGTGTGGTGTTCTGTTACACCTACCATTTTCAAGAAACAAACTTTCCATTCTGTATCAAACCTATAAAACTGTTCCCCATAAAGGGACCAAAGAATGAAATGTACTCAGGCCACAGGCCAGAGTAAAAGTATATTGCCTGACAGAGTCTAGTGCTATAAAATACAAGAGAAACAGCTTTTATTGGGGGGAGGGACAGATAGAAAAAAATAGTACTATTAAGTTTCAAATTTACCTGTAACAAAAATATGCACAATTGATTGCAATAGTAAGGGGTTATTTTCATTGCTGAGAATTTTTTATTGCTATGATTTTATGATTCTTAACTTTACTTGTGTTTGAGGGGGTGTGTAATGTGGGTTTCTGTCTCATTTTTAGAGATATGATGATGATGACGATGAAAATGATGTTGATGATGACAACGACAATAACAAAAAGGTCATACAGACCTGTGTATTTCAGAGCAAGTACCAAGCTGTGTGAATTGAGCACAGAGGAGAAGAAGATTAGGAAAGAAAAGAAAAGAAGGAAACACTTGAGTCTGCTTTGTGAATGGCTGTTGTATCTCCTTCAGTGAATCTTTGCAGAGGATATACTAACCAGTATATTCTGCATGGACTGCCTCTCCATTTGTACAGTAGAGGATTGGGACAGCTTCATCCCAAACCAAATAGAGACATCTAATGATATTGGAGAGGCTGTTGTTTCCAGAAAGAAATGAGAGTGTGGTTTTTAGAAGGGGACAAATAGACATTAGCAGGTGCCTAAATTAACATACTAGTATAGGTCTTTATACATAGACCTCTATAAGGTAGACTACATTGGGAAGAAGTAGGCGTGGTGTTGAGAATGTGTAGTAAGCACCTAGCACAGAGTATCGGTTTAAAGTACACCCTTGGAACCACACTCTCCTGTGATATACCATGAAAAATGTGTTCTTTGTGACTTAGTTTTCTCTTCTGTCACTTGGAGCTGGTGACGACAGCACTAGGATGTTAAACGTTAGTGCATGTGAAGTGTGCTTGGAGCATCTGAGCTCGCTGTGAATGCTGACCGTTGTTGCCACCGTTAACAGTCTGTGGAGAGGGAGTGGACGTCAGATTTTCTAAAACCTGAACCAGAGAACTTGCCTTTCCCATATGATTGCATAGGCTGAATTTTGAGAATCTTCGGCTTTAATTTCTTTTGAAGGGGAGTTCTCTGCAGAGACAACATTTATTCATCATACAAATGATGTAATCTGCTTATTAGTAATTAATGCTCACTAATAGTTGTACTCCTTTATGAGAAGCTGTGATTCTGTCTCATTCCTAGAATGGTGCTTAACGATGTGCTAAACCAAGTGTGTGTGTGTGTGTGTGTGTGTGTGTGCATGTGAGTGCATGCAGGAGTGGAAGTCTTCTAAGTTGTGACATTTATTTCTGCTTCTTTTATTCTTTCTTCCACAGAACCATGTGTTAACTTTCCCCTTGATACTTTGACACTGTGATTATAAGCATCGTACCTACCTAGCATAGTTCTGTATTGTAGCTCTCTATAGTTCAGTATGGTTCTGCTGTAGATAAGTGGGGTTACACTTTGCACATTTTCTGGGATGTGTTAAATATCGAGTCTTACAGTCTTCCTAGGAGTTGGATAATTTTTGGAAACTATTCTATTTCTTTCTGTTTCGCTCTATTCTGTTCTATGTCGTACGCTGAGAAGATATCACATTCCCAGCCTGTTACAAGAAATGGTAGAAATAAGAAGGAAACAATGGCATGGTTTTTCCTCAAGAGGAATTTACAATATGGTGTCAGACTTGGAACTTGGGTAGTAACTACGGGAAATGCTGGAAAGTGTGTACGTTGGCATATTTCCAAAGTCAGCTCCTTCGTGGTGTTCAAAGTGGTACTGATGTGGTCATGGAAACATGATCTCAGCCTTGGAAACCCTGCTGTACTTTCCACATCTCTTCTTTCTGCTGGATACTTTTCTCATCTCCTGCTGCGGCTCTATGAATCTTCACAGTTGTTCCTTCTTGCTTAAGGAACACTGTTTATAAACTACCAACTTGCCAGGGAAGCCTGAGGATTTTCAGCCCCTTCCCAGTGTTGCCTCTAGGCATGGCCCATGGCTGACACAGGAAGAGAAAGCCAGGCTTTCCCATAGCATAAGCTGTACAAGGGGATTCAAGCTTTGTATCTCTTTTGCTCAGTGTATGTGCCTTTCATGGCTCCACTTTTTGCCTAAGCCTTCTTCCTTTCCTGTAGCAGGTCTTCCCTGAAGCACACTCCTTCAAGCAATTACATTTCCCCACGTTTATGGTTCCAGCTCTACGTTCAGAAGACTACACTGAAGTCAGTTTTCTCATTACTTACTTAGAACAATTACATTAGGAGATATTGACATTTATCAATTTCAACTTGTCTGTTTAGTGATTCTGCATTTTGAACTTAATAATGGACAGACAGGAAGTCTTTTCACTTGATTTCCCCCTCTTCTAACTGAAAAAAATTTACTTATTCACATCTTGTGATTCTTCAAGACAGTTGTACATCTTCCAGCCTAGAATCCCACTACATCCACTTAAGAATCCAGTGATTGCTATTTTGGACTGTAGAGCAGCTGGTGAGGCATACAAGGTGCATTTACAAATTAGGAGGCTGCCACATCCATCTATCATCTTGACAGGTTATGGCATGTTGAGCAGTAATGATTATGGCAAATTTTACATGGAAGAATTGTGTTCCTCTGTTTACTTGTTCAGTGCCCTTTGATCTTGGATTTAAAAGAAATTGAAAAATATGTACTCACTACTTTAGATTTGTATAATAACTCACAGGTGTCCAAGCCTTCTTTATACAGTTTTGACTGATGCTTAGCCCAAGGATGATATATAAAAGCTGTCATGGAGGAACTGGGTCCCATGAGTATCTAGCACTAGGTAACTCGGACAGAAGTTTCAGAGGCTGGCTCTTGTGCAGGACCACAGATCCCGGCAGAGCTTCCCTGTTATACTCTGTCAATAAAATAGAAGAATAAATTTTTATTTCTATTTTCTCAGGTACTTCTTGGAATTTAGAGAGTTTCCAAGGATGCACTGATGCAATGTTCTGAGGAGGTATGCACCTTGAAAGTAGGTTTGCTCTGCATAAAAGGCAGAAAATTAACATTTCGACTGTTTAGATTTGATCTCCTCAGGTGATTTCTGTTTCCCACATTCATAGACTTTTTATTTCCCCAAATATTACCTTTTCTTTTTTTTTTCTAGCTCACGTATATGTAGACATGATAAAGTGTAAACAGAGTTTTCCAACTACTTGACCCACTTGAAGGCTGGGTCTCTGTTGAGGCTGGGTGGAATTAGCTCTAAGAGTTTAGGATTATTATTTAGTGTTGCTAGGGTCTTTCCTGGTTTTGAATCATGTACCTATTTACACATCCCTTCAGGGATTGTAAATGGCAGTCACTAGGTCACCACCCAACATCAAATATTCAATGCTGTCTATAAATAGAGTAGAAAGTCCCCTTGGGTTTTTCTCATCACTGCTGTGTTATGGTAATTCAAAGAGCAGCCCAGAGGATGCTGCTCTGGTCCTTGAAAGAAAACATTTGCCAGTATATCATGTTAAGATAAAATAGATGAGAACTACACACACACACACACACACACACACACACACACACACACACACACACGCACACATTCATGCTTCGATTGTTGTCAGGTGCAAGCTGTTCTTAACCTTTTGCTCCTAGTCGTACTATCCTGGCTTTATTCTAGTTGTATGGGTCATATGACCATGGTCTGAGGACACCTCCTTCCTGTATGGTCATGATGTTTTCTGCTCCTTAGAATGGAACAAAAGAAAGTCATTCATTTTTCTGAGTGTCATGGGTCACAGACATATCTCCCTGTGCTACAAAGATAAGGAAACTCAGTCATGTGATGAATCCTGAAGAATTAAAGCTTTGGTGTTGGCTACAGTTCCAAAGGAGATGAGATGCTGAGAAGATACCCTGTGTACTGCTGTCCTATGCCCCTGACACATTGTCTAAGTGATGACCGAGACTGCACAGAATCCTTTCATTTAGTGCTCATTTTTAGGGTGCTCATTTCTGCTAGAATCCAGACCAGATTTCTGCCCATGTACCTGCTGCAATGCCTACCCACTCCTCAGGCTCACGGACACTGGCAGAAACCGTATTGAGAACATTGTCTATGAAGCTCTAGCTGACAGACTTCCAGATGCCTAGATTGCTCATTTCAGGAAGAGACTGTGCACCTGCATATCAAAAGGTAGTCACAAATTACCTTCCGCATTCCCCTTGCTGGGAAATCTGAGAACCTGCCTACTATAAAGCTTTTCCCCTTTCCTCAGAGACACAGAAGAGGGACTCTCACTCCAGCATCATGGACCTGATTTCCCTTCAGAGCCCTTGCTATCCTGCTGTCTGTCTGTCTATGGGGTTAACAGCTCTTCTACTAAATGCTTAACCTCTAGTGATTTGTCTCAGGGTCTCTATCTGGGTTTCGTAATGCATTCAGTTATCTCAAGTTTTATCCACTAAAACCCATGGAGGCCAGGCATTCAGCAAACACTTAGCATGTTCCAGGAAGTACACAGTCTGTATTGGAGGTGTCAAGTTAATTTGTGACTCAGGATACAGGCACCTTCAATGCAACTGTAATTACTATGAGCAGACTAACGCGTTATGCTTTTAGTCCTGGTTTGTGTCCTTTGGTAAGAAAGTGTTGCTTTGTTTTGCCCCCCTCCCCTTGTTTTCCTTTTGAGAAGGCTCTTGCTATGTCCTATGGTTGCCTGGGTGGCCTGGAACAGGATATGGAGACCAGACTCTACTCCAACTTTCAGTGATCCTCCTGCCTCGACTTTGCAAGTGCTGGGTTTCTAGGTTTGTGTCATCATGCTTAGCTCTAGAGTGGTTATTAATAGCACCTTTTTTATCTTATAGAGTGATCTGATATGCATAAATAAGTAAATGTTGACTTTATTGTGTTTAGAAGATTTTAGAAAGCACATTTCTCTCATATTTCTTTGACCTTTCAGGCAAGGGTGAATGGATTTGTTACGTATTTCCACAAAACTCAGACATAAAGCTTTTACTTCACTGATTATCTCTTTGAAGACAAGATCTGTAGATCCAGAAATGGATGTATTTTTGTTTGACACATTAAATGTGTAGTACAAGCTTAAAATTCATAGAGGAGTGTAAGTTAAGGAAAGTGCCCTAGGGAAAGATATGACCCTTGGAGCCATGAAGAGCAAGCAAGAGCTGGCCAGGACTAGAAGGATCCAAAGCCAGGGATTAAGGCAGTATGGTAGCATACTTCACAACAGGAGAAAGAAAAGATGTCATCACTTTACAGTTGACACGGCAAAGTCCTAGAGTGTGAAATCCTTAGTGAACACTGAAGCTGAAGGGTGGGAAGGACAGACTCTAGGGAGTCTGAATGTATCTCTGAGAGTGTGGGCTCTGTCAAATTTAGCAACTGCTCACATTTTCAGATGCCATGATATATGTCTGACATTTGGTTAAGTCGTAAGTATGTTTTATGGCAACTTAATCCTATAGTTCCCTTTCTGAGTTACATATTTGTTACATAGTTGTTATAGCCATTTAATAGGTAAAAAAAAAAAAAAATCCAGAATTGAAATGAGTTGAGTTATCTCAGAAAGTCATGTAGATATGAACCAGGATAGAGTGACACCAAATCGTAGTATATCCTTCTCCTGAATCCCCACCTTTTCCCCATCTTCATAAACACCAAGTCACATGCACGGATACCAGGACAATTAGGTGTCCCCTCTTGGGGTTCTTAGTCTCATTAATAAAAGAGTTTGAAGGGACTTGAAAGGAAGTGTGAGAACAACTTTATAAAAGTTAAAAAAAAATATCCAAATAACAAAAACAACCAACCAACCACCACCACCACCACTACCATAACCACCACCACCTCTGGGCAGGCAGGAGACTGCAGGAAGAGAAAGAAAACAAGCCATGCTCTTTGGGTTACCAGCATGGATATTCAGTCCATGGCAGCAGGCAGCCACATGGTGGGAAGAGAGGTTTTAGAGTGAGGAACCCAAAGTCTCAGAAAAAAGCATAACTTAGTTCTGGTCAGCACCTGAAAGGGACAGGGAAAAAGGAAAAGCTGCACTTTTCTGAGGATCCAGAAAGGTGGATAACCTTGCTGAATCTCATGACTGCTCTCCTTTTCGGGACTGTGCTGTGGAGGAGAACTCTGAGAGGGAAAAATGAAGCATCTCATTAAAGGAATAACTATTCCACCCATCTCTTCAGTAGGCTTAGGGTGAAGCTGCCTTCCTGAGAGGTGGTCCTTTAGCCAAGTCATTGACCCCCGTCAATGTTGGTCTGGAATGTTAGGTCTCTACTCACTTAGGGACCAAGAGTTTTCCTTCATGGTTTTTACTGCTGCTCCAACATGACCACCTGAGCCAATGTGTATTTGATGATGGGCTTAAAGCAGGAAGGTGATCTATTTTCTATTCCAGAGAGTCTATGAAGGCAGAGGATTGCTAGTGGAGGTATAGAGTAGTAGACCAAGAACAGTTGTCCCAGGTGGGAATGTGATGGGGGTTGTTCAGGCATCCGGTGAGAGGAGAGGCATAGTCAAGCCAGGGACACTGAAGGGAAGAATAAAAGAAAGAATCCAAGGAACTTTGATAAGGGTGGAATGAACTGGACATGGTATTTTCTTACATGGTGGTAAGAAAATGAGTTTTAATCGACTGGGCACTATCCAAGTGGATTTACTAACTAAATAATGAATGGTTCAAGAATAACTCAGCAGAAAGATCTGGGTTTGTATTATAGGTGAAAGTATGGGCTGCTAGTCAACAGAGTCTGATGAAATGGCCCAGAACTGCTAGAGTAAAGAGTGAAAAGACGCCAAGACACATGGATACCAGAGGCTCATGGAAGAGTCTGAAGAGAGCAACGAGTGGAACTGGGTCCTAGAAGCCAAGGGAGAAGGGAGACTCAGAAGGAGGTGAGGATGAAAGGGAGCAAAAGCATAAAGAAACCAGCATAAGCTAACCTCCGAAAAGGGAGGAAACCTGTACTCATGGCGAATGCATGTCAAAACAACATAAAACCATCAAAAAGTAGCTTATCTAAGTAGACTCGAAAAGTTGTGGGGCTCAATCAGTAAAGCTGTCATCATGTAAATTGTTCTTCATTTCATTAATCAAATGACATGATAGTGTCTGACATCCAAAATGTACCCAAGTAAACCGAGGACTTGCAGTGGTTCCAAGTTTGTGCCTAGGGGAGACAGAATGACCTTGACCAACAATTCTGCTAACATCATCCAAAACAGATGTCACTTTTGACTCTCATTTGTGTGAAGCTACATATCATAGGGAACCTGGCCTCCTGCTGCTGTGCATGGAAGCATTTGGAGCACATGGCGTTTATCTTTGTGTCATGGCCTCAGTTCATTTGGGTCAAATAGCACAGTGCTGACATTTTTATGGAATAGGTCATCAGACCCAGATGAAGAAAAATAGAAGTTATTGTGCCCTAGTGCACCAGTTCTTTCTCTATGACAGCAGTTTCGTCCCTGTCCTTGATGTAGAGATTTGAAACTCTCAGATCTAATGAATTTTCTTCTGTCTGGAAACGGTCCCTTGGTGAGACATGGCAAATTTTAGAAAAAATTGCGAAGGTTATCGAAGGTTAATCGCTTCTCAACTTCCCTCCTCCCCCTCCCCAGGAAGATAACAAAACTCAAATAATTTTGAACAAAGGGACATAACAACACAGGTGTAATTACGACAGTGTGGCAATCTGTGGGCATGGCTCCACTGCTAATCCAATTTTCTCTCAGATTTGCTGTGTCTATCTTCATACCCATCCTCTTCTGAACTATTCCAAATATTTTAATAAGGGCTATATACAGAAACAGAATCAGAAAAGAGACAGGACACCTGTCAATACAGAATAAAGGAAATAAAAATTCTATAAATCCCAACAAATACATATGAGCTGTACTAATATCACGTGTAGGTTTAACTATAACAGATGAAATTTTGCTATAAGGAAATTAAAATACTATTTATCAACATTTCCCTATTCTGTCTTATGTTGTGTTTTTGAGCAAATGGTTGATACAAAAACAAAATGAAGACTTTTTTTTTCTCATGAAAGAGCAACTATATTAGAACCTGGACAGACCCAAGCATCTGTCCTGTGTCTTATATCATTTTCTAAGCACATACACTTGCACACATGCACATATATGCACACATGTGCACACACATAGACACACATGGATACAGATACACACACCACACACACACGCAGACACACACACACACACACACACACACACTCACACTCATTTGCAGAGTCAAACAGTACCTCTATACAGTAAAGAATGACAAAAAAAAATGTCTAGAAACAGGAAATTTAGGCAAATTCTATAAACTAACCATGAATTGAAAATCTCCATAGTTTCTCTTTTGATATTTCTTAACCCAATTCACTTCAGTGAATTCTAGAATGTTTTCTTTGCTGAATGGTATTTCAAATTACTAGGTCCTATATCTTGTCCATCATCCTAAAGAACATCATCTCCACTCTGTGTACCAGAAGACAATGACATTCATGTTTCTTTTCAGCAAGCCACACATGGTGTATTGAAATATGGTTTCCTCAACATTACCAGTATTGCAGATAGAAAGGCTGACATGCAAATAAAGAGGCCAATTACACATAACAATAAAATGAAAAGAAATCAAAATATACCGGGAAAAATGTTATTTACAAGCTGGTGAGTAACTGATGCTAAGTATCAGCGTAAAAGCTACGCACAAAACACAAATGACTGAGAACAGTATGTGATTCTAGCTTCAGATTCGATTTACTTAGTTTATTCATGTTTTTGTTTTATTTTACAGTGCCAGGGCAGGGAGAATCTTGAGTACACTGGACAGATGTTCACTCCATCATGAAACTACACTCTCTGTCCTGAGATTTGCTTTGCAAAAGAAGGTGTGTTGTGGATTGAATGTGAGGTGTCTCCATAGACTCACATGTTTGCTCACTCCTGGACAATGACACTGTTTTGGAAGATTGTAGAAACTTGAGGGAGTTGAAGAAGCGCTTCCTCACTGGAGGAACCAGGTCACTTGGAGTGAGTCTTGAGGTTTTACAGCCCTGCTCTATTGCCCGTCCTGTTTACTGACTGTGGAAGCAGTGTGACTATCAGCGTGACTTTCCAGGTGTCATGTCTTCCCTGCAGTGTGCAGATGGTGTCCCTTGAATTGTAAGTGCCTACAGACCCTTCCTCCCTGAAGACGATTGATTGATCATAGCAATGCAAACAAACAGACAAACAACGGATACAGGGTCTTAGTATGTAGCCCGGGTGCAAAAAGCTTGCTGTATTTCTCAGGTTGGCCTTGAACTCATGATTCTTTGGTTTCAGATTCAAGTTTTGGGATTATGGCTGTCACTATGCCTGGCATACTTTGGTTTTTGGCTACTATATTTTAATAATAATTCTAGGCATCAATTACTGAAATTTTTCTTGTAACTTACTTGTTTCTTACTTCAGTTATAAACACTGTATTAAAGTAGGGTTTATTTTGTGTAGTTCTCTTAGTTTCCAAGCACTTCTGTAGGGATGGTTGGGTTATTTAATAGACATTGTGAAATGCTTCCAAATGACATTAAGTTTTAGAAACAAAGGGAGCAGGGTTTTCTTTCTTTTTAAAATAAGAAGATAGGGAAATTCAGTCTCAACAAACATGCCTTTTCTTTGTCAGATAAAGATAAAAAATTCCAGTAGTTTTATTATGATGTATTTAGAAGCAATTACATGTTAGTTTTTGGTACTATTGTTTCAGTAGATTTTCTTAAGAATAAAAAGCTGCTTGATTTTAATGCTCTTGAACATTACAAAATGAAATGCCATTGCTACATTGATAATTTATCATGCCATGGCCATGACCATTTGAGGAATTAACAGCTCAAGAAGAAAACAAAGCCCAGAGCAGTTTCATAGTAAAGGGTTCGCCTGAACAGGTCAAGCTCATTTTTGAGTTTATATCATTACTGGCCCTGGTACTAAGAGATGAGTGGGAGGGAATATGTGGTCCTCAGTGAAGAATAACTCAGTTATCCTGTTTGGAATGTTTTTGGCTCTGTAGCCCTGGCTCTCCTGCCTGGACTTCTCCATCTTCTCATCTTGCCTTTCTGAGTGCTAGGATTAGAGGATGCAGTTCCATAGGCATCTTATTTTACGGTGGCATTCCTCTTCATTTCTCAGTAGCTGCTTTAAGGTTAAACCATCCCAGGTTTCTTCAACCTAAACTTTTCTGAATATGTATAAGATAATTTGAGTCATTTAAGTACTTTAGTGAAAAACATTTCAACAGTGTTTTGAAGAAAAGTTGTAATAGAAATCTCTATTTCATTTCTTCTGAAATGAAATACTTTGAAGTAGCATTAAAAAACTACTTTTGTGGATTTGTCTCCTTCTGTATTAGTCAGTGTATTACAAAGTGTATTGCTTTGAAGAGACACCGGGGCCAACACAACTCTTATAAAGGAAAACTCTTATAAAGAAAAGCATTTAATTGAGGCTTGCTTACAGTTTCAGAGGTTTAGTCCATTGTCATCATGGTGGGGAGCGTGGAAGCATGCGGGAAGACATGGTGCTGGATCCACAAGGAGCAGGAAGAAAGAGATACTGGGACTGGCTTGAGCTTTTGAAACCCTAAAGCCCACCTCCAGTGATACACTTCCTCTAACAAGGTTACCCTTCCTCCAATAAGGCCACGCCTCCAAATCCTTCTCAAGTAGCGCCACTCCCTAATGACGAAGGTTTTAAAATATATGAGCCCATGGGGAGGCATTATTATCAAACTATGACATTTTCTCTGTAATTTTTATGATTAACTAAGCTCATAAGCTCAGTATAATTCATGTGTGGCTCAGGGGAGCACTGACAACTAATTTGTTTATTGTACATAGACTTAATGTGGATAACACACTAGTTACAAATAACAAAGAGTAAAGTCTCCAAATTACTTCCTCTCTGGGGAACTGAGTTGTAGAGCTATGCAGACAAAATTTACTCTGGGTTGCTGATTTTCATGCCCACTGCTGTGAAATACACAGACTGGAACATATTACTTGCCTTCACCTCAACTTAGCTTGAAATTCCTACAAAAAATGCATGAAATGAGAGGCAGGAGAGATGGATCTATAAGTAAGAGCATCTTGCTCTGAAGCATCAGGACATGAGTTTGAATCTCACCACTCACTTAAAAAAGTGGACAAGCCTGTGGATGTCTGTGATCCCAACATTGAGTAGGCAGAGACAAGTGGGTCCCAGGAGCTTGCTGGCCAGCCAAACTAGAGAGGACAGTCAACTTCCAAGTCACTGTCTCAAGGCAATGGAGTGGACATCAAAAGAGAAGGACACATAATATTCTGTTCTTGTTTCTATATGGATACACATGGGTATGCATGTGCATGCAACACACACATACATAGTCAAGCAGAAGGAATTGATGGAATAAATATATTTTGTGTGTGTTGTATATGTGCCTGTGTTGTGTGCATATGTTCCTGTATAGGGGATGGGACATACTGTGCTTTATTGTTCTCAGACTTATTCTTTTGAGACAGGGTCTCTCACTGTTGTGGTTTGAATATGAACTATTCTCCATCAGCTCATGTGTCTGAACACTTGATCGTCAGCTGTGGTGCTATTTGAGAAGAAGACTGTAGACCCTTTAAGAGGCAGTACCTTGCTAGTGATGGTAGGTTAACAGGGACAGGTCTTCAGGCTTTGTAGTCTGGCTCTATTTCCTGTTCACTTGATTGGATGCAATGTGACTAGGTAGTGTCTGGCTCCTGCCATCATGCCTTCTTTACTTGCTGTCATGTCTTTTCATGGCATAATGGAATGAGCAACACAAACTGTGAGCCAGAACAAATACTGCCTCCCTGCTTGTCAGGTATTTAGTCACAGCAATGAGTAAAGCAACTAAAACACCCACTGAACCTGAAGCTAGACCAGTGACTAGGTAACCCTGGCAATCTTGTGTCTCTGTTTCCCACAATACTGGGGTTATAGGCACACATGGCCAAGGCCAACTTTTAAAGTGCATGCTGGGATTTGAATTTGGGTCTTTATGCTTGCATGGCTAGCACTCTTACTCACAGAGTCATCTCTCTAGCCTCAATTTGGGTCTTCTTATGTTATTTGCTGGTTTTCAATAATCATTGTATATATCAAAAGGAAGCATTTGCATATGTTATATTTTATCTCTTTTATTCTTTTGTAAGTCTTGTTTTCTTTGTAAGTCTTTCAGTGTTTACATTTCTTTCTTCCCCATAAGGCAGATCAGTCTGTCATGTCCCTGTAATGGATGGTTACTAAGTTTTGTTTTGGGGCATCCATTTTATATAACAACATTATTACCCTGTTAGGGTTCCCTTTCCTCTATGTGGTGTAGAGTTTGGACTAGTGTTACACGGGTCTGGTCTTGTCACCTTTCAGACAAGAGCTTCAGCATTTTCCCTACCGAGGGCCCTTGCACATTCACTTAGTATGAGTCAGAGCCAGGATATGACCTGCTTCCACAGGGCTTGATATCTTAAGCTAGAGTAAGGACAGTCAATTTTCTGTTATATATTCATGACCCAGATTACATCAAGTAAAAATGTGATCATTTTCCTTCCCAAAGCTTTCTAGAACTTCCTGTTCCTATAAGCATTCTAGAGTCTTCCTTTTGGCTCCAGAACTCTGCCATTAAACTTCCTTTCTGTTGAAATTAGTTTGGCTCCAATTCTTATGCTTACACAGAAGATTATTATTTGATGGTGTCATAGGCTTGTTTTTAATGCTTTTATTAACATTATTGTCTTTCTTGTCAATTTGTAGCTCATGTTTTATTACCTTTCATTGACTACCTTATTCTTTGAGCATCGAACTTTGTAATTTTTTTCCCAAGACACTATCATTTCTTTGATTTCATAGAGACTAACTAGCTTGTTCATTTTTACCCTCCTTTGTGGCTACTTAGGTTTTTCAAGTGCATATGTTTGCTGAACTTTGTTACATATTTTTATTGTGTTATTTTGGAACAGGTAGTCTTTGATGACAGATATTCACCTCTTGTTTACCAGACAGTGGACAGAGCTGGGAGGCACATTATAACATTCAAATAGAGAATAACCTGCTCTACGAACCTACACCTACCAGTTAATTTCTTCTCTCTTTGAAAGGTTCAGCATCCTTCCCAAAATATTGTAACCTGCTCAGGAACAAGCAATAAAAACATGAGCCTGTTGGGTATATTTCAGATTCAGTATAGTATCTTCATTCGGTGATCCCTAAAGGCCCATAGGCATCTCATAACACAAAATATATTCAGTGTGATTTCAACAGTCCCCATAGTTTCACAAGTTCTAACATGGCTCAAAAACTCAGTCTTTTTTCTGAGACCCAAGAGAAAACACCTATCTGTAAGTCCCTATAAAAATAAAAAAGCGATGTACTTCTAATATACAATGCTACAATGTAAACATCACTGTTCCCAGAGGGAGGAACAGAAAATAGGAAAGATTGGATCACGAGAAGACCAAAATCTAGCAGGGCAAATAATACTCTGTAGCCTCAGATCTGACACCCAGTGCATATAGATCATAATACAAACTCCAAATGTTTAGGGCAGCCCCACCCTGTGGCCCAGCCTCCTTCAGAACATATAGGCTCACTTGGACCAGCTCCATTAAATACTTGAGGCTTTCCTTGGCATGTCTCCTATGTTCCTGACATTTTCAACATATGGTTGTTATCTTGGGGATCACCACACTTTAATGCATAGCCTCTTCAGAAATTCCCTGTGAAAAATCTGACTGTATGATCCATTGGCTGGTCCCTCAGAATTTCCTCTTTGTTTTACAGCTAACTGATTGTCCAGAAGGATCATGCAGATACTCCTGGAAGTCATTTCTCTGCTCAGCTCCTCCAATGGCTTCTCAAGCCACAGGAAGTCAGAAGTCCTCAGCATATTCCACGTGTTAGTTTCTGTTCTGGCTCCCTGTCACTCTGCTGCAGCCAGAGTGGTTTCTGCTCTATTTCTGGAAAGCACAAGAAGGATGGTCTTCTTCACATCTGTTTCCCCTGCCCATCACTTTCCTGACTCGCTCTGTTACTACCATTTCTGCTCAAATGATGGCACCAGAAGAGAGAATTTCCTGACTAATAACATTTGCCATAAAATAAAAATAAATAAGTACATTTTGCTCTCCTAAATTTTGACTGCTCTTTCAGAGGCCTCAGGTTCAAGTTCCAGTACCCACATGGTGGTTAACAACTGTCTGTAAATTCATTTCCAGGGGAGCAGACACCCTCAAACACACATTCAGCCAAAACACCAATGCACGTACAAAAGTAAAATAGAATATTCCTCCCATAAGCCCTCCACCTGTATTTTCCATTCCCTTACCTTGATCCAAATTCTCTAAACTGTTTACATTTTTTTGACAGGTTTATTTACTT
The DNA here is from genome assembly GCA_021653895.1 of Mastomys natalensis. NCBI lineage: Eukaryota > Metazoa > Chordata > Mammalia > Rodentia > Muridae > Mastomys > Mastomys natalensis. The sequence goes on from JAJTUV010000933.1 coordinate 1,409,555, forward strand.
TTCTAGATGGTTCCTTTCTAGACTATGAACCCCACACAGAGATACTACTTAATTTGCTAATTTCATGTTTTGTCAACCCTATGCAAAATAACAGAGTTGGCATGCATAGCAGTTGGGTGTTGACAAGAGTTGTTTTTTTATTGGGAGTTATTTGGTTCAAGGGAATCCAGTCAAATTTTTTTTTTTAAATCATGAATTTGGTAGAGCTATTAAAAAATGGATTTTGAGAAATTATATGTAAATCATATACTTGTAAAATAAATCCTATAAAGCCCAAGTCAAAAGATATTTGCAAGAAGTTAAATTATTCTCTGACTTAGAATTTACAAAGCGGGAGCTAAAAATTAAGTCAACTTAAGAGAAAAAAACCTGAAATGTATATTTACATTTAAGAAAAAGTTTGCCTGTATAATATATTACAATAGGTTAGCAAAGGCTACTTTTTAGTTACAGATAACCAAGTCCTCCAAAGGACAAAAGAAACAATGTAAAGAACTATTTCTTTCCTCAAAAGCAAGACTTATCTTTTAGAGAATTATGTTGTTATGTCAAAACAAGCTCACGAATAGTATTTACCTCAAAGAAATACTTTTACCCATTTATTAAAGAAATTTTGGATGTTAATATTTCTTATAGAAGTCTAGAAAACTGTAGGCTTTGCTTATAGTAAAACTATATTCATATATGTTTCCAAAAATTCCCACACTTCTATTTCTTAACCGAGGGACCCCACATTACTGTCTCATGAAAGTAATGAACTTCTATATTCTGAATAAATGCCTGAAAATGCTTGTCGTCTCTGAAATCTCAGCTCTCTTGTTCTCTCCTTCAGAGAAACCCTTTCAAGTTTTGCTGTCTTGTTCACAATTCTCCCTCCCCTCAACATGCACATGCATACCTGCAAACACACATGTATTTGTTTGTATATTATTGATCTAACAGGTTACTTCCCAGGATAGCTCCACCGTGCCCCACAGTGATCCTGTGTTAAACAGTCAACCCGATAGCTAGCTGAAAGACATTATAGCTGATGATGCGGCCTATGTCCAGGCAAAAGGCTGGGGACGAGACCAGCAGTATTCCTTTGATCAAATCATTAGTAACATTCCTAGAGACATTCTTCCTCTTCTTTCTTTGCATGTCCACTGCCCTAATCCATGCTTCGGGGGCAAGAGAAATAAAGGGTAATTATAATATTTCACTTGCTTCCCGCCTACAGGATTAGCATGGATGTCCAATGCAATTACATGGTGACAGCGACGACGTCTGAAGCCGGGGGAGCTGCCTGGCTGTCTCTGCTACATAAAGCAGGTCATCCAGTTACCACTGGACAGCAGTTTCCAGAAAATCCTGTAATTAGGTTGTGAAACGGTGGCAAATAGGATGAACTGAAAGGCAGATGTGTGACTCAAAGTAATTTGGTTTCTACGAAAATGTGCTGCAATCCACATCCTTCCTATTTATTAAAGTCCTATAATATACCATGTTACACTATTATGGAGGGTAATGGGGAGTCAGCCACTTAACTATAATGAAATTAGATTCCCCCTCGACCGCACCAGAGGCATAGTGACATCTTCTTGTAAAAGCTGTGAAAGTGGTTTCTCAAAAATAGGCCTGACCCCCCCCAAAAAAAAAACCCAAAAAACCCTGGAATCTACTTTGCCATGAAGAACAGAAGAACTAAAACTGATGAGGTTAGACACTTTATTGTTCCCCAGTCCTGCCTGCTTCTAATTTGAAGTTGTTGTAAAGCCAAGCAGGTAGAGGAGTGGAAACCATAGTCAATGAACCTTCCGGTTTTATCAGTTTACAGAGAGACAGAGACGCTTTTCTTTTTGGTTTCTAGAAAATGAATAACAATAAGCAATAATGGTCTTGCCTCAGAATGATGGTCTTGACTGCTGACATTTTCCTGAATCTGCAATGTATTTTCTTATTGTCCTTTGAAGCGTGGATATAAGAAGGGGGGAAAAAGAGATTAGGAAGCAAGTATTCGTATAATGTGACATTATAAACTGATTTGAAAATTTGCAAGGAAGCTCAAATAATACTCAGATAATTTTCCTGATTCCCTGTGCAAGCCCGATTTGTCTGGTGCTTTGAAGCTGAGCTTGATTTCACACATGAGTTGATCTCATCCGTCTGCATAGAGATGATGTCAGGAGTCATCACGTTCTACTGAAGAACCATCTACTTGAGAATAAGTAAGAAGGACCAAAGAGGTTGATGAGAAGAGAAGATAATGAAGTAATTGGGAAGCCGTTTTCAGTGGTGAAGCAAAGAACAACACTTTGTTCTAGAACTTCCATCTGTCAGAGGGAGGTGTCAGCTGTCCTTGTCACTCTCTGCAGCACAGAGCTTCCTGCTGGGTCAACGGGAAGGAACCACTGTACTGGACTCAGCCAGCCATAAGGAAGACTGAAAATCAAGCTGACTCATCAGAATTACCCCACAGACAGAGGGAAGTTAGCTGCAAACCAATCAGAGCTCTTTAAGGAGAAAGAGGCACCACAGCAGCAAGATCCAGAGTTTATCACTCAAACAGGGAAACACAGCAGGTATTTTGGGAAAGTAAAGCTACATGGACAGAAGAGTCAGCTTTGAGAATCTTCAGAGATACTCAAAGAGCCATGAGTGTGATCTGACAGATAACGTTTTCTCGTAGAAAGAGAAACTCTATGATTTATGTTCAGGGAATTCAAACTGGGAGTTCTGTTGAGTAGTCTATGATTTTGATGACTCTAGAGGGAGCAGGTAACTAGCCACTGCTTATCAAGATGAAGGTATTAAAGCTGTCCTTTAGCAACTTTGGTTCTGTGTGACTATAGAAGACAGATAATTGAATGACCGACTTCCTAATGACAGCTTGTTAGTCAGTTGCTTAGAGTTGAAAATATATTCTCCATATAATAATTATGATATTTTTGGATTTAACATTCAAATAGCACTATTATATTCTGAGGTTTGATTTTTTGCTAAGGTTTACAACTTTTAGGATTTGTGTGAAACACACTTCTTTGTAACGAAAACTGCCATTATTTATAACATATATACCTTTTGTTTATTTATTTATAATACACACACATATGCAATATTTGGAACACTGTGGATTGAATCTAGTACTTCATGAATTCTAGGTGAGTGCTTTGTCACTTGGATGAGCATAAGCCAACAGCTGTTATTTTTAGTGTGTGTCTGTGTGTATGTACATGCTAGTGTGGTGTATGCATTTATGCATGTGAATATTGTATTTGGAGGCCAAGTGTTGGTAGCCGGCTTTTTACCTTGATTGCTTTCTGGCTGTGTTTCTTTATTCCTTCCTTTTTCCTCCTTCCTTCCTTCCTTCCTTCCTTCCTTCCTTCCTTCCTTCCTTCCTTCGTTTCTTCCTTCATCTATCTATCTATCTATCTATCTATCTATCTATCTATCTATCTATCTGTCTATCTACGTTATTGTGCTCTATATTCTTTGGGATTTTCATACACAGTAGCTGTGTTACCTGAACTACACACATACAAGACTGGATTTATTAACATTTCATCATGGAAGGGGAAAGAGATGATCTCACAGGTAATATCTGACTCACTAGCCTTACCCTCAGAATTAATAGAAAAACCTTCTTCTAATTTGATATCAAACTTGCTTATTCAAGTAGTTAAAAAATAGTTCGGAAGTTCCCACCAGTCACGTCATGCCTGTAGTAATGAGGCTTTGCTTTAGCCACAAATAATAAAAAGCAATACACGGACATTAAAAGAAACTGGTAAACATTTGCCTAATAAATTATCATCAGTCTCAGTGATGCTAAAGTCAGAAGCTCATTATATCTTACTGTTAGTAACACTCCATTCAAGGCCTGCAGTGAGGAAGGTGAATGTTGCATTCTGCAAATCCTAAATTCAAACTCTCTGTAAGCCTGCTTCCTCGCATCCACAGTTCAGTGTCTTCTAAGTGAGGTCGAGGGGCCATCTACGTGAATGCCGTGACCTGAAATTTATTTGTAGGTGATTTGATCAACTCAATAAGGCCTAGGACACCAATGCAGATGAATAAGGAGAATTTTATTTTTGTTTATCTTTGTTTCAAATACTACTTTGTTTTTTCTTTTTTTTTCCCATTTTGCTTTTATGCAAAGCTTGTAACTCTTTCTGGAGGTTAATTAGTCTCTAGTGAATCTAATTACAAACTAGCCAAAGAGACCTTGCATAATTGACCCTTGACGACTGGGTCTGGAGTGAGAACAGTTCTACATTTAGCATCTGTTAATTTAAATAGTGTTTGGTAAATCAACTTCTCTTTCAAGAGCATTTTTAATTTCCATATACGGACACTCACACAGTCATCAGTTTTGCTTACCAAACAAAAGAGGGCTTCTGTTAGATGTTTTTTAAGGATGTAGATTTCGGGTACAGAGGAAAATATGACTAACAACTAAGTTTAATGTTAGTAAACCCAGCACAGGCCATCACCATCTCAAGATGTTTACAGGATGGGTTGAGGCCGAGGACTAGTTTTTCCCCTCTCCAGAGTGTGGGATCGCGGAGTGTCTCCGAGCTTCGGTGGTTCTGCTGTGTAGAGTGACGATAATAGCAGCTGCCACACAGCTTTACAGACATCTGAGAGTCAAATAAAGCAGTAAGTGAATACAGTTCGGGGATTCTGAAGAGCAGCTGTAACGACTTCCTTTAAGCCGCCATGTTTCCCAGTTTTCCCACCACAAGGAGCGTAGCTCTATCAAAAGTTCATTCTAACAGGGCGCGGAGTGCCCGAGGTGAGCCAAGACCCTACAGAATTGAAGCCATCTCTTTTTCTGCTGTATGTGTCATTTGGATTTAGGTTGCCAACCAGAATTGCCTCATGAAAGTTACTTCAAGGAGACTTGCCATTTCTTTTGTGAGGCATTCTGGGAGGGGAGGTTTTTTTTTTTTTTTATTACATTGGAGCTTTGAAAAACTGAAGCTACTGTCATTGTGATTTCTTTGTTTTAACTCTCCCTAGAAATCCAGATGACGGCAATTTTCACAATACCACATCACGGAAGAGAATGCTCTGTGAATGAACCTGACTTTCGCTGGGCAAGAAAAGAAAAGTAAACCATTTATGGCTTTCAGAAGTCATGGCCTTTCTCTCCCCTAACGCGGGAAGCTGTCAGCTGTCATGTCCAGAGCAGAGTAAACAGACGATATAGGGGCACTTTCCAGGCTTGTACATGTTCATTAAGGGTTGCTCTTATAAGGTCTTCTAGCAGCCAAGACCCAAACCACTTTCAAATATCCAAACTGTGGGTTGAAATCCTGCAATTCTTGGAAGGACTAAGATTGGAAAGAGGGAGCAAGGAAGGGAAGAAAGTGAGAGGTGAAATTGGACAGATGTTTTGACCTATCATCAAGAACTTCCATTTATAATAACTCCCCCCCTCCCCACCTTAACCTTCTCTTGGAGGGATAAAAGTAATAAAGTGGAAATAGAGCGCCCTTGAGGGGATGGGGGGGCGAGAGGCGGTGTCAGCCTTTGACAAGGCTCTCGGTCATTTATATTTGAACCCATTCCCAGAGGGCGAGCTTGCCTTTCATTGCTGGGAACAACTGTCAGGCTGCAAATAATCGAGACAAAGAGTAAGTGCAGTTTCCGAGTCGGGAGCTAGTCTCGCAGAAGCTGTTATTCTCTGTCCATTTGTTCCTGTGACCAGATTGCTGGCATCGTACACTGTGTATCCGAGAGCAACCGCGCACCTCCCCGCCCAGCTTTCTTCAGTTATACTGAAACATTCAGGGGAATTACTTTTGGTTGGGAGGGATTTATAACTCTGTATTTCCCAAAGTGACAAATTCATGTAGCTCTACTATCATGTTAAAAAAATGATATAAGGAAAAATTCTTACTATCCCTGTTGTTCCTATCGTCCTATCCCATGGTCTCAGGCATAGAAATGACTGAGGCTTGCTGAATGGAATCAATTAATCATGAGCCAAAGTTCTCAGTGGATCTTCAGACTTAAGTTTATCTTTATGTAGATCAAAGAATCATGTAATTATGCTTGTGACCTGGCATGTTAGAGAACTGGTATCAGTGCCTTGAACATCATCAAGCAGATAATGCTGCATCTCTAGTGTTTAGGTTTAACATAATTATGGCTAGTCTTGACTTGAGTAGCTTTAATATACTCTGAAGGAGGCCAGAAAAGAATAAATACATACAGGATTCTGCTCAAGTTCATGAAAAGACAACTCAGACCATGTTCCTGAGTCCATGACAGAGGGTTTTAGTTAGAAAAATGCAGCTATTCTTGTTTTGGGCATGTCTGGGGATTAAGTCAAGTGATGGACTTGGTTGTGGTTCAAATCTGAAATGTCTTCTATAGATTCTTGGTTTGAATGTTAAGTCCTCAACATGAAGGCCTATGTTGAGAGTGGTAGAGTTTCTAAGAGGTGTGACCATACTGGTAGAAGTAGGTTATTAAGGGTGGGAGAAGACATTGGATTTAATCCTCCAGCCCACTGGTTCTGGTTTAGCCCTCTCTATCTCCTATTCTATCATCCTGGGAAGTTCTACTGCCTTCACACCTGCTAACCTGAATCAAGCTGGGACACTTTTTCAGCTGAAATACTTCCAAGGTACAGGTTAACAAGCAAGCAAGCAAGCAAACCAAATCCCTTACTCCTTGGAGTCAATTCTGTCAAGCATTCTGCCATAATATAAAATCAGCTCTTACAAATACTAAAGATGGCAACTCCTTTAACCCATTTAGATTTGGTAGAGTAAGCATAGTTTAGATGAATGTAAATAATTTGGAAATATTTTGCTTTTGAGAGAGAGAGAAAGAGAGAAGAGAGAGAGAGAGAGAGAGAGAGAGAGAGAGAGAGAGAGAGAGAGAGAAAGACAGACTGGATTTGAGAATGTCTCTGCTATTTATTAATTCCTTGTGATTGACTGAGTCATATAATTCTTGTGAACCCACTTTCTTATTGACAAGGTGGAATATTATGGTCTGGCTTAGCTTGTCAGGGACTGTGGAAATCAGTGACTTTATGAGGGACTTACAAAAAGCAGGCATATGGTAGGTAGGGCTTTAGTGAAGACAAGCGGTGAAAATTTGTAAAAATGAAAAGGAATCATTCTTTCTCTTTTAAAAAGAAAAGACAAAATAATTTTTCTATTGTTAGAATTTTTGAGCTTTTTGAGGTTTAGATTTAGCTCTCTGTCTCAAAAGCAATTTAACATTTTTAAAACATCAGTTGCATTTTCAAGATGAGAAAAGTGTGTTAGGATTTTTGCTTAACTTCTCTTTGAGGACTGAAGATATATCAATTGCATATTTTATAAAGACCTTTAATAATGACAAAGTCTATCAAACCCTGGCATTTAAAATTTGGACTAAAATAGATTTTTAGAAATATTCAAATTATATCTCAGCTGTTAAATTCCCTTTCTCTCTTACACGCTTCATTGTCATCTAAGGCTCTGTGGGCACCCACACATGCATGCAGTGCACACCCACACATGCATGCAGTGCACACCCACACATGCGTGCAGTGCACACCCATACATGCATGCAGTGCACATTCATTATCTTTCTATCTCTTTTCGTCCAGGACTTGAAGGGCTCACAGTTTATTTAAGACTCTGAAGAGTACAAAGATATTTTAGTCATTAGTTAGATTCCTGGCAGAAAACTGTCGTCATGACATTCATATGCTACCAGCCTATTATCGGAGGGTTCTGTGTTGTCTTTAGACTGACATAAAGTTAACACTGTCTGAAAATGAGATTAGCAACTTCAGATAGTCTCGGCTCCTTTGGTATTTACATTTTCTATGAGATGACAGGTGTGATGACTCTGAACCTTGGCGACTTTCTTATACATAGATTGGGTTGCAGCTCAGGCCTTGACTCTCCTCTTAAATATTTTCCCCCCATCTTTTATGATCCCTGTTTATTGAGGCAAAATATAAACTTATGTCTGTAGCGTTTCCTTTATAATGAACCTTCTAGCTGTTACACCAACCTGGAATAGCTACCTCGAAATTAAAAGGCCGTTTGGCCCTTTTATAGCAGGTATAATAAACAAACTCTAAATTGGTTAAGTTTTCCTCTATCTATTGACAGGTTCTCTGGCTGGGTAATCTATTTCAGGCTTGTCTATTTCCTCACTGATTTATTCCCTTGCTGATGGGCTAACTTGATTGCTTGTAAATGCCTCTCCCCTGCATTTAATGACCACATCTTATTATACTTGTGGAAAGGATATGTTGTGAAGGGCAAACAGTCTCTTTACGGAATCTGGTGATTGTACAAGTTATTTGTGTACAGGAAAGGAAATCGTTGTGAATAGGGAGGGGCAAGAAGTGGGAAAGGGGAAGCCATTTCTAAACCATCAACTCTAACTTTTGTTTTTGAACCTTTGCTTCATAGGTCTGGAAATGACACTTTAAGATTTGTTTTGTTCTCCTAATGTATCACGCACCTTGGTTTCCATAAGTCCAATCCATCTCATTTAAACTGAAGACATTTGCTAGAGGAGCTTTAGGTAGCTCAGAGGATTGTCCATAAGTAGAGAACCTTCTACCCTCTACCACCAGGGTCAGTCTGCACAGGGCAGCTGACCACAGTACAGCCCTGTGGCCACACCTTGAAGCTGCTAGGCTCCTCCCCTTAGATACTGGCTCCATGTTGCTGGGATGGTGTGGTGACTTCATCCTTATGTTCCACTTTACATTTCTGCTGCCACTGTCAATAATTATTGTCTCTGAGACCCATTCTTTCAAGGTCTGAAAGTTCTAGATAACTGTCAAATAGATCTCAGATATAATGTGGGAGGTGGGAGGGAGTCACCCTCAGGACCCAGATGCCATCCACCTGCTTCCACAGATCTCCACTTCTTCCTCTGAACACCCAAATGTTCCAATTGCTTCCAGGTCGGGCAAACACTGGCACATGCCTATCAGACTAAGTTCCCATTTTGTGTGTGTGTGTGTGTGTGTGTGTGGTGTTTAATAGCTGACACAGTAATAATTCTCAAATGCAGATGCACTGAAATGTATATCCTTATTTTCAGTACAAGTATCATCATGGGTTCTTACAGTCCACCCCAATCTACAATATCAAGAAGAGTGTTATCAAATGTAATGGTTATAGAGGGCAAATATGCTGAGTTTCTTATTACTATGAGTCGGTAAACCCCGTGGAGGCAGTCTCAAATTCAGTTGTTTCATTAACGGATTATTCTGTCCTAGCTTCTATTTCTCTGGGTGTAACTAATCTAACATTTTTTTTTCACCTAAAATTCACGTTACAACAGGCAGAAACATTAGAACTAGAAGGAAAGTTCTGTCTGTGGGTGTAGCAAACACTGGCACATGCCTATCAGACTAAGTTCCCATTTTGTGTGTGTGTGTGTGTGTGTGTTTAATAGCTGACACAGTAATAATTCTCAAATGCAGATGCACTGAAATGTATATCCTTATTTTCAGTACAAGTATCATCATGGGTTCTTACAGTCCACCCCAATCTACAATATCAAGAAGAGTGTTATTAAATGTAATGGTTATAGAGGGCAAATATGCTGAGTTTCTTATTACTATGAGTCGGATGATAGAATGCTTGTGTAGCACACACAGAGCCTTGGTTTCCACCCCCAGGATAGCATAAACTGGGCATGGGGTACATGTGTAATCCCGCACTGGGGAGGTGAAGGAGGGGATGAGACGTTCAAGGATATCTTTGTCTATGTAGTGATTTAGAAGCCAACTTAGGTGATCCGAGCTCCTCCGACTTAAGAAATAAAAAATAAGTGAAAGAAAAGTTACAGAAAACAAAAGTCACGCACAGCAAACAGGCAACTACAAATGAAAACTCTACCATCCAGCAGGAAGAGGAGTTTCACGATGATTAAGTGCTGTTCCTGGTCATTGGTATCAGCATTAAATACTGGTACTCAGTTGAAAATGTAGATTTTCTCTCATTTTCTTTTAATGCTTAGTCGATTTGCCACCAAACCAATAATTAATTAATTAATTTTTATTACTTTTTTTTTTTATAGTCCAGTCATTAAAAACACCTCAGTCCACCCTCCCACAGTTGCTCATCTCATTTCTCCTCCCTCCCTGTCTCCAAGAAGATGCCCCCACCAACCGCCAGGCTTTCCCACTCCCTGGGGCTTCAAGTCTCCTGAGAGTTAGGCACGTCTTTTCCCACTGAGGCCAGGCCAGGCAGTCCTCTGCTATGTATGCATCGGGACCATCGGTCCAGCTCCTGTATGTTGCCTGGTTGCCAAGCCAACATTTATGGAGTGAGTTCTCTTCTTAAAGAAGTTAGGTTTGAGGTTATCTCATTTTTCTTTTTCTATCTTTAGAACCTTGTGTTTATTCAGTGACTCTTTTCTTTCTTTTATGTTTTTTTTTCCCCATAAACTCAAATGGTACTTTTGAGTGAAGTCATGCAATAATATGAAAATAACTATGAATTACCAAAGATGAAAATAATATATCAGAAAAATGTCAACTGGCAAACTGCGGCACTTGTTGAAGACAATGAATTCAGCATCACAGGAAAACAGAGATCACAAAAATATTCTGGACCATGTATACTTTGAAGTTTAAAAAGTGTCTTGAAGAGGTGGAGGGGAAAAAAGGGGGGCAGGATCAGGTATGGGAGGAGACAGGGATGATAGACAGAGGGTCAGGAAACTGAACAGAGGTGTGTAGCAATGGGGGATGGGGAACTGGGGGTAGTCACCAGCAAGTCTCAGATGCCAGGAAAGCAAGAAACTCTCAGAACCCAATGGGGATGAGATTAGCTGAAATGCCCAACAAAGGGGAGAGAGAACCTGTAGACACCATATCCAGAGGTTAGGCAAGGCCCCAGGTTGGGGGATGGGGCCACCCACTCATCTCCAAATTTTGAACCCAGAATTGCTTCTGTTTAAAGGAAATATGGGGACAAAGTGTGGTGCAGAGACTGAAGGAAAGATCATCCAGAGACTGCCCAACGTGGGGATCCATCCCACATTCAGACTCCAAACCCAGACACTATTGCTGATGCAAAGAAGTGCTTGCTGACAGGAACCTGTTATAGCTGTCTCTGGAGTGGCTCTGCCAGAGCCTGACAAATACAGATGCAGATGCTCACAGCCAACCATTGGACTGAGCATGGGGTCTCCAATGGAGGAGTTACAGAAAGAACTGAAGGAGCTGAAGGGGTTTACAGGGCTCCAGTTGCATATGTAGCAGAAGATGGCCTTATCTGGCATCAATGGGAAGAGAGGACCTTGGTCCTGTGAAGGCTCGATGCCCCAGTGTAGGGGAATGCCAGGGCAGTGATGTGGGAGTGGGTGGGTCGGTGGGGAAGCACCCTCATAGAAGAAAGAGGAGGGGGATGGGATGGGGGTTTCCAGAGGGGAAAGCAGGAAAGGGGATAACATTTGAAATGTAAATAAATAAAATATCCAATAAAAAAGTGTCTTTCTCAAGTCCTTCCCTTCAAAGTTTAGGAATCTATGTGGAAGAGGAGATAGAAGGATTATAAGAGCCAGATGTGGTGGATGCCTCCAAGGAAACAGTATCACCCAGGTAAATTAGGATGATATACATACGAAATCACAGAAACTGAGACAGCATGCACAGGACCTGTGTAAGTTCAAACCAGGCGGAACGCCAGTATGAGAAGGAGAGGGTGACACAAAGTGACACCCCTAACTAAGAATCTGTTTTAAGAAGAAACAGGATGACCCAATGAAGTGTCACTGAGTGCACCAATCATACTCCTGGGCAAGCCTCATCTCATGCCTAGGAGTAGCTGGCCAACATAAAATGACTCCTTTTCTCTTTCTTTCCTTTTAAAAAGTATATATATATATACATGTGTGTGTGTGTGTGTGGTGTGTGTGTGTGTGTGCACTTTTTGGTTGGTTTGATATTTTTTGTGTTAATATTTTTAAAAAGAAACCTGAAATTGGGAGGTAGGGATGATCTGGAAGAAGTTGAAGAGGGGGAAGGGATGTGATATAAATATATGGTATGAAAATCAGTTTTCGGATGGTAGCATGATTTAAGAAGGTTGTGGCCCCTGTGAAGTGGGTTCTCTCTGAAGAGAGTGGATCCTTGAAGTTGCAGAGCTTGGTCCCACACTCTTTTCTAATGGTGGATGAGGTGTGAGCAGCTCTTTTTTGCTTCTGCTGCTGTGCTTTCCCTGCTGTGACGGGACTCTCCCTCCCTTCTTAGATTATCAGCCAAAGAAAATGCCACTCCTTTAAGTTGCTTCTTGTCAGGCATTTGGTCACCACAAAGAGGAAGTTAACTAGTATGGACTTTAAGTTGAGCTACTGGAGAAGCCAGAATTAGGGAGACAGGCACCTCTAGCCCAGAATCATTATAGTTCTGCATAAAGTTGCTTAGACTGTGCCTGTAGTTAACATTTTGTATATTGCTTTTAGTGTATAGACTAAAAAAAAAAAAATATAAAAGTTGACATAGTAGGTTGAGATTTTTTCTGCCCATGTTTTGTTGATTGGTAAAGTCATTTTCACAGGGGTAACTTTCCTAAGTAAAGTAATCAAGCCACATGATTTGATAATTGATGCATAGGGAAGTGCTTTAATGAATTATTGAAGCACTTGGCTCAGGTGTCTGTCTCCCAGGGACAGAATACAGAATTACAGCTCAGCAATTAGACCATCAATGTTCCTTACCCAGTTGACCATAATTAAAATAATTTTATTCTTGGTTTGATACTGGGAATTAAAATGCACACCTCAGTTACCTGGTAAAAGGTTTTCAAGGCTAATGGCATAAGACATGAGGGTTTTAAAATGCCAGCCCGTGTTCTTCTAAATATAGAATTCCTCAATCATTCATGTCTGATTAAAGTTGTATTTGACTAATTGGTAATGGCTTTTCAATTAGGTAAAAGCATATTTTATTTAGAAATTACATTTATTTACATTGATTTTTCTCCTCTTCAGGATGTCTGGGTTGGTATCTAATTTGATCTAGCTGCCAGAACTCACAGGAAGCTTTGCAAGAGTAATTGACATTCATTCCCAAAGCATAAGATGACAAAATAAACCATGTTTTGGGCAAAAGCATCACACAAAGTATTAGTTTTGAAGAGTGTGCAGGAAGCTTCACCTACTTCACACAAGGGCATCCATGGAGGTCCTTACAGGGGAAACAGGGCCCAATAGCATGTTGCATCATGCAACTGACTGGTTGTGATGGTCATCAGAACTGGCAAAACTGATAGTAATAGTCACTTTGTGGTTGCTCTTTTCTGCTCATCATTGCAGAACTAAGGAAGAGTTATCTGGGTTAACTAGCTGCTTGCCAGGGATATCTGATATACCTCCTGCTGGGTTCAGGACAGAGCATCTTCCATGTTGTTTTTTGTTTTTTGTTTTTGGAGGGGCGGTGCAGAGGAGACATATCTGTCTGTTACTGTTTCTGCTAGCCAATAGATGACATCACTATTTCTGAGGAAATGGACGTTTCCAGGATTATTTAATAAATGATGGGGATTTTATAGACATCTCATTAGCCATGGTTTTAGAACAACATGTACTCATAGACATAGCTCTACACAGGAACACTCTCTTGTGTCCTGCCTATTTTCTGTCTAACACATCTCTTTATCTGGTCTAGAGCTACAGTCACATTATTTAATCAATAAAATGTATTCATTTTCTTTCTACTCCAAGCGTTCTGGCTAGTATATCCCATTAACAGGATTATGTTCCTAATAGAATGCTATAGCCTGCTACTCTAACCCCCCTGTGCTTTTAATTAAGAACAGAACCTACAGCTTAAAACTGATTTTAACATACTAGGTATGGCCACCACACTGTAGTTCTGATGTTAGTAGCATCTGTAATGGCTCATCAAGCTAGGATTCTATTCAAATAAGGTCATTCACACTGCTCCGAACATATCTCTATGACTCTGCTTCGGTTACCCTATATCTGAAATGGATACACTACTCTCTTCTATTTAAAAAATAAAGTCTCTTAGCGCTTCAAGGTCTAATGCTGGTGTGAACAATCTCCAGCTGGAATGCTCTGTCATCGGATTGTATGATGTGCTGCTACCACAAGTCATTGTGAGAGTGAACAGTATTCCCTCCCCTCACTCATTTTTGCCTCAACTCCCCTTCCAGTAGAAACAGCTTACGTTACATGATGACAGGTGCAAATATCTGTTTGTAAGTGTGGACTTGGCGTGGCAGAAGAAGGCAGAAGCCAGTTTCTCCCCCATAACTGCTTGCAAACACTTTGTCAGGTTATCTGCCCCACTCTTTGGTGACATCTTGAATACCAACCAGATCTTAGCTGTGGGTGAATTTGAGCTTGTCATAGTCAAAACTTTCCATCCAGTTGAAAGCTTCATACCTGCCTTGCTTTCTACACAGTTCCCACTCGTGATTCTGGAGCACACCGAGGAAAGAACAACTTCTTGGCTCTTCATTCTCCTCTCCTTTCCTTCCTGTTCTACTTTGTCGCAGTGATTTTAAGGGTCCAGAATAGGACAATCCATTTCTACCTTGCTGGTGCTCTTTGCAGCCCTCTCTAGCTTTTTAGTTTTGCTGTATTAGGACACGCCCACACTTGCCTTTCTGTCTTCCTATTGTGAAATGACTGATGCATTTTTTTCTTTCTGACTCTGCTGCTCCCAACTTCAACCTGACAGCACAGCTTTTCTTCTTCTTACTTTGGCAGGCGGATCACTCAGACACAGTCAGAGGCTTGGATCTCAGCTGTCACCTCTACTGGCCCTTGGGAAGTCTTTCTAACCTTGTCCTGTCAAATGATACAAGCAGTCAAATTGTAGCTTCCTTCTGACTTGCCCATCCTCTCTCTCTTTTCAAAGACTTACTATTTACATGAAGGATTAAATGTGTGTGTGTGTGTGTGTGTGTGTGTGTGTGTGCATTCCAGTGTGTATTAGTGTGTGTTAGTGAGCGCCATGTGTTCCTGGGTGCCCATCGAAACTTGGATAAGGGATTAGGCCCCTGGAAGTGGAGTCACAGATGATTGTGAGCCACATCTCACCCATACCTAGCAAGGGTTCTGGGAACTGATTTTTGGGTTCTTCGGAAGAGTAGCAAACATTCTCAACCATCGAGCCATCTCCCCAGCCCTTGGGTTGTCCATTTGTATTTCACTGCCATGGACAACTCAATCCATATTCCACCCTTTAAAAGACTCCATGTTCGATCCAGCCACCACCTCTCCACTCTGTGTCTTCTACGTGGGCACATGCTGGGACTTTTCACATGAGAAACACAATGATTTCAGTTCCTACTGTTGCAAAATGAAAACAAAATCAAATAAAGAAAGCCGAAAACAAAAACAGGCAGTGCAGGACAAGCCCTCAGGTTTTTTTTTTTTTTCCCATTTTCTGTTTTGCAAGGTGTAATCCAGTGGGCTTTAACTGGACAGAGCTTCTCTTTGTGTCCTTTCTTCTGTATCGGAGGTGGGGAGACAAACTGTTCCCTCATCATATTTAGTAGCTGCTATTCCAGGGTGGGATTAGTGTTAGAGTTAGGGTCAGCTATTTTCCTCAGAAGAGGATGGTGACCTAATGTCATTAATTAATAGTGGGTACATGGGGAGACCACTTCCCACTATTAGCCCTGATGGGATCCAAGTGCAGAGCATGGAGATCTTACAAGGGGAAGGATTGGCTGGTAAGACTCCCCTCCGAACTGACTCCCCCTCTGAAGTGATGGATTAACAGAGGCAGAGGAAGACTTCATCTGCTCCAGTGGCCTTATCCTGTTCCTAGAGCTGAGAAAAGATGCCCTCTCTCTTCTCTTTTCACCTACGGGGCTTCCTGGTACCCACTGATAGCACTATCTCCAGGGTGACAAGTGCTTACAATCTCTGCCTTAAATTACAGTTTTCCTGCCAACTGCCCACGCACGGTTTCCAGAATTATTGAGAAGAGATATTGGGCATTTTAATTTACAAATGGGACTTACTGAAAATGTGTACAAACTGGGATCCATATGTCCAGTTCAGGGCTTGGTCTTGTAACCAGATGTGAGGGACATTTATTAGTGTGCCAACTCAGAATTACTACAACTCTCTCTCTCTCTCTCTCTCTCTCTGTCTCTCTGTCTCTGTCTCTGTCTCTGTCTCTCTCTCTCTCTCACACACACACAATACACACAATATACATCCTCTCTTTATGTGGTTCTGAGAAATTGTCAATCACAGCTCTTTTCCTGACTAGAGTAATTAGGGCATGGGTGGCCATGATCAAGTTTGGGACAAAGTCAAGTCTTTTTTCTGAGGTATTTTACTTGCTGTCCAGGGAAAATGTCATCTGTTCTCTGGGATGATGAAATTGGCCCAGTTCTCTATGGACATGGGGCTGTCTGACATGACAATTGCCACATTCTCTCTTGCTCAGGAGAAACCCACAGTCTGAGCCTCAACCCTGACAGGAGCAGTGGACATAGAGAAAGAAGCGGTCCAATAGGCTTCCAAGACCTCGGACTAGGGGTTCCAGAGGTGAGGCTCTTTCTCCTTCTTCTACTGGATGCTCCTCCAGGAGAGTTTCTTTTTAAGTTTTTAAGTTTCCAAGTTCTGTGTGTGAGTCACACAATACCAGAATCCAGCTTCCTAGGGACGTGGCCTAGATAAGTTCTTCTCAGTAAATGAGAAGTTTCGGGGGAGAGAATTTTGAGTCTGCACAGCCACGCAACTTTGTATCACAGAAAAAAAACGGTGGGGATTCCAACTTCACCACGGACAAAGGCCATCAGATTGAGGGTTGATCTGGCAGAAGGAATAACAAATACTAAACTTCATAGGTCTGAAAGTGCCCTCAGCACATTAGGAAGGTCTAATTAAGCACATTTCCAAATGCTAGTAATAGATCGAGTGGCAGCAGGTGGTACAGCATGGACTCTGCCTCTTTTTAAAATCCTGGTACCTCAGAGGACACAAGGTTGAAGGCCTGACTTCAGTTCTGGCTGCTCTATTAATGCTGTGGCTTGGTAGCTTATTTGAAGAAAATGTACACCTTGCCATCTTGAAAGCTGGAAGTCTGAGGTAAGTTTCCCAGGTAGGGAGGTTTGGGTGGGCTCTTCCACTGGTCACATTACACTGTCACGTGGGAGAAACGTCTCAAGGCTTAAGTGTTCTGGCATCTTCATCCCTTCCTTGATTTAATTACCGCTGAAGGTTCCTTGTCCAAATGCAAACTCCAAGGAGATTTGGGCTTGAGCACTCAGATTGTGGAGGAAAGTTCACAATCTGTAGTAAAGTTCTAGAACCTACTCTTGTTTTTTTTTTTTTTTTTTTTTCTTATTTGTCAATCTTTTTATCTCCTTCATGTGTATTCACTGCCCTGGAGCGCGCTCTCTCTCTCTCTCTCTCTCCTCTCTCTCTCTCTCTCTCTCTCTCACAGACTAGTATGAAACACTGACAGTGTGTCACCAGACAGACAGGTTTGGATTCTAGATCAGTCTCTCAGACAACACAGCACATGTCAGTCGCTTCAACAATGAACAAACCCAGAGGGGCGTATTCTGAAGATGCTGCTGTTGTTGCTGCTGCTGTTCTGCACATTCAGGTTGTGAGCTAGACACTGCTCCATGATCTAGTATATTTCTCCTTTGTCCCTGTATCATTTGCCACAGAGGGCCACGCCACCATCCCTTTAAGAGAAAAGCGGTGAGGAATTTTGCCAATCCTTCTACACCAATGCCACAGAGAAGTTGTCTGGTAGTTTTACCATAAGGATCCGTTCATCTTTCCTCAGTTCAGGGACTCTGGAACTCACCCTGTCACCCAGTTAGGGTTGCAGTGTTCATTAACTCGAAGTGTCAAACCTCATTTGAAAACAGTATTGCAATTTTTTTGTTAATGCTTTCTTTGAAAACGATTCACCTCTGTGTCCAGCAGGTGGCGGTATAGCACAGACAAAAGTTTGAGCCAACTACTGCTTTGACTATTTCAGCCTTCCTTCCACATCACTGGCAACAGGCATCCCATTCTGAATTAGATATATACAATAATTCTAAACTGAAAATAGTCATTCTAAAGATTCAATCTACAGGGAACGAACTCATGTCATCTCAATAAGGGAGGTTAGTTCTGAGAGTATAGACTCCTTTACTTCTGCTGTGTCTTTTAAATCCAAAACAAAAGAATCAGCTTGAAGAAAAAAAAAATTCATTTTCAAATATTTTGGCCATCTTAGAGCTTTAATCTTAATTGATTTTTGTTACTATATTTCATTCACCATATGATGTCAATTAGATAAAATTATTTGTGCTATAATGTGGATCTAGTTGAGGCTCTGTTTTCCTGTGAAATTTACTTGATATGTTTATGTTGTATGTGCACATTCTAGAAATACGCACATTTATGGGAATCTTTTCTTCACAGAGTTACGTCAGTCAGGCAGAATTATAGGTTATTTCCTGGTTCCTGAACTCTTGGCAGAATTAGATTTCTGTAATGTGGCTTCCCAAATGATTTAATTGTCCATAGCTTCCAGGGAAATTCTCAAATAAAACTAGAATGAAAGTGTGCATCAGATCAGGATAAATTATAGGTATGGGGGTAGTGAAGAAGCAGTTTGCAGGAAATACTGTCATTAAAATCTTTGATACTAAGAGACAAAGGTTAGAAGTACCCGGCGACTCAGAGATCTGTGGCGTAAAAAGGCACCTGTTACTTTTTAGTCTCTGAAAACTCATCTAGTGGAAAACGGCCAGCTCTGATAAAGTTAAAAATTAAGGCTGGGGCATAAAGAAGCATTTGAATTTCTTTGATGTGTTTTCTCATGCTAGAGACAAGAAGAATCTTGTCTGGTGTGGATTCTAGCTCCCATACCTGGATTTATTGTTTAGTAATATTTTTACTTTTTTTCCTTTTGTTTGTTGCTCAAAACTGGGCAGCAGGGTAGACATGGCAGTGCACACACCTGTAACGTCAGCACTAGAGAGAAAATTTCAGGAGGACCAGGTGTTAGGATATTCTTTGCCAAATGCATAGTTTGATACCAGGCTGGGCTATAGGAGATTCTATCTTAAATCAAAGTTAAACAAACAAACAAACAAAAAAGAAAGAAACCTGAAAAAAATCAAACAAAAAAATTCAAGAGCAATTACCAGAAAATATTGACTTCTAATTAATTTTCTCACACAACAAGCATTTATTAAGTAGCTATTATGAGCAGTCACTTTGTTTGGTGAAGAGGGTGCACACTTAGGAAGGTAACAGGAAGCCCCTTGGTGGCTCTGAGCTCTGGTTCCCTTCCTCTGTTACCTTTGTTTTCAGCTTCAAAGATTGCATTTATGTAAATGGTAAAATGTCTCATATCTGTCGGTCTTCTCCCATTACTTCTTCTCTTAGGTTCTGTCCAACACATGTAGAGAGGAGATAATGGAATGAGTCACTGGATAAAACCAAGTGGAAACCCAAACCACGTGTCCACAAGACAAGAGAGAGGCTCCAATAGATTCCTCCTAATCGGAGCATGGCTTTGTTGACACCAGACTTTGGACTTCATGGCCACCAACATTTGTGATTTGCTAGCAATCCATTTCCCTTGAGTTAAGTCTCCTAGTTGGGCTACCTTGTCATGACAGCCTTAGGAATGCAGGAGCTGGTCCATCTTTCTGCTGTGCCGTCTGACAGGCATGCTGAGCCTTCTCCAGATGGCCAGCTTGGACTTCACTCCCACTCAGCCTCTTACTCATTCTGTTGAATGCGTTCTTTCCACAGTCTATTTTAAATGTCTGTGAGGCTTATGTCCCTTCTAAATATTGGGTGACTAAAATCAACTACATTGTGTCCCATATATATGCATAACAAGTATGTAGTAATTAAAATGTTTTATATATTAAGAACTTTGCATAACAGATAATATGTTTTGCAGGAATTATTATTGGCAAGACTTTTCTTCTGTGTCATTCTCCTTGCACTGGGCATCTTTCTCTTTGGACACTCAGGCATCTGTTGCTATAGAGAGATGCAAGGTGGGTACCATCCAAAGCAGGAAATGGGATTCAGTGCTTGGCTTTCAAAATAACAGCCTTGAAAACAACTTTCATTTGTGAGGGTAATGGTTTGTTGCAACAGAGAAAGGGTTCATTGCTCCCAACGGATCAGGTTTGGAGGGGCATAACTTTGCTCTGCTAAGAGTTAGGGAGTGAGGTACGGTAGGGAGAGTTAAACTCTAGACTAGAGCAGTTTTAAGATTCCAGAACAGAGGGGGAAGTGTTCCCATTTTCTGTCTAGAATCCATGATTAGGTTACACCTCTAAGTAACATGTTTTGTACTAGCAGTGTCGACTCAGTAGAATGAAAAGGATCATTAGCTTATTGAGGCAGACTGGGCCCTGAGATAAGTTCTCTGGATGACCCCAGGGCTTGTGTATGGAGTTCTTGCATGCTGGAGTTGGAAAGCAAGTCAGAGAAGCAGACAGAGGTAGCTATGTTGTGGTGTGCAAGCATTAAGCTCCTGACACGGGGCTGAACTAACAGAAGTAGGAATCAGCATGAGCACGAGACTGGGTTTCCCAGGCTAGTATGTAACAAGAACTTAGAACTGAAGTTGAGCAAGGTAAGAGCTGAGGTAGCCATGCAGGCTAAGAAACGAAGGCATGAAAACTGTTTGAGAAGACCTGCTACATCCAATCTGAGTCCAGATGAGGGTAGCAGGGAAAGATAACCGTACAGATGACCACTCCCACCTCTGTGACTTTTCCCAATATTAACATGTAATACTGAGGGGGCAGGGGTAAATGAAATCAATACAAGCACGGCAATTTAGAAAAGGAAACACAACAACACTGAATTCAATCCTGTATGACACCAAGTTTGGAGTTACAGTGGACATGTATGCATCCCTCTGAAACTTTGGGTCCTATATCTAAGAATTCAACCAACCACCACAGACTTAAACTATTTACAAAAAGTTGTATCTGAAAATGTACAGACTTTGTATACCATCCCTTAAATAAAAGCAGTCTGACTATTATTCACACAGTCTTTTTAAATAGCATTAGGTGCGATATGTAGTCTAGAGATGGTTTAAAGGACACAGGAGGGTGTGTATGGATTATGTGCAAACATCTCAATATATATATGTATATATACATGTATATGTATATATACATGTATACACACACACACGTACACATATATATACCTATACATATATATGACTTGAGCAACTGCAGATTATAGTGTGTGTGCATGATGCGGAAAGCTAGAACTAATTCCTGACAATGCCAATAAATGACTTACATGTTTTTGAGGTTTTATTTTTGTTATTAATGGTAGATGTATAAAGATTAGTTTAAATTCTTAAAACAAAACAAAACAAAACAAGATATAACAATATTCCATCTTAACCAGGCATGGTGGTGCACATCCATAATCCCAGCATTCATTTGGGCAAGGCAGAAAGATTAGAAAACAAAATAAAATGAAACACACACACACACACACACACACACACACACACCACCCCATCCCCCAATAAGACCAACAACTTAATTCACAGTAACTTGTTTGTAAGCTTTGTTACCATGAGAAATAACAGCAGCTATTATTGTTGTGTGAACTATATGTATCTTCTAAAATTTTTATTATATAGATGATAATATATATATATATATATATATATATATATATGTATACACACACACACACACACACACACACATATATATATATATATATTTCTGCATGTATGTCTGCACACCACATTTATAATTGGTGCCTAAGCAGGCCAGAAGAAAGCATTAGATTCACTGTGACTGGAGTTACAGATGGCTGTGTAAGATAGCATATGGGTTTTGAGAATCGAACCCAGATACTCTAGAAGAACAGCCAGTGCTCACCTTCACTGCCTGACCCATCTTGCTAGCCCTGAACTACACATTTTGATATGGGAATTATATAGTATACTTTCTGTAAAGAATCAGATAGATAATATCTTCTTTGTGAGCTAGAAGGCTTCAGACATAGGTGCTAAACTCTGAAGGTTTGGGACAGAAGTCACACAGTTACACAGAATGTAGTCCCAAAATAGTGTAGGGATTGCTACCATGCAGGGAACTTCAATTCCAGGAGAGATTCCTCATAGGTCTAACTCCTGTGGACATTCCCTTCTTCCAGTGAGTGGTCCAAGGTTCTAAAGCCATGTGACCTATTAAAGCTACACACCCATTGTAAATAAACTTGTTTCTTCACACTGTGTGATTCCATGAACCAATGACTTTGAGCCTGCTTCTGAGGTTTAAGGCTTTTTGTTTCTTTTCAGTAGAGGAAGAAGGATGGGAAGGGGTGGGGTTCTTGTGGCCTAAAATTTATACCCTTAGGTCTGAAGACTGACCAGAAGGGTCGCTGTTTTTTTTTTTTTTTAGATAGAGTTGGGGACATAGATTCTGATTTGCACCTCTGTGTCCCCTTGTGCTGCTGAGGTACAGGCAGGACGTGCCTGAGGAAGAGAGTAGTGAGCTGTCTACCCCCTCCCCGCCTCTTGCTGGAAGCAGCTAGAAAGTGAAAGAAAAGATTCTATCTATCTGAAAACCTGGCCCTTTAGGCTGCTATACAAGGATATTTATTAAGATAGGAGGCTACTGAACAAAGTAATGTGGTTTGTTGGCTTGATTTATAAGATCCAGATATGTAAGCATGGGCCACCTGGGTCTTCATTTGCACTCCTACCCTGGGTCCTGGATGTTTGGAGCAAGCTTTCTGCTTGCCTTGGAAACAGTTCCCTGGGGCTCTGTAGAGTCCAGTGATAGAGACAAAGGAAGTTGTACTTATGCCATTTGATTTACGACTCTGTTCTTAAACCCACTATATATACTAGAATTATTTTCCATGAGGGCAGTTTCTCTTACTACAAACATTAAATTTAATTCTTGGAGCTCTACTAAGCAATGGAGAAACACCCAGCAACCCTGAATTCTCCCTAATATATTTGCTGGTGGAACTGTTTAAGGACAGGGTATGGGGTGGAGAGGAAAAAAATGTCCTTGGTGTTATGTTGGTGTTTGAAAGGCAGAACAACTCTCTCTTGTCAGCTGTAGCTTCCTGCTTCCTGCTTCCTGCTTCCTGTTCAGCTTTCGGTTGCTGTATGTGGCTTTCAGGCCTGCTTCGTCTCTTACCTTTTGATGTCATTAATCTCTCTTACTAATATTTTGGCTTTCATTTTTCTTATTTTTCTCTACTATGTACCGTGTCTGAAGGACTGTGGGTGAGTTTTCTAACCAATCGTCCTATTATAGAAGATGCTGGCTTTCTGAATCTCCTGACTTGGTTTGTCTAAATTCTATAAGCAAGGCCAGGATGGATTGTTTGTCTTTCATTCCAGTTCCTATTGATGGGACAAGGAATCATCAAAGAAGAGGAGGATTTGAGCTGCTCTCAAGGACCACTACTGAATCAAAAGGTGACAGCTGGAGAACCCATTTCCATTTTCAAGCTAGCACAATGCTTTCTCCCACTGCTGGAGGGAGTCTTTCCACTGACCCATCTCACCTTCCTCACTATTGTTCAACTTCAATGCCTCTCCAAGACACAAAACCACACATTTCTCTCCCTCAAACCTACGTCCACATGGATAAATCCCAAGAATCATTAGAGTCAATAAATAAATAAAGTAAATTGTAAAGAAGACACTCTTGCCCATACCCTTTGGTGTCATAACCATATCTTACTCCTTGAATGAAGGGACAATGGTCTTGGCTAAGCCAATGATTTTTTTGTTCATAAATCTTCTAGATCCAAATACATAATTGGAACAATAAACAATAGCAACTGCCCATTCAGTCCCAGTTAAGATAATCATACAATTCTCTTCCTCATTCATCTCTATTGGGTACCAAGAGGTGTGCACTGCAACTTTAACAATCAATTTTGTTTTGGCTCTAACTGCTAAAGAGGAGGAAGGGGGTGTCTCCTTTCTGAAGTATTTCTTTTCACAGTCATGAGTATGCCTCCTTCTGAGTACAGTCCTACTGACTGCCTTGTGGGATCCCCAGTGAATGCTAATCACCTCAGGAGATACCATTCTGGAGGCAGAGCCAGGCTTTGTATTTTTCTTTCTGTTATTATTTATACATATGCGCTTTCTTTACAAAGTATTTTAGGAGAGGTCTGGGTGAAGAAATAGTGGCACTCAGGAGACTGTGGTTGGAGGGTCAAGAGTTCTAGGGCAGCCTGAGCTTCACAGGGGAGACATCTCATAACCAGACAAAATCAAATCCAAGGGCCAGTCAAGGTACAGAGTCTGGCTAGCATGTGCAAAGAGCGATAATAATAATAATAATAATGATGATGATAATAATAATGATAATGATGATGATAATAATAAATAACAACAATAATGATAATTTAACTTTGACCATATTAGGTTAATTCTTGTTGATTTTCTTCATTTAAAAAACCTGGTGATTCTTCACTGCAAAAATGTTTGGGTTACAATGACTGCTCCCAGTGATCAACCTCCTGTGGCTCATGGTAAATAATTAGGTAGGAAAAAGTGTAAAGTTTAAGGAAAGGATGTAAAGTTTGAAGTTTATGTAAGGTCTGAGGATTCAAAAAAAAGCTTCTAAGAAAGTGTTTGAGGGTCTAGGAAGGTGTTTTGAGGTTGGTAAATGCACGTTATGAAGATTGGAAGATGGGAAAAAAACTTGCAAAGTGATAGGAAGGTGACTTAAGATACCGTGGAGGAAGGAAAAATGTTCAGACTTCTTCCTCTCTCTTTGCTACTGTCGTATCGAGACTTCAAAATTAAACAGTGGTATACTAACATATTTGAAATTTATCTTTTTGTAAACTTAAAAAGATTCATATAAGCTTCAGGGAATTCACTTGGATCAATCCCTCACAGGTCAAATGGACTCCAGATAAGTACTGTCAATCAATAACCTGTTTCCCTCACTCCCTGCTGATTACTGAGTGTGAAATCTGTTTCTCATTCTCTGGTCCTGGGACAACCCTGCCAAATACCAAGACGGTGGCTCTAAAAGTTTCAAATATACACCCAAGACATTGTTTTTTTTCTCTGCTTCTGCTCTCTTTCTCCCTTCAGGGAGAAAAGGGTGTGGGGGAGGAGGCACAAATCGTGATCAGACAGAACACATATTTCTAAAAAATAGTTCTCAACTCAGGACACCAGTGTGGGAAGCAAAGCAATACAGGTAATTCAGCCCCCACCCTTTGTTACCCTCTGGCTTCTTTTGTGCTTTATTTTAATCCTTACACCCTAGCACACTCAAAATTTTAACTACAAGTAACATAGGAAACAGTCGCTTCAATGATACCTGCTTTTTATAAAAAGAAAAGGGAAGAGTGGTGGGACAGTGGTCTGTGCCATCAGACAGAGGAACTGGAAAGGTAGTAACCAAAGTTTAGAGCTATAAACTCTTAATTGAGAATGACAGGACCTCACTAGTTTTCATCAGAGTCCTGTCCTGGAGCATGTGCCCACGACACCTCACTAAGAGGACCATCACATGTAGCATAGAGCCTAGAGTTCTTCATGCTAATGAAGTCTCTAGATAGGCCCTGAGGGTTTAGCCAATAAGCTTCCCTTCCCAGGCATCCCTTCCTGCAAAAGATATCTAATCTCTGGTTCACCTGAGTAAGTAGTATGGATCCTTTTCCACCATGAGTAAAATAGTTTGGACAAGCGAGGACTGTCTCTCTCATCAAAGACCATAGTGGAGGAAGGCCTTCATCATACAGAGCTGCACTCAAAGGAATGTAGCCAAGTGCCTCTGTGTTTCGCCTTCCAGAGGGGTGGTCTGAAACCCCAGCTCTGAGGCTGAAGCAGACACACCGAACCACAGGTAATATCTGAAAGAAATGGGCACAAGACAACAAAGCAGTTCTGAAACCAATTTGTGAACTCTGGTAATTTCATATATGTGGAGCCATTGCTATATCTTTATGGATAGCTGTTATATGGCATTGGAGGTAACTGCCTGTTTGACTCTGCTCAGGGATTGTTTGGTGTCATTGTTTGGATCTGGAATGTACCCTAAAAGCCTAGTGGTTAAAGATTTGGTCCTCTGTTTCACGCTGTTGAGGAATGATGGAACTTTTGGTAGATTGAATTCTAGAAAAAGGCAATTGTATTACTGAGGATATGCCCTTTAGGGGGCTATAAGTATCATGTAGTCCCAGCTGTCATCAGGTGAAGAGGCTTCATCTGTCAATATTCCCGTCGAGGTGCAGTGTGTAATCATAAGTCCAATAACAGTAGAGTCGAGCGAGCATGGATTGAAACCATTAAAATTGTGAGTCTGAATAAAACTTTCTATCTTTTAAAATGATTAACTCAAGTATTTTTGTTACAGTATTGGAAAGCTTCATGGGGTGCAGAATACAGATCATCTCTTCATATGAAGGAATAAGAGAACACAGAGCCAGATGAAGACTCAGAGAAGTCCAAGGTCCAAGGAGGAGGGACCAAAGGAAGAGTTAGTTACAGTTAGAATAAAAATGATGGTAATGCGTGGGTAGGGATGGGAAAGGTTTTCTGGAGGACCACTGGGACCATGGTCCTGAATGACCAATACATGGAAGTGAAAGAAATCTCTTAATTTCTTTCTTTTAAAATAGTATAACATATACACATTCAAACCCATAACAGAGTGATAGTAGAAAAATATTAAAACCCCCCCCAGAAATCCTACAGTTAGAGAACAAAGAGAAATATTAAAACTGGTGTTATCCTAGAAACCAAGGCATATTGATAGATCAGGACAAACTAAAGAGGATCCTACCTATGAGCTCCTGAGCTCCAGAAAATGACTGCATAGTAATTTAGGAATTGACTTTGCCAATGTTATATTGGTACTATTGGAAAGGGTACATTAGAGAAAGCATCCAATGGAGGCGAGAATCATAACCTGTCTTGGGAGAGGGAATTATGCAAACATCATTTTTGGAGAGCTGATCTCAGCAGGGATGAGGGATTTTTGCAATTCCCTCATGAATGTGATTCCCATGGAGAATAGAGACTAGGGTGGCCAAAAGCCCTCAAAAGCTGATGGGTAAGGAGGGGTCTCTCAAGAAAGGTGGGAGATTAACTATTTGTCTTTTGAGTGGCTCTGCCAATGAGGTAGGGTTTTATTTTTCATTGAAGAAAAAAACTCCCACTAGAAAAGAAAAACAAACATACAAACAAACAAACAAACAAAACCAAAACAACTCCAGTGGGTTCTGAGTCAGGGCTTCTGTGAGAGATTGATATTGTTCAATATTCTGATTAGTTTTTAGACTTTTGAGCTATTTCTGGTTCTTTATTCTCACCCTCTGTGGATGAAGACACGTTTAGAAGTGTGACAGTGTTTTTCTCTAAATATTTTGTCCTTTTGTGGTTGTCAAATATTGACTAAGATCTTAGACGCAGACCAGAAAGTGGGATGATTGACACTTCTCTTCATTAGGAAGTAACTGAAAGATGACATTTCCGACCCGTCAGCTGTAGTTTGCCCACATGGTAAGGACACAGGATGAGGACAAGACAATGGGTCTCCTTTCCTGCTGTTATTATTGTGGATTCACTATCTCACATTAATTGGCAAAGCTACTTCTCTTAATGGATGTCTAAGTTTCTCTTCAAAGGAGAGGAAAATAAAATTATTGATTAACTCCAGGGTTTAAAATCTGAATGAATGAAAGAAGCCGCTGATTGGACTCCTGTGAGATTATTGATTAAGCTCGACGTTTGAAGTCTGAGTGAATGAAGACAGAAATTTGACTCCTGATTCCTACTTTATAGTAAGAGTGTTAGTCGTATAATTTTTTGGTTTTCATTCTCCTTATTTGTTAAAGCAAGAAAAAGAATTAAAGTTAGATTAGCTAACATAGCCAAGCCTCTTTACATATTGGGTAGTGTGTAATGCCATACACGTACATACTTAATGTCATACACATACTTAATGAGCTAGGTTATTTGGACAGATTGGTTGAGGAAGTTGGGTCCGAGGGTAAAAGTGATTGCTGTCTTATGACCTAAGTTCTGCCTCCAGAACTACATAGTGGAAGGAGAGTACCAAGTCCCACAGTTACTTCTGTCTCCTCACAGTGCCATGACAATACATATTTCTCCTCCTCTCTCTCTTTTTTCTGGCTAGCATTACCTGTCAACTTTATACATGACAGAATTAGTTGAAGGTGTCTCAATTAGGGAACTGTCCAGACCAGATTGGCTTGTGGGAAGTCTGTGGGACATTTTCTTAATTGTGATTGATGTAGGGAGGCCCAGCAGTGCCAGTCACAGGTACTTGGGTTTGACCTGTATAAAAAGGCTACTTGAAAAAGCCAGGGGGAGAAAAGTAGTGAGCAGCTTTTCCCCATGGCTTTCACCTCTGATCCTGCTTGAGTTTGTACTATGATTTCCTCAGTGATGGACTGAGAGCTCCTTTCTTCCTAAGGTTGTTTTTGATCATGATATCTATCACAGAAACAAGATAGCAAATTATAATACAGACACAGACACATATAGACACATACACACTACACACACACATACACACATATCTATATACCATTCACAGCACAGATACATGTACACAGACATACACATTCATATATACCTTACATACCAGACACACAGACACACACACCACACATATATACACACCACTCACACCACACACATGTACACACATAGACATACATACACAGTCACAGACACACACACATTCATACATACCACACATATCACACACACACACACACACACACACGCACACACAGTCACAGACACACACACATTCATACATACCACACATATCACACACACACACACACACACACACACAAACACACAAGTTTCTAAACCTTAATCAAACAGAATTTTGAAGCCAAAGAAGCAAAACCCAAGGTAGTTTAGATGTATCGATTTTATTTTTATATTTTGATGAAAAAGGTGCAAGACTAGGAAACAACTACATGAAGATCACAGAATAATTCATGTGACTAGGCCTGAGAATTAATATATGAAGAAAATTTTCCTTCTTTCTCAAACTCCAAGATTTGAGGTAGCTCAATAGAACCGGGCAGACAACAGGAAAGATTAACTGTGTCCAATTCAATGCAGAGGTGAGGGAGGAGAAGATTCCAAAGCCTGACTTCCCACGATACATTTTACATAAAATTTAGCATTTTACAAGTCTGGGTTGCCATTGGGAAGGGACAATTTCATGCTTTGCTGATTTCGATTAATTCACAATAATTAATATTGGATCAAAACTCACGCAGGATGTTTCAAGTAAAAGAAATTATTTTCAAACTCTAAGTAAGCTAAA
This sequence comes from Mastomys natalensis, assembly GCA_021653895.1. NCBI lineage: Eukaryota > Metazoa > Chordata > Mammalia > Rodentia > Muridae > Mastomys > Mastomys natalensis. Next base: position 1,438,849 of record JAJTUV010000933.1, read on the forward strand.
GTAGCTCCAACTTCGGGTTTGAGTGTTGACGTTATCAGCATCACCTTCTGAAGTCACAGCAGTCCTGATGACAGCCAGTGTGTCATTCTGAGCATCAAGTAAGTGGAGCCTGAATTTGTTCTTTCCTTTTTATGAATAGAGGGAAGCTTCATGCTCACCAAGGAGATGGAGACAGAGACCCTTTCCTCTAGGTTGGCTGGCTCATGGCCTTGTGAGTACAGGGCTGGTTGAATCTTAGCCTCATTTCTACCCTATGCTGGACACAGTTGAAAATGTATCATCCATCTAAAAGCTGCACTTCTAGAATAATTGTACAACTCAGTGTTCCTAACAGGTCTTGAGCTCTTGCTGATGGCCAGAGATGCCGTTGGCACTGTACTATCTGTTGTCAGCCACCTTGTTGTGTTTAGGGAGGAAGACACTGCGTTGAAAATGTTGTGTTCTACTTCCATATGAATACTCTCTAAATACTGGAGAATTCATCTTCTCCAAGGAGAAAGGAAGGCAGAAATTCCTAAGAAATAGAAGGCATTGCTAACTCTGTTCTCGTTCCACTTTGCTGTATTTGCTTTCTATGCTCAGGTATATCATCTACAAATGTGCACAGGATGAATTATTTCATAGGCTTGAAATGAAGACTAAATGATTTAGCAATGAATGTAAATTTTCTAGCCCAGTTCCTGGAGGCAATAGATGTTATTTTCTCACTACCTCCATGACGAAAAAGAAAGAAGAGCCTGAAATGGTGAGTTACAACCTGAGACTCTAGAGGAGATAGCGGTTGAATTTACTACTCATAGCACCAAATATGTCACACAGACTCTGTAGTCTTTATGGTTGTCTATAAAAATGAGAGCTTGGATGATCTAAGGGTTCTCCTAGCTTGATGAATTTATGATTTGTGCATTTTTTACTGATTCTTTTTGTGCTGTCTTTTTTTTTTGTTGTTGTTGTTAGCTTGGCACAACCTAGAGACATCTAAGAAGAGGGACTGAAAGGAGAGATAATATCTTCATCATGCTCAGCTGTACATAAGCCCGTGGGGGTGCATTCTTAACTGATGATGGATGTAGACAGGACCATCCCACTGTGGCCAGTGACATCCCTGGACAGGTCGTTCTGAGTTGTCTAAGAAAATAGACTGAGCCAGCCACAAGGAGCGATCCAGTGGGCAGCACTCCCCCATGGCTTCTGCTTCAATTCTTGCTTTCCAGTTCCTGCCTTGACTTCCCTTGGTGATAGAATGTGAATGAAACAGTTGTAAGATGAAGCAAACCGGTTCCTCCCCAAGTTGCTTTTTATTGTGGTGTTTAGCACACCAATAGAAACCCTAATTACCACATTCTTCCAAAACTATAAATATACCAAAATATTTTATGGGTTACTTGATAAGCTCTGACAGTCCAGTCACACGGTATTTTATATCAATACTTTTTCATACTATTTTTCTTTTGAAAACAGAATCTCACTAAGTGGCCAAGGTTACTTAGTCTTCAACTCTCAATCTTTGTTCATCTGCCTCTCAAGTGCTGGATTACAGGACTGGGCTATGTAGCCAGCTCTCATACTTCAAAGAATGTCATTAAGTTTTATAGTCTCTTCTGTAGAAGAGCAGAGGAAGATGCTGCGAGTACGTTTCTAGAAGGCATTCTCCTTCTCTGTGAAGAGGTAAAACAACTCCCTTTGACAGAGGTTGTATTTAATCAGTTCAAGCATGGGCTGCACTTCTCAGCCTTGACTGCAGAAGCAGCCCATGAAGATTCTACTCACAGCTTTCTGACCCTTAGGGAATCTATAGTATTTGAAGTGTCAAACTTGTCATGCTTGGCAGCAGGTCACAGCAAGAGCTAGGTCTTTCTAGGCCAGTCTATGAACCTATATGAAGAATCATTGACTTCCAACTGATGCTCTTGTGAACTAAGGGAGAATAAACATTTGTAGTAGATGAGTTTTCCTCCCTTGGTGTATACACCCTTACACATGTATCATATACATGTGTGTGTGCCTGTGCTTGTGTGTATGTGTGTGTGAGTGTGTGTGTGTGTAAGAGTCTGGACATAGTAGCAGAAGAGAAAATATTTAGCCTGGAAAAGAAAAGAGGCACAAGGACTGCTTTCAGATTCAGTTAGGAGCTGTCACTGAAATGGGATTAGACATCCTTTACATCTCAAATAGGATAATTTGAGATCAAGGAGACAGAATTTTCTTAATACAAAGGAAGAGGTTTCAGTCAATAAGTCTGTTGGAATGGACTGCCTTTTGAAGCAGCAAATTTGCTTTCTTGATGAGTTCAAGCAGAGGCAGGACACTATCTGGAGTATTATCTAGTGATTGCTTGACAGGGAAGTGGGTCAAAACAATTTCTTCTGGTTCTTTCTAAATGTCTAGATGCTAACATAGGGTTGAAGAAGTGAGTTAGTGGGCAGACAGTAAATGAACAACTTTCCCTTTGTCATTAAAGGCTGTAGGGGTACATTGCATTTTGTCACACAGAAAAAGATTAGTTTTCTAAGTGCTCTGCATTCAAGATGAACCAGGAATGAGGAAATTCAAAAGGCACAGATAACAAGAAACCTCTAAAAGCATTCCACTCCATTATGTCAGTTCCCAGAAAGAGCCGAGATTGTGTATTCCTTAATCACAGACCAGAAGTTTTCTAGGGATGCATCCAATCCAGGCCATCCCATCCCATCCCATCCCATCCACCATCCCATCCCATCCCATCCCATCCCATCCCATCCCATCCCATCCCATCCCAGTCCAGCCCAGTCCAGTCTGATCCAGTCCAATCCATTCAAATTATGATGAAATGATAGTAACAGGAACCATAAGTATTTCATTCTCTCTTAGAAGAACATTTTTTTTTTAACAATAAGTTTTTTTTTTCAAAAATAAGTAAATATTTTCTTAGTATTCCAGGGGAAGCCTGAAGAACCATTTCTTTCTGTTTGAGATCATGTTTCCAAGTTTAGGAATTTTGCTATATGTGCATTTTTAACTGGAACTAAATGTATGAGAAATAACACATTTGTATATATTGGTATAGTATTCTAAAATTTTAGTTCTATGCAATTTATTTCTTTAATAATCAAATAATGATCACATCATACTTATGACAATTTCTCTCTCTCTCTCTCTCTCTCTCTCTCTCTCTCTCTCTCTCTCTTCTTTCTTTTGCTTTTATACCATTTTAATTACATGCAAGTATTAAGGTCAGTTCTAGGTTGAGGAGCTAGCCATACAATAAATGCACATAGTCAAGGAACAAGGAAGACAATAAACACAAATAGTCAAAGAACACACACGACAATAAACAAAGTCCTGTGATTACTCCCATGATCACTGTTTCTAAGGGCTTATCAGGATGGCCAAAATATCTGAGCCTACTTCCCTGTCCTAGCCCAAAGTCATTTTCATGCCTGAAGCCTACTTCTTTGTTCTAGCCTAAAATTTAGATTCCTGTCTGAAATTACTTCTTTGTTCTAGTCTAAGATTTAGATTCCTGCTTGAAATTATGACATAATTTTCAACTCAAAAAATGGCAGACCAAATGAGCAAACATGCGTTAGATCTCTTTAGAACTTTTGATAGACTTGCTACAGGAAGATAATTTTTGCATGCATACAGTGTAACAGGTTCTACAGTTTATCATGGATTTCCATATTTCTCTTTAAATTTCTCTCTGCCCATCTTTCCAGCATCCCATCCCTATTTTCCCACAGAAAGCCACGCATTTCCACAGTCTCTTGAAACTTGAAAGCCTCTGGGAGATGTATAGATAGTCAGCATTCATCCTGTGTATCTCTCAGCCTCACATCTAGAGAAGCGAGTTTTAGCCTAAAGCGTGTCTGTTTATGAGCACATTCCGGTGACTGCTGTGATAATGGAATTGCTGATATGCTGCTCAGAGGGCTTGGGTAACCGTTCTATTGTTATTAGGAAGGCAAATGCAGTTTTTAGGATCAAAGTGGACACCTCCTGGAAGTTACATTTATTACAAAGGGCTAAAGTGTCTGCATTCCCAGGCATCAAAGGGACTTAACACAGAAAGACAGGAATATTCAATAGACGCGGGCAATTTCTGACAGGATAGCTGCCACCTAAGTGGTTGATTGGAACGAGTGGTAATCTCATTCTGAAAGTTACCGATCCTGTCAGAGCCAGGGTTAAGCAAAGTGCTTGATATTGTGATGGCCACAGCCAGGGTCGTCCTGACAAAAAAATTCCACTGTCAGTGCAGGCACTGACAACACGTTTACAATTTCCAGCTTTAGTGTGCCCTTTGGCAGAAGTCTGATTCCACTGTTTCTGAAAGCAGGGTGTCTCACTTTGCTGTCACGGTGGAAGTGATGTAAAAGGTCAACACAGTGAGTCACTATTACAGTATTTGGAATGCCATCATAGGGATGAATTCCAGCCCTTCAGACATGGTGACCTGGATAGTAGCAATCACACTGTGGAATACCTGCTGTCAGATGACATCAAAGAAAACTTCTGTGGGGTTTGGGGCTCTTCTGTATGCATATTCTGTGTTGACTAGTTTTTATGTCAACTTGACACAGTGTAAAGTCATGTGGGAAGAAAAAAATCTTAAGAAAATTCTTTTATAGGATTGGCCTGTTGGTAAGAGTGTAGGGCACTTTCTTGATTAGTGACTCATGTGGGAGGGCTGAGCCCCCTGAGAGCGGCATCACCCCTGGGCATGTGGTCTTCCATGCTATATAAAAGAAGGCTCATGCAGTGGAGAGCAAACCAGGAAGCAGCTATTTTAGAGTTTCTATTGCTGTTATGAAACACCATGACCCAAAGCAAACTGGGGAGGAAAGGGTTTATCTGGCTTACACTTCTGCATCACTGTTGGCCATAGAAGGAAGTCAGGGTAGGAACTCAAACACAGCAAGAACCTGGAGGCAGGAGCTAATGTAGAGATCACGTAGGAATGTTGCTTAGTGGTTTTGTTCCTCATGGCTTGCTCTGCCTGCGTTCTCATAAAACCCAGGATGACTAGCCCACGATGGCACCACTTACTATAGGGTGGACCCTACCACTTACTATGGACTGGGCCCTCCTACAAGCTTGCTTACAACTCAGCTTTCAAGTGAGTTTCCCTCCTTTCAGATGCTTATAGCTTGTGTCAAATTGATATAAAAACTATCAACACAGGAATGCACTTTCATGACCCCGTCATCAATTCCTGTCTCCAGGTTCCTGCCTTGAATTCTTTCCTGAGTTGCCTCCATGATGGACGACAAGCTGTAAGATGAAAGAAATCCCTTTCCTCCCCAAGTCGTTTTTGGTCATGGTGTTTTCTCATAATAGAAATCCTAACTAAGACATAGCGTTTCCTCCACTCTTTTATAAACCATATTTCAAACCATTTTTAACTTTCATTTACATCTTATTTTTATTCATAAACTTAAAAGATTGACAAATAAAAGTTGTGTATATTGGTGGCTTATGGCATGCTCTGAAATACACATGTGTACAACAGAGAAAGGGTTTAAGTCAAGCTTGTTAACTTAAGTACCAACTCACCACTTAACCTACTTTCAGTGCCTTTGGCAAAGCCTTCTGGTGGCTACCTTCTGGGATATCTGAGAAGCTGTTCACAGGTAGGTCTGCTTCTAATACTTGTGAGAAAGTTCTTTGAATAGATCCCTATACATTTTTATAAAGTTCTGAATATTTATGACCTTTGGTCAGAGCATATGGGAGAGCTAGAAAGGTCCTTCATTATTTCTTTTCAACCACTTTCCAGACATTTGAGAGGTTGAAATCGAAGTCTAAGAAGTGCTGCATAGTTAATGAATATGTTTCATTGGACAAAAGAGATGATGTTCTGCTGTTTTATCTAGGCAATGACTTCTTAAATGCCCTTCCCTTACCCAAGGCTGGAGGAAACGTCTTCCTGGGAAATGACTAAATGCTTATTAGTATTCATATGGTTAGTGTGACCAAAGTTATGTTAGTACTTGGTAACTTCACTACTGCAATTTTTTTATGGTGTCTATTACTGATGGAAAAAGCAGTGTTGATTTTAATGCATCTTAAATGGATTTGTACAGGATGGGCAAAGCTCTGATCACAGATATTTGACGAATAACGAAACAATTACACCAGAGTTTTAAAAGATTTTAGTGTGCTCTAAGGATATAGGCTGCAGTAGCTGTAATACACACTGGGCAATCTCTGTGTTTAACTCTTGGGACTACATCTCTGTTCACCATCAGTGGTCCTGCTAGTTGTCAAACTGAGCCTTCTTTCATCTTTCTCTTGAAATGTGAAATTCTCACTTCCATAGTCAACAACAACAACAACAACAACAGGCTTTAGCTTTGTAGAAATTAGTCAGTGTATTATTATAAGTTTATCTCTTACAAGCACTTAAAGTAGGAGAAGGGCTATTGATTGTTTTCATTGGATTTAACTTTCAATGGAATTTTCCAATTTTTAGTCATGGAAGTACTTATTTGGGAGCCCTGGCTTTCATTAAAAAGAAAACAAAGAAGCAAAACAAAACAAAAAAAACAAAAGACAGTTTCAAATAGGGTATAGATTAGAGGCTCAAGATCTGATTCCTACTTCATATTTATCCTCGATAAAAGACCAAACTGTTAATTCCAATAGTCTTTTAGGGGAGACTATCTAAAGTGTAACATGCAGTCTTTTTGTATTTTTTATTTAAAGGATCTGTATATTTGATTCTTTTCATTTACACACACTTTCCCTTCTGCTTAGCAGCATTTAAGATGGTGATTTGTGTATTTAGCATGGCATGTAATTTTAATCTTCTATAGCTTATAGGTCTGACCTTTCTATGGTGTTTTGCATACTGTTACCACCTGTCTTATTACATTTCATCAGAGATAATTGTCCTCAGGGGTCCTGAGTTTGACATGCTAGAAATATCACCTGGTTTTTGCCCTCTCTCCCTTCATCCCTCCCTCCGCTGCTACTCACTCAAAAGGGTCGCTGGGATCAGCCCTCTGGAGCTCTGGAGGGATGGGGATTCTTTTGTAGTACATTTCCCAGTCGAAGGCTCCTCGCATGGCGTCCCCAGCTTGGGCCTCATACCCAAAGTGATTGTGGTCAATGACATCGATCATGGGACACACGATGGTTTTGTGGTTTAGTGCAATTTGGTCTGAAAAATGAAAGCACAAAATAGGAAATGACATGCCTGCCTAGGTCATCTATCATTTTCCAGCAAAGAGCAGCCTACAGCTCCTTTTAATGCATAACACTTGCAGCCTTGGCGTCTCCCTGTCGTCATTAGAGCACTTTGCAGGAATCGCCGAGCGTCAGCCTTAACACGATGGGACAGTGATTAGGTACAATTAGAGTTGTTATATTTCCCTTTAAGAAAGTTATGTCCCAGAGAGACTTGCAGAAGTCCATTTAGCTCGACTCTGTCACATTTTTGTTCTGACCTGTCCCCAATCTGTCATTTTAACGCGCCTCCAACATGCACAGAGTATAAACAGTACTTGTGCTCCTCCAAGCATACAGCTAAGGCCTGCTGAGAAAATACTGGCCTGCTTTCCGAAGGTTCCAAAATGTAAATATTTAAACTTCATGGTTTTTATAGCATCTAATCATAAAACAGTCATGATGGCTGCTCCCACCTCCTCCCACTAATGACAACAGATCACATGTAAAATTCTTTGCTGTCAAGTTTGAAGGAGAATTTCTTGAGTCACTATTCTTTAAGACTGACTCTATTTATCAAGATTGTACACATTTTATCTTTCTCCTATCAAATTAAAAAACACCATTAGATGACACAGTATTATTGCTAGGATGATGCTGTAAAATCCCCAAGCAGTTACAACATGACTCCTAGTCATGCTCTTTCTAATACTTCTACTATCCCTGACAAATGGCTGTTGTCATCCTATTTAAATGTAGGGAAACTGAGCGCTAAGAAGTCACCTTATTAGAAGTCAACTTAGCTTTGGGGAATAATAATTAGGACAGAACCATTGCTTAACTCCCATTCCAAAACCTGCCTTTTTAGATTTCCATCGTGCTTGTCCTGTAGACAGGTGACTCTTCCCCCTGGCCTTCACCAGCCCCCTGTTCTAGCATCTTGCTTTTCTATCCAGATACTTTTACTGGGATAGAATTTACAGGCTCTGCAGGAAACTGGCATTTGTTTATTTTGGTACATGTAGAATAGCAATATGTAGAGTATCTTTTTTCTTCCCATCAAGAACGTGCATTTAATCAATTTATTACAACACTGCTGTCTGACAGGCAGGATGTTTAAGTATGAACACCTGCTCTCTTGTTATTTGAAAGACCTTTGGATGTGGCATGTGACATTAAACAAAAGATATCATTTAGAAATATTATGGGAATTGGTTATTTCTGTGTATTTTTTCCCTCAGAGATTCTGAAGCCAATTTAATGTATGTGAGATCAACTTTTACAGTGAGGATACTGTCCATTTACTTTGGATGTTTCTACTTAGCATAGGGCAGGAAGCAAAAGGTTTTATTGGCTACAATAAGAGGTGATATTTTATCACACTGATAAAACACTGTGTGGAAAGAAAAAAATCCCATAGGGCATTTCCCTTGCTTTTACACATGCTCATTCATTCATTCATTCATTCATTCATTTTTGTTACAGTAATTATCTACTGAATCATAGTAATAGGCAAATCACTTATTCTAGGTTGTGAGGCTACTGTAGAGACCAATTCCACAAACACCACTGTAGTTAGGAATGGAGCATATATATATAAAATAAATGACTAAATCCCATAGTCTTTTACAAGGTGAAAAATAAGACAGAATGAAAAGTGGTCAGGGGGATACAAAATGCTGGTGTATGGAAAAAGAGGCAGTTTCAGATCCCATGATCCCAGGGAGCCTCAGACAGCCTGGGGATTATATTTATCTTATTGCTGGCTAATTCGATACATAGATAACAGATACACTATTTCAAGGTAACCTTCCTTATGGCTCTCTGCGTCCCAGTCTCACTGGGGCAAGCCTTATTATGAGCTTTGGTTTTATCTAAGTGGCATTTTCCCCAGAGGAGTTGACTATCAGAGTACGGTTGAAAACACTTTGTCCATCACCTCTGCAGGTTTTAGTAGCATGGTTTCAGTGACTTTCTCCCATCACATTCAGAAGCAGCATGATTTACAAGTTCCTTGACCAACAAGGAGTCCCAAGGTGATCCAAAGAGAATGAGTCTGTTAAATTAACTGTCAACGTTCCCTTCACATTTCCTTTCAGCTCTCATTCAGCTGCACTAGCTTGGGGTGAAAGCCGCGTGACTAATTTTTCATCCAAGGCTTGTGCCTACATTTCAATTTCCAGCGATCAAACAAACAGACTCAGTAGGAAATTGAAATTCAGGTATAATCCCCAAGGTGAAAAATGAACCAAGAAGCTATGTGGCTCCTCCTGTTTCTTCATTTTGGATGATGTATCAAGATGCTGATAGAGGGAAAATAACAAGATAGCATCCCAAGCTTGAATCATATCTCATCCATCCGACCCACAGGAAATGAAATTCTTTAATGAGAAAGAGTGGGCATTGCTTTCTCTCTTTTTTCTCACCCCCCCAACCCCGTCCCTGTGACTCCTAGAGAACAATCAGAGATTTGATCATTAGCATTAAGGGACTGCTTTGGTTCATATAGAAGTGCAACCTTTTGTTGACTTGTTTGAGTATTCAACAGCATACAGGCCAAATCCAGTATGAAGGAATGAAACTATAAATGTCTGTATCCTTGGACAAAGCATTTTTAATTAGTGGCTCAGAAGAGTCTCTAGCTGTTGGAGCACTGGGACCCTGTTGATTAAGAAGACTGGGCAGTCGAGGTATATGGACTGGGTGATGTGGCAGAGGGCATTTATTATTGGATGTTGTGTTTTACATCCTATGTGGTTTTCACTGTGTCCTCTCTCTTATTTTTACTAGTGGAGCATGGCTGGTTGAAGCTGAAATCCCACACAATAGTCAATAACAGAGCACTCTTTCTGAGGTGGTTGTTGTGAAGTTGGTTGTCACAGGCATTATTTCAGAAGCCAGGGATACAATTGCAACAATACTTCCTTTGGAGACATTGAAGAGAATAAGAAAGAAGGGCAATACATATGTACTAAGATTTTCTACAAGGAAGTTTTTTAGGTATGCAGTTTCTTTCTTAGGAGCAATGGGTGTTTTCTATCCGACTTCATTGTAAACTAACTGAAAAGCAACATTGAGGCTTGAACTGAAATGCAGCTCGACTTTCAAGCTGGAACGATGTCCACCTTGGTTCTGTTTCTAGTGGTTCAGAGGGATGTGACACGGCATGGTTTTCTTCCTTCTCTTTTTGTAGGCCTAAGTGAGCATTTAAGACATATCATGACTGGAACAGCAGCTCAGTGGGTCTGTGGCTCAGAGGCACTTAAGGCTATAGGATGGTACTAGGAGTAGAAAGAAAACCAAAAGGACAGCGACAATCTAAATCTTAAAAAATGGCAAATCACTTCAATTATTGTATCCTGAGGGGAATAATTTTCTTTTCTTCTTAACAGTCTTGCAATAATTGTTATAAGTGTTTATGTGTATACCTGTGCACGTGTATTTTGATCTCATTGTAATTATAAGAGGACTAAAAAAAGTTTGAAGATTTTTTTTATTACTTTAGTGTTTACCCAATAAATTAATTTCAATGAGAGAAGAGACCTACTATGAAAGAAATCATTTTTGCCTTAAGATAGATTGCTGCTGCTACTATCTGAAATGCTGTTTAATACAGTTTTCTCATTATACTGATTTGTGATCAGCAGTGACTAAGATACAGTTCAAGCTCAAGTCTTTGTTGAGTGCAACATTTACAGAAGAAATTTTGCACTCTATTTGCAGGGCCCTGTTCCCTAGCTTTCCCAGTCCTGTGTTCCCCACAGAGAATGATGGCGACATAGTATACTCACTGAGGAGAGGGGGCAGCCAGTTCACATTGACCTCACAATGGGAGTCCAGGAAGGTCAGCACCTCGCCTCTGGCCACAGAAGCTCCCAGGAGTCGGGTCCGGATGAGTCCTTCCCTTTTCTTGGTGCGTACAATTCTTACTTTGGAAAATCGAGCCATGTAATCTTCTAATTTATCCTTCAAGTGTTCTACGAAGGAAAGAAAATACACAGGAAGAATGCCAAACATTAGTCACAGCAGAATCCTTTCTGGATGCTGTGCACAGAGCATGTGCAAATGGTGAATCCAAGTGGAACATTTATAAAGTCTGTGTTCCTGCTCTTCTCATTTGGAGGAAGACACTGATAAGATTTGATGCCTAGGGGTTTTTGTATTTTTATTTATCCAAAAGCTCCCTGGACTACAAATGTTATCTTTTGAATTCAGTGGTCAGCAGTGATGATACAGCAGAGCTTAGTCATGCAGTTAACGTTGGCCAGTGGCCACCATGTTAATCCTGGCTAGCTCTTGCCAAGATGGGCATTGGCCTTCTGGTTCTTTTGTGCAGAGTCAGATGAACATCCAGGCATATGGGTTCATCCTGACAAGTGGGGTGGGTCTTTATAGCAAAGTTTTGCTTGTTATTTCATCTGCCAATAGTGGTGTATGTAAAACAAGACAGGGAAATATCTGTCAAATCACTAAGATCCACTCAGCTTCCTGCCATACAAGATAATAGAAAATTGAGAATTAAAACCAGTTCTGCCTTCTAATTTGAACTGGAAATGTGACTTACTTGTTGTTGAAATAGATGGGGAAAGGAAAGGCAAAAGAAATCATACATGCTCATTTTGAATATTGCTCTCTAAGATTTGAAAATCACTTTGTTTTTCAAAATTGGACATGTTTCTTCCCTAATTAGAATCAAACTGTGGAAACAAAATAAAATTTAGAATCCCTATCTATATGATATTTCTTTTGACTTGAAAATTGTACTGGTCTTTCAGTTTTCTAAAATGCAAATGGGTACATTTGTGATGATTTTTTGTACAACAGTACTTTTATATTTTTATTCACTGCTGTTACTAGTCCATGTACAATGGTCTCATTTTTATGTCAACTTGACACAAGCTGAAGTCATCTGAGAGAAGGGAACCTCAATTAAGTAAATGCCCCCATAAGATCAGACTGTAGATGACTTAAACAATCCTGAACAAATGAAAACAAAGCAAAGCAAAATTGGCGGGAGGTAGCATCGCCAGGTTCCAGTAGGTAGTTCAAGATCCATGGCTATATATATGGACCTGGTTCAACATGATAGGTCACAAGACAAAACAAAAATTACAAAGGTAAGGCAGGAACTTGTAGATATAAGAAGAGGTTGATAGAGGTGAGAGGGAAATCTAAGAAAATGGATAGAAGGAGAGAGTAACCAAATGCATTATAGACATCTATGAAATTTTCAGGAAAAAATTAATAATAATAATAACAAAACAATAAACAAATACCAAAACTGCTTGTGTAGAAATTCAACTATACACACCTGTATCACTCCCAAGCAACATGGGGGTGGGAGGACTGAGATATTTCTCCTGCTATTATATTGCTTGTTATGTAATAAACATGATTGCTACAGGATTGGGGGTTTCATGCTGTATCCGTTTCTGATTTATTCTGATTACAGATATGCAAGAGAAATACTGAAAGGTCAAAATTGCTTGTTGTGTAATAAAATCCGTTATCTCAGGGCTTTGAATATCATGACCCTTGTCTGTATCCACTAGGCTATGGGAAGATGACTTGTGAATCTACAAACCTCAGATTCTTCATAGTTCTTGACATAGAGTCATGAAGACTTCACGACAGCACACTCCTAAATACTGTAGCTGCCAGTTTTAGGCACTGGCACTCGTACTAACGCACAGAGAACTTTAGAGGAAGCAGATGTGTAATCTCCCATGGTAGACTAATGCACACTAGGTACAACCTAGTTTCCTTTAACTTGTCCCAAATCTGTTTTTGTTAAAACATATAGCCAGGCTGGCCCCAACTTCCCTCCATGATGGACTAAATTGTAAGGTGAAAGAAACCGTTTCCTTCCTAAGCTGCTTCTGATCATGGTATTTCATCATGGCAATAGAATACTAAGTACTACAGGATAGATAATCTTGCAATGTGTTTTGCAGGGAATGTGGTATCGTATTACTCTATACAAAAAACATTTTGGCATTTTTGAGAAGAAGGTAAACACTGATTTTGTAAAATATGTAGCATGTTTATAATGTAATTTATTGCAGCTCATTTATTACAAATTTAACTTGTGTATTTATTGCTTACTTCAATTATCGATAAGGTACTGCACACACCATACAATGGGACTATTTAAGCACTATTTTCATTTTTCACAGAACATTCTCAAGAGCTACTGAAAAATGAACTTTGAGCTGGAGAGATGGCTCAGCGATTAAGAGCACTCACTGACTGCTCTTCCAGAGGTCCTGAGTTGAATTCCTAGCAACCACATGGTGGCTCACAACTACCTGTAATGGGGATCCGATGCCCTCTTCTGGTGTGTCTGAATACAGCAACAGTCTACCCACATACATGAAATAAATAAATAAATCTTTTAAAAAATGAACTTTATTTGCGATTACAAATATTTCTCATATATTTCACATTTGCAATTATGATATCTCCTAAGCTTTTATATAAAAATGAAGAAATATTAGAGTAATTTATAGCTTATAATTGTTATGTTGAAATTAACCTACAGTGTGAACTTTTCATTTCCTTGAAGTCTTGTATTTACTTAATTTATTCTAATGCTGTAATTGTTGCCTTGAATAAGGGGAAGATCTGTAAGTGGAAAATGGGTAAGTTGCAGAAGTTTTATTCTAGGAAACATTGTTTCTAAATGTTATGAACATGTATATGAATGATGCATCTTCATAATAAAAACATATCTTCTTTTTAATAATTTAGTTCTAGTTTTGTATTTAAAATGTTATCCTATTGCAATAGAACAGGCAAATAGTTTATACACATCATTTGTGATTCAGGTGTTCAAAATCCAATATTTTACAATCAGCAGGACAAAGTCAGAGGTTTATTGTCGTACTATTTGATCTTGATAAATGTAAGAATTAGGCCAATGATGCTGAATTATGTAAACACTAGAAAAAATCTTATTATTTTATTATTATTTTGTTAAACTTTTTATTATTATTTGTGTGCTTGGGTGTTCGTCTGCATGTAATTCCCTCAGAAGCCTGAAGAGGGCATCAAATCTCCTCAGAATGGCATTGCAGATGGTTGTGAACAGCCAAGTGGTACCCTGGAAGCTCGCCATACTCTGAAAGTGGAGTAGTCAGTCTAGCCCAGACTAAAACACTTTAGTTTTACAAAACTATAACGCATAGTACAGTTTTTTTTTTTTAAAAAAGATATTCATTATTTCTGTGATGTGCTTGTGTTTTTATGTATGTTTGTGTGAGTGTATGTACATGTGTATATGGTACCCATGGAGGCCAGAAGAGAGTATCAGAGACGTTTAGTTGGAGATACAATGTTTGTGAATCACCTGACTTATGCACTGGGATCCAAGCTCCAACTTCATGATTAAGTGCTCTTAACCACTGAATTCTCTGGCTACCCCATTAGCCTTTTAATCTAAAAGAACAAAATCCTAATACAATATTTGAATCATTGTTGATATGGTACAACAAATTCACATATGGCTACGTATAGCCTTTTAATTTTACCTATCCTAGTCAAAATTATAAAGCACATACAAAAAAAGCTTAATAGCTACATAATTTAAAGAGCAATGTTCACATTTTTGTGGAATCAGTCTCTACAAGTTTTTTGTTTCTTACTTTCCAGTAAAACAGGAAATGACTGTATTTCTTTTCCCATACCTGGGAAATCACTGTTTTATTTTCTGTTTTTATATGCTTGACAATTATAGATGACTAATAAATAGAATCGTAAGGCATTTGCTTTTTGATGACTGTCTTGTTTAATTCACTAGGATATCCTCAATGTTCACTCACTCTGTAGTCATGTGTAGTTATCTATCTATCTATCTATCTATCTATCTATCTATCTATCTATCTATCTATCATCATAGAACATACATATCTTCTATGCTAGAAGTAAAACACTCAGGGCATTCTGACTACCAGGTAAGCTCTCTACTCCAAGGCGCTCTCCTCATTCTATAAAAGTATAAATATTATTCATTTATATTTTGTTTATATTCTACATATTTTGGTTATTCATTCATTAGTTGATGACTATTTGGATGACTTCCATCTTTGGTCCTTTGTGGATGAGGTTGCTATGGAAGCGGAAGAGCTGGGTCCCCTACAACTCTAGTATTGGTGTTTTGAAGAAACACCATATTGCTACTTTCCCATAGTAAGCACACCACTTTCAGTTGCCACCACCAGCAAGGTATCCAATCGGTTCTAATGCCCAGATGACTCTGTGTACGATGTGACTCTAAACAATTTTAGTTGTACACGGAGGGAAGCTGACCTACTAAGTAACAGTTATCCTGTAAAAAAAGTCTGAGTGTTGACAAAATACGTTCAACATAGAGAATGTCTACCAAAATAAGAAATGATAGAAATGAAAGCTTTGGATTAAAATAATTAATAAGGAAGACTCCAGAATTTGCAGAATGGATGATCTAGTAGCACAATATTTGAAAATATACTTCTTATTACAACAGAATTAATAAAAACCATTTTCCATATGCCTGTGCCAAATCCTCTGTGTCAAACCCCACCTTCCTTCTTCCCATTTTAGATACCTGGTATTCATCTCTCTGGTGACTCTTATCAATTTTATCAGGAGCTAAATGACACTTTGTATCTAATTAACTTTTTAATGTTAATCTCTGTTTTTAGGAATGTATCTTTTAAATATCTCATCCTCTTCTAATGATTCTAAATCTCTTCTTATCTTTCAGGAATTCCACTCGTCATTAAGGCTGTCCTTAAATATTATTTTACAAGATTCTTTATATTGAGATATAAGGTGGAGACTCTAAAAAAACGACTTTAACAAAAGAAATGTATCTAGAGTACCAGCTTCATTTGTGCTTCTACTTTCTAAAGTTCTCAAATTAAAAAAAAAATCTTATTAAGGCATTTCAGTGTTTCTGTTTTGTAGTTTGGTTAATACCACTATATGTGATTCTTAAACTGATTTTTGTTGTATTACTACAGTAAGGCTGATGCCAATGGTTGGTTTATTTGTACCTGTTATATACATATTCACAAATGGGTTAAGTAGACTTTTGTGAACTGACTTCCTATAATGACATTTCAAAAAAAAAATTCAGAGTTAAAGCAATGTTTTCCCCATCTACACAACCAATGATTTTGTGTTACCTGTTTTCCTATGACAAAAATGTAGACTAGGAATGGTAGCTATGTGGCATACAGTTACAAGGAATTATGAGCAGCATCAGCGAGCTACGAAGTCACAGCTGCTCAGGGAATCCAAGTGCACACATCAGAGTAGCAAGATATAAGGAGCTTTGTGCAAGTCAAAAATCAAGGAATTTATAAAATATCTTTAAAAAATTCAATGTGAGAAAAATCCAAGTCACGATGCCCAAGAAAGTATAAATTTATTTTTAGCTATTTAGGAAACAGAAAACGTAAGTGACACAGTCAACAAAACCAAGAAAACCTTTCATGTAACAGAGCAGTACAGACATCAGATAGGGACTGTGGACCTCTACATCTCCCCAAAACACCTGTGGTTTTGCGTGGAAAATATATAAGAAAAGGTTGACTTATTTCTCATCTGTCTTCTCTGAAGAATCTATTCAAATCACCAGGCTGGGATGCTACATGGGCAGAGTTACACTGACTATAATAACAAATTAACGTTTGTTCTGGTGATTGAATATTGTCACCAATAAGTACCAAAAAACTCCAGAGACTTCAGGGATTTGGCTTGACTCCACAATAAATAAAGATAAATTGGAAAGGATGCCACTAAGCAGTTGGTGTGAGAAAAAGTGCTGTGTCAAAATTTCAATTTACTCGAGAGCAGAACTAAATTAAAGATCTGGGAATTGGTCCTGTTTTCAAGGCCACAGAAACTCCCAGTGCTTAACGATATTCTTGTAGTGCAATATAGAAGGAGGCGTGCAGGAAATGGTTTGTCTGCCCTTGTTGAAGGGAATTGAGCTGCTAATGATATGTCCTCTCCAGGAATTGTTCCATTTCTTGATAACACTATTAAGGAATGGAAAGGAATGGGACCACACAAGATTTTTATCCTGGCTCAGAATTTATAAATGAGAATATTGAAAGGACCAAAGTGAGCCTCAGATTCCTGAATAATAAGCAATAAAATTTGACAGCATAATGGATGGACATAATAATAAACATGTTCACGTAAATTGAGTGCTTGCAATAATGCCAGACACTATTCTAAAATGCATTCATGTGCTAATTATTTAATCTTCATTTTATGGATAAGGAAAATTATCCTTACTAATAAATGAGGACAATGAGTGTCAGGTAATTTAAAATTTTTTCCTAGTGTCACACAGCAAAATAATGCCTGGAATATTTTAAGCCTTAAAAAACACAGTGAGACATTGGCGAGCATGATTGCCAAGTCCTGTATCACCTGCTCCTCCCTCACTACACTGCCTTTCCTGGTACCCAGCCTTAGCAACCAGCTGTAACCACAGATGCTGGTGGTAAGTTCCCTTCTTCCCTGCATTCTACCAGCTCCAGTACTATGTCAATGACCATAAGTGTTTAGAAATCTCATGTCTGCCCAGTCCTCTGTCACAAGTCCTCACCCATGCACTTACATAACCACCTTGATCCCAGCAAATTCCAGAGAGCTAGTGAATTGGAATCAACCCAGCTTCCCCACTCACACACCAACACCAAGTATTGGAAAGACAGAGCTTCAAGAAATTCCCACCTTGATCTGAAACCAACCAAGGCAGGATGATAGAAAAACAAAACCCAAAACAGAACCAAACTCCCATTCAATACCACTGGACAGGAAATGCCCCTGAAACACATAACCAACAAACCTGTCACTAGATGTCCAGGCTCAGCACAAAAATACAAGCAGTGTGAAAGACAAGACAATATCGTGCCTCCAAAATATCACCAGTCTGATAGTAATGCTGCCTGCTGATAATAACCCAGAGAGTCTAAAGCACAGAATTTAAAAGAACAATTAGAAACATGTCCAAAGAACTCAAGTATTTTAAAAGGGACATGAATTAACAGCTGAACGAACTTAAAGAGGACAGGAGTATACATCTGATGGAAAACAGCACAAATTGATGACTAAATGAAATAATGAAGACAAAGAGATTGGAATACTGAAGAAAACCCAAGCAGAAATGAAGACAGAAATGAAAAGTTCATCATCTCTGAAAGAATTCTCAGTGGAAATTTACAAACACAGCAGAACATGTAGAAGATAAAATATCAGGATTTGAAGACAAGGCAGACAAATTAGACCACTCACTCCAAGAAAATGATAAGTTAAGACAAAACCTCATGAGTTGGAACTTAGACACACACACACACACACACACACACACACACACACACACACACACAGAGGGGGAAGGGGAAGGGGAAGGAAGAGAAGGCGAGAGAGGGAAGGGAGAGAGAGAGAGAGAGAGAGAGAGAGAGAGAGAGAGAGAGAGAGAGAGAGAGAGAGAGGAGAGAGAGAGAGAAACATAGAAGGAAAAGTGTTATAGTCAAAGGCATAGAATACATCTTTTACATCTACCATACAGTTCTACAAATCCTTAGATTTGTGTAACTTGGAGTATCTGGGGAAGACAGGAGAGTAGACAGGGACCACTTGCTTGTGGGAGAGAAATAGATTAAGGAAGGGAGAAAGTAGCACATGGGAGGTATGAAGCAGGTAAAGAAAATGAGAGGAAGAACTAATGAAGAAGGTGATAGGCAGTTAAAACTGAGGGCTTGTGGGAAGAGGTGTAAATAACACTCGGGATGCTAGAAAAAAAACATATGGAAACCTATTATTCTACAAGCTTTCAAAATATATATTATTTTAAAAATAGATCAGCACCATTAGTTGAAGATGCTTTCTTTTTTCCATTGTGTATTTCTGGCTTTATAAAAAATCAAGCATGCCTAGGTGGGTGGATTTATGTTTGGGTCTTTGATTAGATTCCATTGATCATTGATCAACCAGTATGTGATGCTTTTTATTACTGTAGATTTGTAGTGCAGCTTTAAATTAGGAGCAGTGATAGTTCTGCATGTTCTTTTATTGGACACGATCGTTTTATCTACCCTGTTTTTTTTCTTCCCATATAGAGTTTAGTTTAGTCCTTAACCAGTCATCTTCTATAGCCAGGCAAAGATCCTGTAGAGGGACTGGAACACTGTCCCAGCCACAAAACCTTTGACCTATAATCTGTCCTGCCTCCAAGATGTGCTGTGATAATGTTGCACAGAACTCATGGGAGTGGCCAACAAATGCCTGGTCCAACTTGAGCTCCATACCATGAGATTTAACCCACTCCTGATACTGCCTGGATGGTCATGAACCAGAGGCTGGCCAACCCAGAGTCCCAAGACAGAGTCAATGATGTGATTCATAATGATATTCTGCTATACACATAGGTTGGTGCCTGGCCCGATTGTCATCAGTGGGTCATCATCTAGGAACTGATGGGAACAAACGCAGAGACCTACTACAGTCAATCACTATGTGGAGCCAGGAGAACAGTGCAGAAAAGACAATGGAAGTATTGTAGGAGTCAGAGGGGTCAAGGTCACCACAAGATCATGGTTTATAAAACTAACTATGTGAAACTCATAGGGACTTGCAAAGACTGAAGCAACAATCACAAAGTCTGTATGGGTCTGAGCTAGGTCCTCTGCATATACATTACAGCTATGTAGCTTGGTTTTCTTGTGGGACTTCCAACAGTAGGTATTGGAGGTGTCTCTGACACTTTGCCTGCTCTTGGGACTTTATACCTCCTGCTGAGTTGCCTCATCCAGCCCTCATATGATTGTTTGTGCTCAGTATTATTGTAACTTATTATGCCATGTTTGGTTGATATCCCTGGAAGTTCTAAGTTCTTCTTCTTTCGTTCTTCTTTGTTCTTCTTTGTTCTTCTTTGTTCTTCTTTGTTTCTTCTCCTTCTCCTTCTCCTTCTCCTCCTTCTCCTTCTCCTTCTCCTTCTCTCCTCCTCCCTCTCTTCCTCCCCCTCTTCCTCCTCTCCTCCTCTTTCTCCTCTTCCTCTTTCTCCTCCTCCTCTTCCTCTTCCTCCTCCTTCCCTCTTCTTCTTCTTTTAAAGTAAATGGAGGAATAGATCTGGGATGGGTGTATGGGTATGAAAGGAGTGGAGGGAAGGCCAACTCAGATTGGGGTGTGGCATAGGAGAAAATAAAAATACACGTTAATTGCAGTTACTACAACACAGGGTAGGATGTGTAGTAATCTCTTTTGAAAACCATGATAGTTAAACAAACTCAAGTCCAGGTGTAGCTATCTCCTTCAAGTTGTTGGTCACAGGGATCTCCTAATAATACAGCTACTGCCATTGTACTTTGCTGCTTACTGGAACTTGAGAGTAAGACTCTATTACTGAAGACTCCATACATTTTGTCACAGGATTATGAGAAATGAGGCTGGTACCATATGGGGAGCCTCCTCCTGGTTAATGACTAGCTCTCATGGCACCACAAGTTGCTAGGCTGGCTTCTGGGGAAGAAAGGTACCGTCACTCTAGCTCCATCCACTTTTCTTAAGATGTCATATGTTGGCTCTTCTTTATGGCTGACTAGTATTCTCTTGTGTATATATGACAGTGTCTGTAACCACTCATCAGTTCATGGACACCTCGACTGATTTAATAACTTGGCTATTGTGAATAGTGTCTCAGTAAACTGAGTATCTCTACACTCCCATTGTATATTGATTTGACCTGTTTGATTCTATATTTGTATGTATGTATATATAAGAGCTACAGTATATTATAAATAAACTCTTAGTTTCTGGGGAACCTTCATAATACTTTCCAGTGGCTGAACTAATTTACATTTATGTGACAACTTATAGGGTTCCTTTTGTCACAGCTTCACCTATATTTGTTAAATAATTAGTTAATCAATGACAGTTGTTGGGGTGAATATCGGTGAGATTTGATATGGATTTCCCTGGGTGCCAGGAGTCAACCCCGGCTTTGGGGGAAGCTTCTTCTTGTCGATTCTTCTTGAGGCAGCTGAGGGGGAAGTGCGTTGGTGGGGGTGGGGGGAGTAAGACTTGGTCTTACAAGATATTTAGGGCTGCTTTATAATAAAAGCTTACTTATCTATATTACTATGCTACTGTAGCTGACCTGCCTTTTGTGTCCTCTGAGGACAGAAACTGCAGTTTCTGGCACTTAGCACCTCATCCCCAAAACAGCAAAGGAGTAAGTAAATAGCCTTTGTACTCTCTCAGCAGGAACTGTTGGGCCCTAACTTATGCCTGCTAGTCTGAGGTTGCAGGAAGAAAAGACACTTAGAGAAGTTATTATAGAGTTTATTACTAAGTGTAAAAAGTTTCCTCTGAAAGCTATCTAAGCAGAAAAGTGGGAAGGTTCTAAGTGGGGAAAAGGAAACAATTCTAATAAGGGAAGAGTTCTAAGGGAAAAAATTCTAGACAGGGGAAAAGGAAAGGAAGGGATGAACGACTACCACTACTACTATTCTTTGTCTTGTCTTCAGTACTTAGGCATCTTTTCATGATCACATGTTACAAGGTTCATCACAAGTTCACACTAAAAATCAAATCATAGATTGAAATAGAAGTTTATAACAGAGAATGTTTACATGCATATCCATTAGGAGTAATTATCTGGCTATACATCCATCACCTGCCTAGCTCCACAGATTCATTGAAGGTTTAAAACTATAACTAAGAAATTAGTGAAGTTTTGTATAGATGAACCCAGTCAATATTTTATCTTCTGTCCTAGCACCTATAATAAATTGTGAGTTCCCTATTAATGACCTTTGGTTAATTGTTTTTACAACATCTTGGAATGTGCTCTAAGTAGAAGAAAGTCTGGTTACTATCTAAGAGCAATTAACTGATGATACTTGGGAGACTGGCAGATTTCTCATTGCAGTTTTGACTATCAGAAAAGGACCTAATAGCAGTCCTATTATAAAAGAGCTTAATAATCATTGATATAATTTTAGGAATCCTTATAGGATCATCATTAAGACTTAAGAAGTCATCTATTTGTCTATATAGCATCACTACAAGACAGTACATCTTCGTGGATCTACAGATATCTGCTCCAAAGGTGTGCTTTTGCTTAGTGATTGTTACATATGTTTAATAATAATAATACTAGGAAAAGTATATTAATAGCAGGAATCTTTCCTAACATAAGTCCCTTACAGCCTTACTGAATAAGGTATCACTTGTTGCAGATTATATAATAATCCAAAGCAAGCCATTTCAGGATGATCACCTGCTAATTATTAGCTTGTCCCATTATGGCACCTGACACCAGAGGGCTATAGAAGCATTACTTTTCACAATTTTATTGGCCATTTGTGCTTTAAGTATCTGTCCACTTTTGTCTACTTATTGATTGCACTACTTGATTGGTAGTGATTTTTGAATTCTTTATATCGTCTATGATTTAGTTCTCTGTCATATGCATGGTTGGCAACGTTTTTCTCTGACCCTGTA
This sequence comes from Mastomys natalensis, assembly GCA_021653895.1. Taxonomy (NCBI): domain Eukaryota; kingdom Metazoa; phylum Chordata; class Mammalia; order Rodentia; family Muridae; genus Mastomys; species Mastomys natalensis. Next base: position 1,461,502 of record JAJTUV010000933.1, read on the forward strand.
GCCTTTCTGTTTACTCTGTTGGTCTTGTTGTTGTTTTTGTTTTTCTTGCAGAAACTTGTTAATTTGACAAAATCCCAAACTTTGAAATTACTAGAGCAAAACGAAAACAGAACTGCTTCAAGACACTGACGTAGACATTCTCAGTGATAGCTGTTCTGACAACTCATAAACCAGAAGCAAAAATTGACATAAGGGACTACCCTCCAGTTTTTATTAAAAAGGAACTTGGATCCAACTGCCAAGCCATCAGAATCTCTTTTCATCCTCTTTCTTTCCTCCTTATAAAATGATGAACTATCCACATACCTTATGAGGCGGTGGATCCCCACATTTCTCATCTGCTCCAAGGGGTACCTTCTCTAAAATCCTGCTGTTACTTATTCTTCTGAATTACACTATCATCAGCAAAAGTGTTTTAACATCCATCCGTCGCTTCAAAAGCCAGCCTCTTCTCCCCATACAATTTCCCAGCCTCTGTCTTGTTCTTCACTTCCTTTTGCAGCAGCAGTCTTTGGGGAGTTATTAGGCCTGCACTCTTCATGTCTGTCCCCCCTTCACTCTTGAAGTCATTCCTTTTATTTATTCAGGATGTTCTTTGGTGTCGGTATGAACAGCATTGCCCTAGATACCTCAATCATTTCCTTTGGGAAATAGGCACTAATTTAGTTTCAAAGGGACTCTTCTGACAGAAGCACCTCTCATTTAGTCTTTGAGTAAAAAGATGTCTGAGAGAACTTAATACCGAAGTAGAGTGGAGAGGACAAAGCCAGGTATTATGAAGGAAATGATTTTGAATATTATTAAAAGAAGAGAAAATTCATTCTGAGGCAAGAGAGTTCTCATTGTGAACAAAAGTACTTCTGTGGCCGCCTGTAGGGTTAATTGTGACTGAGATTCAGACTTTGCCACTAGACCCAGCAAGGCAGGGGTCATGTGGCAAGATAAAGATCCTGGAAAATGTATGAAGCTGCAAAAGCCTCTGGCTTGAGTAATTGAAAGCCAAACTGGACAAAGCAGTATGAAATATAATTTGGCCCTCTTCTCCAGGGAATGGAGAAAATGATCTAATAGGTCTTTTCCATCTCTGCTTTTTGTGACCTCTGGCTGTTAACATCACTCTCCCTCGTTATGTCAGAATGAATTGCCTATTTACTGCTGAACTCTCGAAAGCGATTTTTCTCCCTAGGTAAGACAACAACCTACCATTGGCCACATGCACTTCATTTCAACTTAATCAATGTCCTGAGAGTCATTTTTAAATGGCTAATATTATTTCCAGGAAATTCGGCTGACTCACTTGGTACATGGGATTCTTTTATGGTCAAGCCAGAGCACCTCTAAACTTCATAAGTAATTACTAAGATGTATGTAAAATATGTTCGCAAAATGGGAAGCAAAATGAAGTGATGTGGCCTTTAAATTGCCAATAACCTCCACAGTAAAGCCATTCATTAGCACTTGAATCTGCTCAGCCTTTATTCCCCCCATGACAATAAACACTGAAAAACAGTGATGCAGGTTGACTGCATTTATATTCTACAGTATTGCATAAATTTCCCTTTCTTGGGCAAGCAGAAAAAATGGGAATCATTTAAATTTCTTCCCAAGCAATAAATAAATGGTAATGGCATTCTGTGGAGAACACACACACACACACACACACACACACACACACACACATTTCTGTCACTAAGAATAAGTGAAAGGTGGCTAATTTGTAATTTGCAAAGAGAGAGGGAGATCATTGTTTCCTGCACAGTCTTGATTAAATGAGGCAATAAATCATATGTCTAAAACATGCCAAGCATCTGCCAAGGCGAGAGTTGGCTCAGAACATGAGGAGCGCAGCACCAGTCAGCAGTAGGAGTTTTACAGTCTGTCGATGATTCGACAAGGAAGACAAAGGGTTGCACTATGTCTCCTTTACTGATAGTCCGGAAACACATTTTGCATTGTAATTCTTTTGTTTGGCCCTCTTCATCTTCATTTAAATGGCTGAATCTCCTGGAGCCTCAGTAAGGATATATACTTTTTCTGTTAATGATGTACCTCCCATGGTCTCAGGATTATTTTCACACTTGACCAATTTCACCTATTGAGGAGACTGTAAGTAGTCAGTATTCTGCAAATAGAAAGAAGTATGGGGTTGATCTTTTCACATGTAGAAAAGACAAGCTCATCTTCCACAAAAGCTTCTCTCCCAGGAGAGATTTGCTTTCCCCAATAACTTTATATCAATTCTGCCCAACTCTCAAAGTATGCATTAGGCCATATTCTTGTTTGAGTCTTAGGTTGCTCTTTCTACCTATTCCATTTAGCCCGAGAAGAAACAAATGCACACTAAAAGGCATTACAAATCTATTCGATGAAACTAAAAGTTAACAGGCATCCAGCTTGATAGTAAAACTCAATGCTCCTTGTTGAACAACCCACGAGTAAATCCAAGTAAAGAGTATGCACAAAGCAGCAGCACAGAGAATGCTGGGAAACCGAGGACCCCGTTTGCAGACTTCAGGAGCTTTCAGTACCAACAGTACTACAGTAAATATACACATGGAACAATAATGCTTCCTAGTAAGACTCTATTATTTTATGTGATTAATACAGATGCATAGCAAGTGAATTGTGCAAATGAAGGATACTGGAGCTTGAATCACAGGAGTCAGATATGCATAGGTTAATCAGAGAAGGGCTTGTTTTAGGAATAGAATATTAAAAAGGCAAAGATACATAGTCCTGAGGTGTCAGCTCATCCTACAGTCAAAATGAAAAAGAAAACAAAAAACAAAACTGAACGACCAACTAAATAACAAGCCTGCTTGGCAGGCTCTTAGGAAATAACTCTAAACTATGCCATTATGTGAATTTAAAGGAAGCAACAAGAAAAGTCAAACACTAAAATAAGCAGCAATTTCTCTTTTTCCCTTAGTTACTGTAATTTTAAAAAGTTTCTTATGCAGACAAGATCTTACTATGAAGGGCAGGCTGCCTTAGAACTCAGTTTTTCTGCCCCAGCCTCCATAGAGAATGGTGTGTAAGCATGCACCAGCACATATGGAAAATTTCACAAAAATTCATATTGATATTTCATAAATCAAAGAACACATCCAACAATATGTGGATAAAACAACTGGATGCAAGATTATATATTGAATAACACTCATCCCCTGGTTTTAGCACCCCAGGATTTCCTAACTAGTGCTTTTAGCAAGCTTATTTACTGTTTTCTCTTTCATATTCCTAGGACATTTTTATTTAAGGCAAAAGCGAATAACCGCCAGTCTGGGATGGGTGATTTAGGGATTGCTCAATGCTTTTGGCTTTTGGGTCTAGCCCAAGGGGAGCCATTTGCTTTTGGGCATTGCTTTCCGCTTCCAGTTTGAAAAGCGTTTATGTTTTCTGGTAGTTCTGAAAGCAGTTCACCTTCCCTGCTTGCCAGACAGCAAGCTGGTGATAGAGGTGCATTTCGAGCAGGGTTTTTGTTTGTTTAAATTTTTTTTTAAATGATGATTCTCTCTAGTTCATCCCATTATAGAATTATTGATATTTTCTTCCTGGAAAAAAAAGTTACGGCACTTGATTCTCCCTGTCCACCCGTATACGGAACTGTTAACTGGACGACAGTGGGACTGAGGTTCCCTTAACTAACTGTGACATTCGGCAAAGCAAGACCATTGATTACTTGTAATCTTAATGGATTAGAACTAATTCTCAAAGACCTGGGGTTTCCTCAACTGGAAAGGAAATAAATTAAAAGAAACACCAACAAAACCCCACTTACAGAAAGCATAAGCTCCGGGGAGTGAAAGTCCCTTCTTAATCAAGCAGATGACGGGTGATGAGTACTGCTTTTGCTCTAGATGGAGCAACACATCCCACTCTGAGAAGGAACCAAGAAATATCTTCTTCTCCTGCCCACCATGCGCACGTGCAGGAGATGAGCAGTTTAGTCTTCATGCGGGCCCCTAACAACTGGATCTTGGGCTGTTCCTGAATCTGTTGCCTGCCTGTCTGTGGATCCCGTTCTCCTAACTGCTCTACCTTGTCTGGCCTCAGTGAGAGAGGATGCGCCTTGTCCTACAGTGACTTCAAGGGTGCTGGCGGGTGTGGTAGGGGGTGGATATACACGAAGGGACTCCTCCTCAGAGGAGAAAGGGAGGGGGAATGGAGGTAGGATTTGTGTGAGGGGCACATGGAGGAGCTGATATTGGGATGTAAAGTGAATAAACAAATTAAAAGAAAGAAATGTCTTTTTTTTTCTGTCACATATCAACTTTTAAAGAGCATCTCTTTGAACTCCATCACTTTCTGTCCCCTCTTCCCAACATACTCTAATTCTTGTATTTTACATATCACAATTTATTTTTATATTTTTTATTGGATATTTTATTTACATTTCAGATGTGATTCCTCTTACCCCATTCCCCCTCCCACCCAGGAACCCCCTATCCCATCCCCCTTCCTTCTGCTTCTATGAGGATGTGTCCCCACCTACCATCCCACTCCCACCTCCCCACCCTCGAATTCCCCCAGACACAAGGTCCCAGCCTTCATGAGACCAAGGATCTCCTCTCCCACCTATGCCCGACAGGGCCGTCCTCCCTTGCATATACAGCTGGAGCCATGGGTCCCTCCCAGGCTGGTGGTTTAGGCCCTGGGAGCTCTGTGTTGGTATTGTTGCTCTTCTCATGGGGTTCGCAAACCCTTTCAGCTCCTTCAGTCTTCACTCTAACTCCTCCATTGGGAACCCCATGATCAGTTCAATGGTTAGCTGCATATCACACATTTTTATTTGTGATTTTTTTTTTTTTATCTTTTTCTCTACTAGATCAAGTCTTGATGAGATCAATGTCATTGTTTTTCCTTAAATTTGTATCCTGAGTGCCTGGGCTAGCCAAGGCATGAATCGTATCCTAGTTAGCAAGTTCACCTTTACATTTAAAATATTTGATTTTCCTCTATTCTGTGAAGCCACCTCATATACAGCCCAGTGTCACGTTCTTATTGCTTTTGCTGATCACAGATGAATTTACTGTCTTAAAAATTAGGCATAATAGAAATTAAAGCAAAACTATAGTTAAATCATCTCTCTAAGATAGGACTCCAGTCAGGAGAAAACCCTTAAAGATTCATCAAGTGTTTATTCTGCATCAAGGCCATAGTGAGACATGCCTGCAGGGCCTCCCGCTTCATCTGTCTTTGAAATGTTACCTTTTCCAATCTCACCCTGATGACTTCTTTTGGTGTAATAGGAAATCTTTGTCTTCCTTTTGTCTTCTCTCTTGCAAGTGACTGACTCTAGTTCGAATAAGACAGTGAATACTGAAATACCTTGAACACATATAGTATTCTGAAGTTAGTTCTTCAAAGCTATTTTAGAGACAGCTGATCTTTGCAAATATTTTCTTTTAAACTTTATACCCTGACATGGGCCATGCAGGAAGAATGACAAATGGCTTTAGAATTCATAAAGTTTGACCCATGGGTTATCACAGCCACATGGCTGGGCTTTGGTGTGGCATGGCCCCGAGGACTAGGTGTCCTGAGGACTTTACGCTGTTATAAAGTTCTGCTCTGCTTGCTGCCCTCACATCCCTAATCTAAGAATTATATGAAAACTTTAAGGGGGCTTCCAGTTCCCTCACTGGGCAGCATCTCTGGCATTCACAATATTAATGCTTGATCTCTTTCAGGTGCTGCTGCTGGAAAAGATTAATGATTCTATCACCACCCTAGAGAAGAACTTAGAGATGTAGATTGTCAATAATGACCCTTAGACAAAATTTGGAAAAATAAAATTGTTAGCTAGGTTCAATATAAAAATAAAAATAAAAAAATAAAATTGAAGCTAGGTTGAGCTCTTTTTACTACTGGCTGTGATGTAGAAAATTTTAGGGAGTAATTTGAAGTTCAGAAAGGAACACTCTTAATAGTTAAGCGAGGAATCTTTTATGGTCAGGGAACAAGAACAATAGCAGCACTGGCTGACGTGACTCTCGCTGAGGCTGGATTGTGATAATTGATTTATTGTATCCATTTTTTATCTTAGCTTCCTGATAGGATTTATTAAGAACTGCTGATGAGTAGATATGAATTTTAAAGATTTAAGGTAGATATGACTGATTTTTATATAAAAGTTTGAATCTGTGATTCTTTTTAAGATTACTTTTAAAGAAAAATAATAAAATAATTTCTCCTTTCTATGTAACCACAATTTGCTGTCTGCCAGTAAGAGAAGTTGGCTGAGAGAAGTTGCTTGCTTACACTTTGTTAATCTATAACAAGTTATCTAGTTACAAATGTATGTGGGTTTTTGGAATAATTTGCTTTCTTTACCTGTATTGGTAATATTATTTCTTGTAAAGGTATTGGAAAACACATTGTTTTTCATAATCATCCACTAGAAGAAAACTAAAACATAATCACATTGTAATTTTATATTGCTTGAAAGATTTTTGCTGGGATATATAAGTGATGGAAGAAAGAATAAAAGACGTGGGGCATCCATCAACTATGTGTCTGTATAAGGTTTGTGTGTGTGCTGGTTCGGAACATTGTTCTTTCCATCCATCAACTATATATGTGTATGTATGTGTACATGCAAAGTTTGTGTGAATGGGGGCTGGGATATTGTTCCTTCCACCCATCAACTGTGTTTATGTATGTATTTATGTAAAACTTATATGAGTGTGTGTTGGAGCTTGCTCATCTACCAATTGTGTTTATTTACATATATATGTGTGAAATGTTTGGAACCTACTTGCTGGAGCTTTGCTCTAACTATTCTATTGGTGAATGTGTGTGTATATGTCTGTCTGTATGCATGTACATAAGCTGTCTATCTGTCTGTCTGTCTGTATATATTTGTGTGTATGAAGCTATTGGACTCTGCCTTTTCCTTCATTCATTTCATTCATTCAATTTGTGCATGTGTCTGTGTTTGTGTGTGTGTTTGTTTCTCTCTTTCCTTCTCTTTCTCATTGGTCCCAAGGAGTTAAGAGAATTCATAGTTTTTCCACTGGCCACAGTAATGGCAGCCTCAGAAAATTGTTTTGTTCCATAGAAAAAAAGTCTGCTGGGTAACTTCTCTAATTGCTGGTATCTGGATTAACCCCCTTCAGTGGCTCTAAATACTGACTTCCCCATGGCTGCCTGCCTCAGTTTACCCTCAGTTGCCAAAGCTGGTCTTTGGCAATCCCAGCCCCCCATTACTGTAAACTTGAAATACTACTTTTTATCATTCGAAGAGATGTACTGACATCATCTAGAATGGTGTCATTTTTATTAAACTATATATGTATAGTTATACACAGAAACCCTACAGAAAGAACTATAGGCAACTAAAGAATGCTGAGAGTGGCGGAAAAGTTTTCCCCAGGGAAGATCATACCCTTTGGTTATCCAATGCCAAATGCTCAACCCTGAAAACACACATAGAAGGAAAATTCTAAAGGCTGTGCAGGTTGTATTAGGAATATATGTATATATGCATACATACATGTGTGTGCAGCATGTGTTTATACATATGTATGGGCAATAACAAAGAAAAAAAGGCTATGAATTTGAAAGAGGTCAAATAATAAGAGGGTATTTGAGTAAGAGGGTATATTGGTCGGTTCAAAGGGAGGAGAGAGAAGGGGGAATAATGTAATTATATTATAATCTCAAAAAGTAAAAGAAATGAAAAGAAATGTATGTAATCTTTCAAGGAGGTACTTACGCCATCTTTCTTCCATCTTAGGATAACTTCCTTTGGTCTTATTTTAGAAATGAGAATGAAATACAAACTGTAAGTAGAAGCTGAGAGTTTCCCCCTGCAGTTGACATCTGACATCCACATACAAACATATACACACACCTTTATCACATACAAATGCACAGATTAAAAACAAAGAAAATTCTACAATATGTCACAACACAGGGAGGGTCCGAAACTGTAATTTGTTTTCTGTACAGTGACACTACTGCAATGAAACTTACAGCCTAAAATTAGGCTTCATTAGTGACTGTCCTATGAATAAAACTTTATGAAAATAATATGAGCATAGTTTATATTACCTAAAAGAAAGTACTGAAATTTCTGAAGGTAGACTTATGAAGAAAATTTAAAAATAATTTTCATTTTATAAGGAAATGGCATACTTCTTGCAAGATTCCATACTGATCTGATTTGTTACAATTTTGACAACTTCCAGGTTTTTAGAGGTATGTTCATAACCTAAAACAATGCTATGCCAACACAGCGAATGCTTTGATCAAATCTTACATAAACATGAGGGACGCTAAAATAAAACATAATTCCTAACTAAGTGTATCTAGTTCTCTAGTGGAAATAGGATGGATATCATCTAGGATGTAAAATAAGGCTCAGAACTGCTAAGTCAATTGATGACTGCCAAGATAAGTTTCCAAAGACACAAGTTTTACTGGGGCACTGAGGGCTGGAGTGGGTATGCTTCTTGCTAGGTTCTCCACAGGGTATTTTATGAATGTGGGAATGTCACTAACCCAGGAACCAGAGTCCATAGAGAGAACACGGTATGTTTGCCTGTATGGCCTCACAGAAAGAATAGGCTAGGAATTATGTGTATCATTCTAACTAGTGAAAACTGAACCTATATGAAAGATGGTTTCCTTCCTTCCTTCCTTCCTTCCTTCCTTCCTTCCTTCCTTCCTTCCTTCCTTCCTTCCTTCCTTCCTTCCTTCCCTCCCTCCCTCCTCCTCCTTTTTCTTCCCTTTGTTTTTGTTTTCTGAGACAGGTTTCTCTGTGTAGCCGGGATGCCCAGGAACACATTCCGTACAGCAGACTGCTCTCCCTCTGTACAGCTTCTGCCTCCTAACTGCTGGGATTAAAGGTGTGTGCCAGTATCGCCTGGCAATGATTAGTTTAAAGGTCTGAATTCCTAGGAAAATTATCAGAGTCTGGTTATAAATAATATTGATTGTCAGCCTGATTGGATTGAGAATTGTCTGAGATTACAAAGCACTCTGGGTGTGTTTTTGAGGGTATTTTCAAAGATTATTGACATACTGGACAGTAAACAGGGGAAAAGTCTCACACAGTATATGTGTGGCAGCATTCAAATATGTTAGGGATCCTGAAAGATTAAATGTGGATAAAATCAGAGTCAGTAACCTTGTGGATGCCCCACCTGGGATCGCTGTAGACACTGCTACTGCCATCCCCAGTGGACCACAGACTCCATCACTTGTGGACCACAGACTCCAGCATCTTAAGGCTTTCAACACAGACTCACATCAGTGACTTTTGGGAAAGTTTTCAGACTTAGAACTTTCTTCAGCTTAGAACTTGGGCTACATTCTTGCTCTCATACTGTTCTGAGGCTCCCACCTTCTTGCAACTGAGCAGGTTCTGAGTTCTGGTGTTGTCCAAAGTGCAGATGGCCATTGTACAATTATCCTGCCTCTGCTTATGAGTTATTTAATAATAATTTTTATATTATACATGTTAGGTTGGTTCTGTTCTTCTAGAAGATTCTGACTTAATTAAAGTTTCATGATATATGCGGTGGTTTTAAATGGTGAATTTGTATAAAAACACTTATGCCAATGTATTCTTTAGACAATTGGTCCTTCATTCAGACCCTAATAAAAACTGAGAGCATACAATTTAATCATGGTTCCGTGATATGGTTTGTAGAAGTGACTAATGTGATGAGAACCTGACTAGGAATTCAATATATAATAATAATAATAATAATAATAAATAATAATAATAATATAGTGATCCTTTATTGTGTTGTGAAAAGAGAAGAAAGGTTTAGATTTCCAATGTAAACCTATGACTTCTTCTTATAAACAACATTTAAGGGTGGATGTATCCTAAGGTCACTTCCAATAATTTTTTGCTTCTGGTTTCCTTGTGTATTTTACCTCCTCATTTCCTATGTAGACACAATTGTGTTTTCTTTTTAGTAACAGAGTAGGACAAAGATGATGTACTGCAATCCCTGATTGACTTAGTTTATGTTAGAACATCTTGGTGAACTTGAATTCCTTTAAGGCTTCTTGATTTTAGCAGCTATGTTGAGGAAACTGGATGCTGAAAAGCTTTAGACAATCTCCTACACTTGAGGTTGCCTCTAACTCATGGTCAATGAAAAACCTGGAGCATTAAGGCCTAAAACTGAAAATCAAGGAGTTTGGCCTACAAAATGAATAAGCTTGGAAGCAGATCCATTCTCAGTTGGCCTTCTGTAGGAGACTGTAGCCTGACAGTAATTGCTGCCTGGGAGACTTCCATCATAGGACCTAATTAAGCCATGCTGACATATAGCTCTTGGCTCATGGAAACTCTGAGATAATTAATATTGTTGTTCTAAGATGCTAAGATTGTGGTACTTTCTCATGTAACAGTGAATGATGATACAAGATTTAAAAAAATATCAGGTCAAAGAGTCAATATTTTCTAATATCAAAGGTTTAGAAGTGCTGTTGTATTTTCTTCTCTGTTCTTTGCATGTAAAGGAAAGACTAACTATATACAGTGTAGTCACTCCAGAGATTAGATAATGTATGCCCAAAATATCAGCATCAGCAGCTGCTGCCAGTGGCCTGGCAGTTTTTTTTTCCAAAGCTTGTAGCTTGAAAGACAAGTGTCCAATGTTGTGCTGCATTGACTAGCTAAATAGGGTGAAACAGAGCTCGCTTGTTAGGGCTCAGTTAACATTCATTATTCAGACTCTTTCTGAGGCCATCTGCTTTCAGTACTCTGAAGCGACACATTGAGGAGGAATCTGACAGACTAATCTGAAGAAAAAATATTCAATCAAGGGATATATTTAGGATGTTGAGTAGTTAATGGACAGGCAAGAAAAATAAGCATCCAGCAAGAGGAGTACATAAGAAAAGTAAGACGAGGGGAATTTAGTGGATCACTTACTGCTGAGGTGACTGTAAAGGGATTGACACAGTCTAGTTGTTTCTGATTATTGTCTCTGTTACCTTCTCCTTCCTAAAACAAGTGGAACAGTTCTTGTTGTCAGATAGACTCTGTTTCAGTGTCTCATTACTCTATATTTAGTCTCCTTTTCTAACATACTCATTTCTTTTATGAGTGACTGGATGGATTTTAATTCCATTGCATTAGAATTCAAAACAAGTCCTACTTTAAAGAGGAGAAAAGACTAGTAGAATCTAAATATTTGGGAATAGATCGAATTGTCTTTGGAGGCATGAGCCAACACATGTAAATAACATGATTCATCCCACTCATTTATTCCTCTTGTTATCCGAGTTTAGAAAATTAAGAATACATTTTGAACTTATAATACTAGAGAAAATAAAATTATTCACAATTCCATCTATCTATCTATCTATCTATCTATCTATCTATCTATCTATCTATCTATCTCTGTTGTAATTTTTTTTGCCAGTACTGTTTGACATAGATATGCCATTTTATAGCTCCAGATTCCAGATTCCTAACACATAACTTGAGAACTGAAAAACCTGTGGCTGTGAAGTTGGAATGTAGTTCCATTTATGGTACAAAGCTCATAAAGGATCATTAAAACTGAAATGATGCTCTGTTTAGACCTTCATTGAGTCTAGTTGTTTGTTTCTTGTAATTAGGAACAGTAAGGCTTAAGTGGAGTGTGAAGAGTCCAGGAAGGAATATGAAAAGGGTAATTTACACTACAGAGCTTTTGAAAAAGACATGGGGACCTACTTCTGTACAAGTGTGTACGTGTGGGTGTGTGTGTGTGTGAGAGAGAGAGGAGAGAGGGAGGGAGAGTCCATAACAGGGCAACTGTGCCCCTATTAGACACCATATGCGAATTAATAAAAACTCCAATATCATTAATGGGTCTTTTGGAGTTTTGGCTGGTGGGGTCCCATGGACTCCAAACATTCCAGGCTAATGTCATTGCCCTTGGTTACTGTCGAGAATATGATAAGACCCTGTTGTTGAAGATACCACATACTTGTGTTAAAGACCAATAACTACCAAGCTGATAGGGATGTGATCATTCATCACAACTGGTTAGCTTTCATAGTGCTGAAAGTTGCTACGGAAGCTACCAGAGGACAAAAAGTACAACTGTCAATCATACTCAACCTTGAACCTTGTGAGCTGCAATAAGGACTGGCCTGCAAGAGGTTCTCACTGTTGCAATCATGACATCAACACTGTGGGAGTTACCAGATACTTTCTGACTTACATACCTGAGAAGAAAACCATACCCGGCTCCTTTATTGGGCTAAAAAACCATGACTAGACAGATCATAGATCATAAGGTCTATTATTATTCTGCTAAATGGACATAGTATTAAACAGCTTCCTAATTCTTGCCATACTTAGCAATCAATGCGTCTTACAACCCTTATCTGAGAAGCTTTTATTTGTAGTAAATGATGATTAACACAGTGAGTCACAATTGTCTAGCCTTAAATGGAGCATAAATAGAGCACTACTCCCCCATGGTTCAGGGATTATTGCAGAAGAGGGGGTAAAAAGAGTGTAAGAACTGGAGGTGGTAGAAACTGTAAGAAAAAATTGTCTTCTGGACACAGCTGTTTTGCTGCATACAAGATCTTGTAATGGTTAGCATAGAGTGTACAAAACCCATGGAAACCCAAATACCAGCATGCAGAGGGGAGTCAGACATGTTAGCTATAGGAACAATGCCAGTTGCCTGGATACGGAGAGACACTTTTCTCTGAGACCGTAGACCCTGGAAGCCAACTGTTCTCTAGTGGAAGCCACACAGCCAACAGCATTTGGGCAGCAAAAATAAGTCTTGAATGATTCTTCTGCACTATAACTGCAATGTTTCCTGATTGAAGTAGGTACCAAATACCCTGTTGTCAAACTCACAGGTTTGGGAGAATTATTCAGAATATTCGAGTGCTGTTTCTCAGACAATGCTGACCAATCTTATTAAAAAAACAAAAAACAAAAAAACCAAAAAAAAAAAAAAAACCCATTGGGATTGTATTTCCCTTTTAGATTGTCATTTAGATGCGATGTCTGGTTGTAAACCTCAACAAATAAAACCTGTATTTCACTCAGATTTGGCCTCATAGTGTCCATTCCCATTGGAAATTATATCTGGTGTACAGGCCAGGTTATCTATTGCTTGGATGGTACTACCAATGTGACAGCTACTTTAATTTACTGTCTGCAATGAACAGCTAATTACCCAGTTACCCTTTGAGTTATTAAACAAAGCTTATATAAATGGAGATAAGGTGTATAGAAGACTATTTCTATTGCCTTATCTTCCTACAGGTCTCTGGTAGATGGTCCAGCCAGCTGCACAATTATACTTTACCTTACTACACATGACTTACATTAATCATAATGTTGAAGAATATTCCTTATTGTCTCTTAATGGTCACCACAAGTTTGCCACTGTGGAGACCTAATGACTGACTTCTGAACTTACACTTGCCAGTGAAATGCATCTTCAGCGCTTAAACTACATCAACAGTCTTCTCAAGGGGAGGATGCATAGTGGACAGTGGTTGCAAAGAAGTCATCAGCCTTGTTAATGTTTTGACAAAGGCTGCCAAGGGTTCTTTGTATGGTTTTCTTGCTTGTTCTATCCCACAAGTAAGAGTAAAACTGTATCAACTATTTTTCCAACTATGCCCTCAGTAGAAATTACAGTAATACTTATACAAATGCTATCTCACTCACATAACACACTCTAAGGATGCATTCTGTCACTACAGGGCTGTCTTATATTTTGAATCTTTGCCATCTGTTAAATTTTATCACAGCCTCTTAGATGAACCCTCCTTTGAGGCACTAACAGCTTATAAAAATAGGACAGAAAGTTGGGTGTGTAATAAAGTAGGGGTGGATTTAGAAGAACAGGGATGTGAATGTGGTCAAAATACATAGTATGAAACTGCCAGAGAACTAATAAAATAATCTGGAAAAAGAAAGTGTATTTTACATCGTACATACTTCATGGTAAGAATTCAATTAATTTATATGATAATGAAGATCCTTTTATTTCTCTGATTTTCTCTTAACATTCTATTATTGGATAAGAAGACAGCAAAGAGATAGGGTCTTCAGATGAAAAAAGTAATTTTTTCTGACAACAGAATGGCTGCTCTGATAGTTATTTGGCTGTCAACTTGAGTGGAATCAACCAAGAGACACATCTCTGGGTAGGTCTTTCAGGGTGTTTTCTGGAAGAGTTAACTCTAGGAGGAAGCTACTCCATACCCAGAGTAGCAGGAACTTTGGTGGCAAACCAGGTGTGAAAAGGTTTGTGGACAAAGTAGTGTTGTCTTTGCCTTCTTTTCTGTCTCCCTGCTGGTTAGTGCATCCACTCTATTGCTGCCTCTGCCATTGCTATCACTGCTCTACTTTCTGTCACCTGCATTCAGGACAAGTGGCTCTCTAGGAATCCTATAGACCTACAATGCAAGATATGGATATCAGGTGCATCCACTATCTACTTGCGTACTGAGTTGTTACTGGGTGTCAATCTTTCCAGTGTCAAGAAGTCACTATTATATGACTCAGTACATATCACATAAGACAATCTAATAAATCTACCTTTAAAACATATTCATTCATGGTTGTGTTCCTTTAAACCACTCTGACTAATACATTTGCACTTGTCTCATCTCTTTCCTTATGATCCATAATTAGAACAGTCAGGTAATGATATCCACACAGGGATTTCTAGGAACTATGTATCCTTGTGAATTCAGCTGGGGCTCCCAACACACATATGCCACAGTGCATTTTCTTTATTTTTCTAGATTGTGGCAATGACAGGGTTGCTTATTGCCTTCCATTGTCCTGTTATTTATTGTCACAACAATACTAAGCACAAAGCCACTTTGTAATTGTGGAGCAGACAAGCTCTGAAAAAGGCATTCTGTGAATACAAATCAGAGTTCTTACATAAATTTGTTCCAACAGTAAGTGTCATTGGCTATTGATACATTCATCTTATTGCACTCTGAGTGGAGGTTTGATTGCTGGTATCTAGACATCACTTATTTATGAGACATCCTTTCTGTATTGTGAATCATTAACACCATTTTAACAAACTGCCTGGTATGTTTCAATGTGCAGTAAAGGAGAGGTAACTCATGGATGTTTACCATGCAACACAATTATTTGTCCCACCTGTTGTAGATGTGATGGAGAAATGGAATATGAATTAAATACTTGGAAGAATAAGCCACATGCAGGCTCTGTGTGCTCATGGTACTCAATGGCTAAACCAATGTTTGGGACTGAATTTTGTCTGTAGAAGAAGTAAACTGATGACTAAGCATAGCTGTATTTACTTAAGTTTACAGAGAAACTGGTGCTCAAAGTAATTTATTTTGCTGGCAGAAGGAAGTGCCAATGCACAGAACATTTCTAAATATGGCTTTTTACTATTTATATGTCATGGATATATTAGTGGTGATTCTAGCAACAACATTAAACTTTAGGGAGAGGTGACTGAGCCAGACTTGTTTCCCCCAAAGACCCTCTCCTCTAGGTTTCAGTCCAACCATTCACAGACTAGCCTTGTCAAGTCCTGAGTGCTTTTTTTAATCCCTGCTTATAATCCAGTACTTTCTTTTTCCGCTGCATACCTTCTAAATTCTTACCAGCACCTCTCTCAGTCTTACTCAGTTCTGTCTCTGTGTCTAGTCCCTTCTCTCCATCTCTGCCCTTCTCACTTTGATGCACATGCGCATAAACTTCCAATGGTCTAGCTGCTTTTCTTACTGGAATGTTAAGTTTTATGATGAGATTCCTTGTTTTGCTGACTGATGAGCATTTCCACAGTCTCAACCACCCAGGGCATGGTAAGTGCTCCAGGTTATTTACTTAATGAGAGAAGACAGCATGGAGATAGAAATCCTTGGTTTGAATGGCTTTCTATTTTAACAGATGATAAGTTGAGATAAAGATGGTGTGGTAAATGAGAATGGGGATGCTAATACACTGATACCACTTTGGTTCATGTGCCTCAGATAACTGAAAACTTCTGCTTCTAATGTCAGGAAAACATAAATATCCTAGATGCTTGAAATAAACAATACTGTTCTAGTAATGCTAGCTAATGATTGACAGTGGACAGGCTTTGCCAATCTGGTGTAGAGATAGAGTCCTAGAAAAGTCAGAGGAGAATATGACAGGTTTTCTACCTGACCTGAGATTCCTGGCTTCATTGTCCCATTTCAATATTACCATCTCATCAATAAGAGGCTAGACAATCAATACTCAAAAGAAGTACAGAGCTTTCTTACTGCTGTAGAAAGATGAGACATGTTCTCTTATGTTTGAACAGACAAGCTCACAGTGTGAAGGGGTTAAAGCTCTCAGAAACCCCTCTGGGGAAAAAAACAGAAAGAGAGAAAGAAAGAAAAAAAAAGCTACAATTACTAGCATTTACGACAGCAATTGTGAAAATGGGGAATGATTTTCTGAAAGCTAATTCAGACAGTCTTCATGATGGCCATTTGTAGAAGTAAATAGTTTGTTGTTGCCATGGAGGATTTAGAGAGTTACATTTTTTTTCTTTCCATCATGGAGCTAAGCCATTCAAGTTCACCTGTGAAAGCAACAGAAATACACAGGACAGAGATCTTATTAAAAAGCATTAATTTCTCTGCTCTTAAACTAATGTGCCATGTCTTTGCTTCCTATATAATGAATGAAACAGTGGTGCTCAATTAGGCGTCACCTCATGACAGTGTGTACTGTTAATCAAACAGTTTTAAAGATTGTCAGGAAGGGAGGTTTGAGTTTATTCTTGGCATAACTATCCTTGGTGGTGAAAAATGAAACATCAAATATTACACATAGGATCTTATAATTATTTAAAATATTTAAATGAGTATCTCTCTCTCCCTCTCCCTTCCCCCTCTCCCTCTCCCTTCCCTCCCTCCCTCCTCCTCTCCTCCTCTCCTCCTTCCTCTCCTCTCTCTCTCTCTCCTCTCCTCTCCTCTCCTCTCTCTCTCTCTCTCTCCTCTCTCCCTTCTCCTGTAGTGTTGCTCAGAAGCACAAACGAGAGCATTGGATCCTTGGGACTGGAGTTACAGGCATCTATGAATACCCATTTGGGTCTGGGAATTGAACTTGGGTCTTCTGGACGGGAAAAATGCTTCTCTTCACTCCTGTCATGTGTGTGTGTGTGCATGATGCCAGTGTGTGTGTGCATCTGATGTGCAGTTAGTGTGTGCATGCATTTGGATGTGTGTGTTGCATGGCATGTCATTCTGGAGGTATAAATTGAATTATTGATTTTCATTTCTGATGACGTTCCTACTGAAAGGTTACTTCAGGATTTTTATTTTGGGGGTATGTCTTCTCTTCATTTAAAGTGTTTTAATGTATTGGAAGGGAGGCATAAGTAAAGCAAGGGCCGCTACTTTTGTCATTTGTGCATAATACCTTTCTCTTACCCAATACACTCTCTAAGTAGATTTAAAACACCAAAGTCAAATTTTATGTGTTAGTATTAAAATAACAATGTGAAAATTTTAAAGATTTATATGACCAGTTAATTCAGTTTGACATCAACGCAAGTAGGAATGGGTGCCTTAATTACCTTGAAATATTTATCGGTGTGATATGGTTAAAATTGCCATTGCTTTGACACTTTTCTTTAGATGGGTAGACCTCATTTATTCTAATACCTTGGATTATTATAATCTCTACTTCCCTCACACCAGTGATGCTAATCCTACATTCATTTCTCAGTTTTAATTTCAGTTCTCTGTCTTGCTATATTTAAGAGTACAACAGTAAGGTTTAGTCAAATCTTGACACTCTTCTGTGTTGGAAAGATAACCAGTTGGCTTGTTTGGTATGGCCACAGAAGTGTCTGGCCTCTACAAATACTTCAACTCCTTGGATTGTGCATATCCTAGCTGCACCTCTGTTCATGCCAACTACAGATGATGTCTTCCTGAAGTACAAATTTGTTCCACAGATCATCTGATGACCAATAGCCATATCCTCAAATAACTTATCATCTGTCACTAGGAAGACAGGTAAAGAGGTACTTGGGAACACTAAATGAGAAGAATACTTCTCTTCCATAAATGATGAGATTGGTGGGCAATTCCTCAAAGAAGTAAGAAAGGCTGGCCAAAAGTCATCTACATAGGAAGCTACTCCTACTCTGTGTTATAGCAACAAGAGTGCTGAGCACCAACCACAGAACAATCTGGAAGATAACTGTGGCCCTGTAGCTGACCACTAAACTAAAAGGTAAGACTGGCCATTAACATGTTCTTAAAGTAAAGCAGATTTAGAAGAGAGAGTTAAATATGCATGAATTGGTATGGGCTTTGGAGAATTAATTCAGACCGCTGAAATCCAAGATAAACTTATTCTAAGTGAAAAGGTAAATCAATATTGTGTTTGGATATATCTCAGAATGAGAGGGTAAATAAATTTTTAAAAGCAATTTATAGATAATAAACTTTATATAATATTGACGGCTTAGTGTGGTACATTTCTGGTCAATCTTAGGAATAGAATTGTCATGATGCAATGCCGTCTACTACCCCCTTAAAGTGAGGACTATCTGATTTTGGACTTTCAGTGTACCAAATTGTGAGCAAATGCCCCTTCTGGTTTACAAATATCATAGGTATTTGTCAAAGTGCTGCCACATTCACCAGTAGTGATCATTTGTATGAAAATATCAACATATAGAGCAAACATTCTTGTTGGTGCAAATAAACATTTGGAGATATTGAATGATTTTTCTTTTGAAGGACAGAAGAGATGGGAAATGGTGGGGTCTTCAATAAGGATAACTTAAGAGACAAGGAGACACAGGGAAAAAGAAACTTTTTAAATACAGAAAACTATTCATACATATATTTGTTCATAATCTCTTCTATATATTCAAATATTTGAAGAATATAATACATAATATAAATATGTAATATGTTATATGTGGTTATATATGTTATTACTTCTTCAATATTTAATGCTACTTCCTGTTTCAGACTTGATCTTTGGGCTTATATCTTTGCTTACTAAAAAATTCCAGCATCTAACATAGAAGAGAAATAACCATTGCTCTATTTGAATCCTACACTTGCCTTTTGGCCTGCTTTACTCCAATAAATAAGAAAACTTCCCAAGATTTGTTTTAACATTTGCAAAATCGACATAGGTGAACACTCAGAAGTATTAGCACTAATATCTATTAATGACATTTGGTAAATGTTGAACTTCCCTTGGGGAAAAAAGACTTAATTTTCTAAAGAAATTCAGATAAGGACTGAGCTGTGACTATGATTAAGGTACAGGAGAGGAGTCTAGAGGCAACACCTTTATTACCTTGTTTCTACCTACTTCTCAGCCTTAGAACCCCACTGGACACCGTTTGTTCCTTCCTTCCTTCCTTCCTTCCTTCCTTCCTTCCTTCCTTCCTTCTTTCTTTCCTTCCTTCCTTTCCCTCATTCCTTCCTTTCTCCTGCCCCCAGACTTAATTCACTTATTAATTTATTTATTTATTTATTTATTTTTGTATAAAAACTCACATGTGGTAGCCACAGATGGAGTCTGTCCTCTGAACAGAGATCTAGGCTGGGTTTTCATAGACGTCAGTGAATTCCTGATAAGGAGACTTAGTGAGCACAGTCCCTTTCCAGAGGTTGAGGGGTCAGGTAGCTTAGGTCTTGGAGATGGCATCAGAGGTGGCTTTGGCAAAGTTTCCTAGAGTGGCAGTAAGCCCCTGGCTGAGTGCAGCAGTCATCAATACCAACCATGAGCAGCAGCTTCTGGGTACAGGGAGATCATGACAGTGCCTCTGGTGGCAAGGATGAGATGCACCAAAACAGAGGCCTATTACCTTGCTATGGAATCATATGATGTCTTAGCTGTGTGCTTATGAGGCTAGCAGTGAATTAAGTTTTCAAGAGCCTCTACTTTCTGTCTTTTCTGGAGGATAGATACTGTGAATTTAACAGGTAAGTGTAAAAAAGGAAAAGAAAGGCTTGGTTATAAATGTAATAAGTTTGAGGTTGCATTACCTCTAGATCTCTCACCTACCTCCCACATTCCTTCATTCCTCTAGAGTCTTAAAAAGGAGAGAGAATTATTTTCAGATAACTCCTTGAGAATTTGAGTGTCAAAATATTCTCTTTAATTTCCCCTAAGTTAAGATTATCCATCACACTCAGTTCATTCTTAAGCTTTCTTCGACGAGAGTACAATACAGATGAAATTAAAAAAGCAAAACAACCTTTTTGCTAGGGCAGACTCCTAGCTGGTCTGTCCCATGAAGATACTCTCCTTCTGACCCTCCTTTGGTCCTTTTTGTTAAGGCAGACTCCTAGCTGGTCTGCTCCTGTGAAGATACCATATCCTGACCCATCCTAGAGGAACCACTGTACTCAGAGCAGCTGAGAATTCACTGTACTCAGAGCAGTTCAGGAAGCTGTACTCCCAGGAACTCTAACACACCCAGGATCATAGCTCTGCATCTGATCCACAACATTCAGAGGAAGCTGGGCTCCCAGGAGTTCTAACATGCACTCAAATCAGCAGAGGAACCACTGATCAAGCTGGAACTGCATCAGAGAAGCTGAGAATCTCCTGCACTCGAGCATTTGAGGAAGCTGGATTTCAGGAGCTCTAACAGGCTAGATCATAAGATTTAAGGATCCCAGAGGCAGCTTGAGTCCTAGGAGCTCTTCCCCCAGGATCTCAGGATCACATGATCACAGAGACAGCTGGACTTGTGGAGTTCTGACACAAGTAAGATAATAGGAGAGACAGTCTCCAGTCAGAGACGTGAGTGTAGGTAGCACCAGAGATAACCAGATGGCAAAAGGCAAGCATGAGAACACAAGAAACAGAAACCAAGGTTACCTGGCATCATCAGAACCAGTTCTCCCACCATAGCAAGTCCTGGACACTCCATCACACCAGAAAGGCAGGATTCAAATTTAAAATTACTTCTCATGATGATGATAGAGACTTTAAGAAGGACATAAATAACCCCTTAAAGAAATACAGGAGAACACAGGTAAACAGGAGAAGCCCTTAAAGAGGAAACACAAAATCCCTTAAAGAATTATAAGAAAACACAACTAAACAGTTGAAGGAATTAAACAAAACCATCCAGGATCTAAAAATGGAAGTAGAAACAATAAAGAAATTCCAAAGAGAGACTACCATGGAGATAGAAAACCTAGGAAAGAGATCAGGAGTCATAGATGTTTTTCTATCACCAACAGAATACAAGAGATGGAAGAGAGAATCTCATGTGCAGAAGATACCATGGAAAACACTGACATAACTTTCAACGAAAATGCAAAATGCAAAAAGCTCCTAACCCAAAACATCCAGGAAATCTAGGACACAATGAAAAGACCAAACCTAAGGATAATAGGTATAGATGAGAGTGAAGATGCCCAACTTAAAGGGCCAGTAAATATCTTCAACAAAAGTATGGAAAACTTCCCTAACCTAAAGAAAGAGATGCCCATACACATACAAGAAGCCTACAGAACTCCAAAGAGACTGGACCAGAAAAGAAATTCCTGCCGTCACATAATAGTCAGAACACAAATGTACAAAACAAAGAAAGAATATTAAAAGCAGTAAGGGAAAAAGGTCAAGTAACATACAATGGCAGACCTATAAGTATTACACCAGACTTCTTACCAGAGACTATAAAAGCCAGAAGATCATGCAGACTGATATATACAGACCCAAGAGAACACAATGCCAGCCCAGACTACTATACCCGGGAAAAATTCTCAATCACTATAGGTGGAAAAAACAAGATTTTCATGACAAAACCAAGTTTATACAGTAACTTTCCATAAATCCAGCCCTACAAAGGACAATAGATGGAAAACTCCAACACAAGGAGGGAAACTACAACCTAGAAAAAGCAAGAAAGTATCTTCCAATGAGCCCAAAAGAAGATAGCTATAAAAACATAATTCAACCTCTAATACAAAAATAACAGGAAACAACAATCATTTTTCATTAATATCTCGTAACATCAATGGACTCAATTCCCCAATAAAAAGACATAGACTAACAGACTAGATATGTAAACAGGATCTAGAATTTTGTTGTATACAGGAAACAAACTTCAGTGACAAAGACAGACACTATCTTAGAGTAAAAGGCTGGAAAACAATTTTCTAAGCAAATGATCCCAAGAAACAAGCTGGAGTAGCCATTCTAATATCGAATAAAGTCGACTTTTGACCAAAAGTTATCAAAAAGGATAAAGAAAGACACTTCATATTCATCAAAGGAAAAATTCTACCAAGATGAACTCTCAATTCTGAATATCTATGCTTCAAATGCAAGGGCACTCACATTCATAAAAAGAAACCTTACTAAAGCTCAAAGCACAAATTGCACCTTACACAGTAATAGTGGGGAACTTCAACACCCCACTCTCAGCAATGGACATATCATGGAAACAGAAACTAGACAGAGACATAGTGAAACTAACAGACGTTATGGACCAAATGGATTTAAAAGATATTTATAAAACATTTCATCCTAAGACAAAAGAATATAGCTTTTTCTCAGAACCTCATGGTACCTTCTCCAAAATAGACCATATAATTGGTCACAAAACAGGCCTCAACAGATACAAAAAGATTGAAATTATCCCTTGCATCCTATCAGATCACCACAGACTAAGGCTGGTCTTCAATAATAACAAAAACAATGGAAAACACACATACACATGGAAACTGAACTCAATGATAACTTAGTGAGGGAAGAAATAAAGAAATTAAAGACTTTTTAGAACTTAATGATAATGAAGGTGTATAACACCAAAACTTATGAGACACAATTAAAGCAGTACTAAGAGGAATACTCATAGCTCTAAGTGCCTACAAAAAGAAACTGGAGAGAGCATACACTAGCAGCTTGACAGTACACCTGAAAGCTCTAGAACAAAAAAGAAGCAAATACACCCAAGAGGAGTAAATGGCAGGAAATAATCAAACTCAGGGCTGAAATCAACCAAATAGAAACAAAAAGAACTATATAAGGTAATCAACAAAACCAGGAGCTAGCTCTTTGAGAAAATCAACATGATAAACCCTTAGCCAGACTAACCACAGGGCACTGAGACAGTATCCAAATTACAGATTCAATGCAATCTCCATCAGAATTCCAACTTAATTCTTTATTGAGATAGAAAGAGCAATTTGCAAATTCATTTGGAATAACAAAAAGCCCAGGATAGGAAAACTATTCTCAACAATAAAAACTTCTGGGGGAATCACCATCCCTGACCTCAAGCTGTACTACAGAGCAATAGTGATAAAAACTGCATGGTATTGGTACAGAGACAGGCAGGAAGATTAATGGAATAGAATTGAAGATCCAGAAATGAACCCACACACTTATGGTCACTTGATCTTTGACAAAGGAGCTAAAACTGTCCAGTGAAAAAAAAAGACAGCATTTTCAACAAATGGTGCTGGTTCAACTGGAGTTCAGCATGTAGAAGAATGCAAGTAGATCCATTCTTATCTCCTTGTACAAAGCTCAATCCAAGTGGATAAAGGACCTTCACATAAAACCAGATACACTGAACTAATAGAAGAGAAGTTAGGGAAGACCCTCAAATACCTAGGCACAGGGGAAATGTTCCTGAACAGAACACAAATGGCTTATGCTCTAAGATTAAGAATTAACAAATGGGACCTCATAAAATTGCAAAGATTCTGGAAGGCAAAGGACACTGTCAATAGGACAAAATGGCAACCAACAGATTGGGAAAAGATCTTTACCAATCCTACATCTGATAGAGGGCTAATATCCAATATATAGAATTCAAGAAATTAGACTCCAGACAACCAAATAACCCTATTAAAAATGGGGTACAGAGCTAAACAAAAAATTCTCAAGTCAGGAAACTTGAATGGCTGAGAAACACCTAAAGGAATGTTTAACATCCTTAGTCATTGGGGAAATACAAATCAACATAACACTGAGATTCCATCTCACACCAGTCAGAATGGCTAAGATAAAAAACTCAGGTGATAGCAGATGCTGGTGAGGATGTGGAGAAAGAGTAACACTCCTCCATTGGTGGGATTGCAAGTTGATACAACCACTCTGGAAGTCAGTCTGGCAGTTTCTCAGAAAATTGGACATAGCACTACCCGAGGACCCAGCTATAACACTCCTGGGCATATACCCAGAAGATGCTCCAATATAATTACAAGGACATATGCTCCACTATGTTCATAGCAGCCTTATTTATAGTAGCCAGAAGCTTGAAAGGACCCAGATGTTCTTCAAAGAGTAATGGATACAGAAAATGTGGTACATTTACACAATGGAGTATTACTTAGCTATTAAAAACAATGATTCATACAATTCTTAGGCAAATGGATGGAACTAGAAATATCATCCTGAGTGAGTTAACCCAATTACTAAAGTATACACAAGGTATGTACTCACTGATAATTGGATATTAGCCCCAAAGCTCTCAATATCCAAGATACAACTCAGAGACCACATGAAGTCATGAACAAGGAAGATCAAAATGTCTGTGTTTTAGTCCTTCTTAGAAGGAGTAACAAAATACTCATGGGAGCAAATATGGAGACAAAATGTGGGATAGAAACTGAAGGAGGGGCTGCCTGCAGACTGCTCCACCTGGGTATCCATTCTGTGTGCAGTCACCAAAGGCAGGTACTGATGTGGATGCCAGGAAGTGCATGCTCACAGGAGCTTGATATAGCTGTCTCCTTAGAGGTCTGCCAGAGCCTGACATACACAGAGGTGGATGCTCACAGCTAACTATTGAACTGATCACGATGGTGTTCCCAATGGAGGGTTAGAGAGAAGACTGAAGGAGCTAAAGTGGTTTGTGGACCCCATGGAGAGAGCAACAATATCAACCAACCAGAGCTCCCAGGGTCTAAACCACCAACCTATGATCACATAGGGAGGGACCCATGGCTCCAGCTGTATATGTAGGGGAGTATGGCCTTGTTGGGCATAGGTGGGAGAGGAGGTCCTTGGTCCTGTTAAGGCTGGATGCCCCAGTGTGGGGGAATTCCAGCACAGGGAGGTGGGAGTGGGTGGGTGGATGTGAGCACATCTTCATAGAAGCAGGAGGAGGGGGATGGGATAAGGGGTTTCTAGGTGTATGTGTGGAAATGGCAAAAGTGGATAACATCTGAAATGTAAATAAAATATCCAATTAAAAAAAAAAAGAAAAACAAAACAGTCTTCCTTTGGTGGAAACTGAGGTAAAGCGTGTGCTTAATGAGGAAGGAGAGCTGCACTTACCATTACTGTGGGCCCACACAAAAGAGTGCTGTAATGGGGAACAATAGCATTTGAAGAGCTTGCTCTGTACAAACTATAAAGAAAGAAAACATCACGCGCAATTTCTAGAA
The DNA here is from genome assembly GCA_021653895.1 of Mastomys natalensis. NCBI lineage: Eukaryota > Metazoa > Chordata > Mammalia > Rodentia > Muridae > Mastomys > Mastomys natalensis. Next base: position 1,486,870 of record JAJTUV010000933.1, read on the forward strand.
CAGAGATGCAGGTAATTGCCAGTTAGAAATTAGTGGTGATCGACTGAAGTGCTCCTTAGTTCCAAGAAACCATCTCATTTTAAAAATCTCAAATCACTTGCGCTATTGTTGACAATGTAATCACCAAAGCTCTTTTCTGAACTGGACTTGTGGCAGCAGCCTAGGGCCATTTTCTTGGAACTGATGGCATGCTATTCACCTTTTCCAATAGCCCAGCGTCAGAAACATACTTAAAAGATTTTATATGGGTAAGTTTAAGAAATGTTCAAAGAATGCAGAATATTCAGGGAATGAAGAAATTCTTTAGAGTTTTTAACCTTGAATTCCTGTTTTCACGAGTTTCATTGGGTGGAGATTGTGATTTCAGTAATGAAATTCAAGTTAAAAGCCAATTGTATTTGCATTTATAATAACAAAGGTAAAAGACTGGTAAATATCAGCATTAAATCCTATTTATAATAACATCAGTACTTAGGAATAAATTTAGTGAAAATGTACCCAATGTACTTATAGAAAAAATGAAATATTGCTCAGAAAAACTAGCACTCATATAACTGAGGAGGAATACTATGTTCATGGATTGAAAGATTTGGTATTGTTAAGAATTAATTATCCCTCTGGTCTACAGAAAACTCTAACCAGATTAATTAATGTGTTAAAATGTGATATGTGCATGAATCTGTTGTTTATCTGGCAATTACTTTACATTTAGGTCTTTAATCTTTTGACTTGTAGCCACTCCATGATAATTGCTACTCTCATTGTCATCATGCTTTATTATCTTCTTATTTAAATGTACTTCTGTCACCCTCCTATAAGGTCCTTGTTAGCGCTGTATGTAGGGCCGTTTGGGTCATCTACGATAACCTTTCCATTCAAGATCTATAATTTAATCTTATCTGTAAAGAAGCCACTTTCACTATAAGTGACATTCTTAGGTTCCAGGAATAGGGGCTTAAGAATTAGATTTATACCTTTTAAAAAACTTCTCCTATGAACCATCATACCAATTCTTAATTCTTTTCAAAACACTTAATTATGTTGACTTTGAAGAGGCTATCTTCCTATCAACATTTCAAGCAACCTAGTATTTTGCCTCATATAACGTTGATGATTAAACTGACTGTATTTAAGTTTCACTTAGAGTCCTAATCTCAGCCTGTAGAAAATTATATAGCAGATGTAAGAAGGACTTAGGAATCACCTTAATTAATTAATTTGTGTGTATATATTTTAACCAAATAGCCCTAGAATGTCTGATGTAGATTGTCCAAGAGCCACTCATTGATTGACATGGCCACAGAAAAATGTTAATTCTCTAGTAAGAATGGTGATTTAGGTATTTTGTTAAAGAAAAAAAAAATCACAATTTATAAATGATTACAGAACAAATATTTCTTGGCAGTCAAAGTCAAGCCTTGTGTATAAAATGAAGACTGCAATAATAAAATTATACTCCAAGTCGGATAAACATTTCCTGGGTCTATGGTAGCTGTTCTTGCCACCGTAACAGAACCATAAAAGTGTAACTCTTAGATTCGGGATATGTTACTTTTAAAATATACTATAGTAACATTTCTAACTGTTTACATTTATTTTGTGACAGTGTGAGGTATACTTTAGATGTACAAAATCAAAATTATTTTAATAATGGTCACAGAAATAAAAAGATACAATCAAAAGGTTGCCCCACTGGCTATTACAATGGTCCATCCAGTTTAGTTTTAAATGACTGAGCTTCTCAGTTAGCAAACCTCTATGATTTGTTTGTAATAGATTGTTACAGGTAGGTTTTCTACTTGGGTAAATAGAGTTCATGTTAGGTGACAATGTCAGAGTTTTGAAAAAATTAATATGTTCATAAATAAATTGTGTTTATGTAATTCAGCTAACCTTTCAAATATTTTTAAATTTTATTTTTTCTCATTTAAAAAATTAATTCTTTGAGAATTTCCTAGAAAGATAGACAGACCTTGGTCAACTGGTCTACATTCTCAACTCATCCACTACACTTTTGAGATACGTACGATATTTTCCAATTGGAAAAGCAAAAGGTTGCAAGGCCATAGCATAGGTTAAGGTCAAGTGCAAGTTTTGGTCACAGCATGGTCGGTTGAAAAACTACTTGTATTTTTGTCAACATTTGAATACTGAAAACATGGTTTTCATTGGTACAAAGCAGAACTTTTCTTTCTTTATTTCTTCCATATCAACTTGGTATACCAAATAGAAACTAGCAGAGGAAATGGCTGTCTTCCGTGATTCATTTTCAGTCATTTTTCTATCAGGTCATATTAAATTTCTGGATAGCATCAGGACTATTGCACTCTAATTTTAGCAGATAAGCTTTTACCATTTTGGTTGTTACCAATCTGACACAAGGAATATGCTGAAAGACAGCCTGACTTAGCTCTCTGGGGACTTGCTGAGGCTTCTATCTTTACTCAGAGTTCCTTCCTTTGATTTATTAACTGCTTTTGAAGAGCATAGATGCAGGTTGTACAGTGCTGGGAAAGCAGGGCCTGAGACACAGTTCTGAGTTCTCCTAGCCTCATCAGTATGTAAATCATTGAATAGACCACAAAAGTCCCACCAGCAAAATAGGCGGAATGGCATCGCCACCATTGCATATGGATGAAGCTAAGGCTGATAAATCTCTCCACATGTACTTTCTTGTTGCATTATTTATAGACTTCAAAATAGCAAATTGACTCCTACAATAATTTGTTGGCACTGTTCTCATCTTAGTGGGGGTCTGTGAGCTGTAACGTGATCCTTCCATGAAAAGCAGTTATCCTTTCCTCCAATAACAAAACGTTACTCTAGACTTAGCAAAGGTCTCTTTAACTTTTTGGGCCTTTATAATCTTAGAAGTTAGAAGACCAACTTTTTTTTTTCATTCTTTAGTGATTTTTATGCAGCTAGGAATGTATTTTATATACTTCTCTATGATAATTTTTAATTAGAATTTGAGATTTTTTCCAAGGGATGCTGTATTATCTAAACATTTGAATAAATATTCTCAGTAGTATTTAGTTCTAAATCTTTCCACAAGTCCTCTTTCCTGTTTCTAGGTTTTATAACTACTGAAAATGTTCACAGAGACAGCAAAAGTGGTTAAGCAAAATTTAATGTAAAGTAGTGCCTTTTTTCTCCCTAGGAAGGCAGGAAAGGAAAAAGGACTTTTTGTAATAGTGACAGAAAATGCATAAAATTATTCAATTAAGTAAAACATGTTGTTTTTAGGGCAAAGTTGTTACTGGAGTTTTTAGAGTAAAAGCCTCGCTTCTGGTAGCCCCAACAAGCAAGGCTTAGGAATGGGTCCCCATACCCTAATCTACGAAGTAAAAAAATAATCAAAAGAGTTATAGAATGTGGATATAATGGGAAGACAATCCAAAAAGTGGCCTAATGACTTCAATGTCTGTCTTTGGTGGTACTTACAGGCTTTTGGCGTAAACTGAGGACAAGAGATCAGAAGAACTAAACAGTTCTGGTCGAGGCGTGGCTATCCACTGTCCCATTATGAGTTATGCTCTTGCTTGTCCTGCAAAGTAGTTCCTTGAATTTGTAAGTTGTAACTGTTAATAATTTTGAGTGTAGTCTCACTCTCATGGATAACAGTCTTCATCTGTGGTGTCTATGGGGACGACCTATCCAGTGAAGACTCTACTGTCCGTGGAATCCAAGGTAGTAGCAGGTTAGGTTAGGAAAATTATTTATTTCTGCGCCTTCATCCACAAACAGGCATGAAGTGAAGGCAGAAAATCAGGATTTCAATCTGCTATCTATCTATCTATCTATCTATCTATCTATCTATCTATCTATCTATCATCTATCTATATATCTATAACTGTATATCTGTAGATTCCAGTGAGATGTCGATGGTCATCATCAAAAGCTAATCTAATTTAGTATACACAAGGATTGCCTCTAAAAGGCGCAAGTTTCACTGAAGAAATGAATACTTACTTTTGGTCTTAGATGTGAACATTCTTTTAGAACAACCGAATATATTAAAGTAGGTATAGAAGCTGAAAAAAATGTTCAAGTTAAAAGTATTTTTTAATAAGCTGTTCAAGGAACAGAGGTGTGAGGGAACAGGAAACAGAGAATAAAAGAACAAGTTTTTTCTTTTGCTTTTTTAGAAGAGTCATTATCATCACATCTTCCAGCAAGATTTTAGAAGCTTCCAACTCTGTTTCTTTCCCATCATCTCCTCTTTACATCAAGGGCTATGTTTGAGTGTTGCTTGTGGACCATCTGTCCAATCTTAGGTCCTTCTCCAGAATGCCAGTTTTGCTGTTACTGAAACAGCTCTAAAATGTGCCATTGAAATGTGATATCCTTCTTCTTCCCGCAAAATTATTTTCTATATTTTTCCCTTTTAGCAAACAAGTTTAGTGGGAGAGTTTGAATTCGGTCCCAAGGTAACTTTGTAGCCCTGTCTTGATGTACTTACTTGTATGACTATGAAAGGGTGTGTAGAAACAGCTTCCATTCCCAGGTGAGTTGGGTGGGAGAAGAAAGAGCCAATGAGTGGCCACAGCTCTTCAGTCATCCGATAAAAATTTAATGCAAAGCTGAAAGCTTGCAACTTGCTGTCAAACTCCACTGAATATACACTGTCTCATCACTTCCCTCTTATCTTTGTACTACTGATAGGCAGGTCATGTGATAAGTTTCCACAATCATGAACTAGTTTTAGGACAATCAGCAACCAGATGATTTCTTTATTATATGGGAATTATTATGCTCTATAGGAATCACTCAGTAAGTGGTCACCACACTTTACTCCCTTCAGATTTAGAGGGAGCTCCATGAGAGCTATTTCCTAAACAAGGCCTCAGGTGTATGTGATGCTTTGAATTCATATAACATTTTCCTTCAAGAACATCCATCCATTAAGAGTGCTGAAGGGAATGTAAAGCCAGAATTTCATTTTTAGTTCCAATATAGCACTGTTTTAAAGGTCAAGTCACAAACATTTGTTCTATTCATTCTGCATTTTGGGAACATGAAATTTTTCCAATTTACTATAGTTGATCATTCTGCATTCTCTAAGTAATGTAAGCATATTTCTTTCTCTGTCTTGTTGGCTTCTTTTCCCCTTAATTGCACATACTACTGAATTGGAGTTGATCACTCTGTGATCTGCAGCTGAAAACTTGAATGTTATTTCCACAAATAAGTACTCAAGGGAACCACAGAAATAATTCCTCCTTGGGTTGCTACTGTTTCAGGATTGCTAACTCACTCCCCAAGGATCTTTTTTCCCTTGAATATATATTCTTTGGTAAATGAAAGCTGAAAACTATCTTCACTGAACCCTTTCTAAATTTCCTGATAATTCTTCTTTAGAAAGTAAACTTATTTTGAAGGTCTTGTTGAATTAACCTTCAGTAGTCTATTTAATACAACAGACCATGAAGCTTACTTCTAAATATATTATGAAGGTGAAACATAGAACTTGAAAAATGAAATGATAAAAAGCAAAAGGCTCCAGCTGAAGTAAGTGTAAAGGAAGGAATATGGGGAGGGATAAATAACACTAAAGACTATTCTAGAAAGACATATAGGAGCCTACCACTTTGGAAGCTTCACACACACTCACACCCACCCCACCCCCACAACCTGGGATTTTAAAAATAGAATTACCTATAACAGGGCAACAATGTCCTTACTAGACAACTGAAGCCAGTAGAAATCCTAGAACCAGGATTAGGACACTTCTTTGGAGGTTTTGGCCAGTGAAGTGCCAGACATTATAGAGTGCTGTCATTGTTCTTGGGTAGCTTTGAGGACTTGATGGTAACACTTTATTGCTGAAGAACATAACAGTCACAGAATATGGAGGAATCTAGATGGTATAGAGTCAGAAGCTTTGGCCCTACTAGATGGCTTTCATAGTGTTGAAACTTACTATGCCCATGACCAGAGGTTCAAGTAATAATCAGTTTTACACAGCTGTAAGCTTTGTGGGCTACAGTAATGATTACTGTGAGGTGCAGTAATCTGGCCTGACAAGATTTCTCCAACAAGTTCAGTAGTGGCATGAATACCACGGGAGTAGTCAACCACTTTCTGATTAGATTTAAGTCATGCTCCACACAATGAACCTCATACCTAGCATTAAGCCTATGACTAGGTAGGTCGGCCCTATTATTTTTCTAAATGGATATAAAATTAAACTGACTCCCAATAGATCTATGAATTTCTTAGCTGTCATTTACGATGCTTTTATTTTGCAGGAGACGGCTCTTAACTCAGTGACTTACAACGGATCAAGGTGCAAAGAGTAAGAGACTGCAGAATATTTGGTTCTAAATGGAGCATATATACCACATCCTTTTCCCTAGGCTCAGGAGTCATTGCAGAAGAGGGGTCATAAAGACGGCAAGAGCCAGAGGCACTGGATGATAACAAGGAAACAGTATCTTCTGGATAGCTACAAACATGAACTCACAGTCTAGGCAAAACTAAATCCCGGCATGGAGATGGGAGTTGGACATACAATCCTACCCTTAGCCATGGAGCTACTGGAAAATGCAACCTTCTGGGGAGAGAATAGAGTCATTTTTCTCTAAGAGAGGAGTCCTGATGTTTCTGTGGAAGAGCACAGAACCAAGAATACTCAGACAGGACAAATTGCTTTAAAGATTTGCTTTGGTTTGGTTTCTAATGCTGTAGTAAATCACCATGACCAAAGTCAACTTGGGAAAACAAGGGGCTCCTTCATCTTAGGACTCTCAGGTCACATTCTATCACTGAAAGAAGTCAGGGCAGGAATTAGAAATCAGAAACTGGAAGAGCAACCACTGCTTAGAGGTGACACCACCCATAATGGGCTGTATTTTTCACATTAATCATTAATCAAAACAATACCCTACAGGTTTGCCTACAGGCTAATTTCATAGAAACACTTTTTCAATTAAGATCCCTTCTTCCCAGATATGGCTAGGTTTGAGTCAGTTTTACATGAAACTAATTAATAAAGGGTTTGAAAAAGGACAAAGATGCTGATGAAGAGAGAGGGGGGATGGATTTGGGAAGATCCTAGAGAGAGGCTCAAATATGATCAAAGCATGTGTGAAACTCTGAAAGAATTAACAAAAATTTAAGAAGCAAAAGGCACTACACATTGTACTATCTAGGAAGAATCAACATTTACAGTTTGACTTATTTCTTCTCAGTATTATATACACACTGTCCACCCCCCACATTTTATGGGTGATTTTTATCTTTTATCAAAAACTTAAATTACATTATAATTATATCCCTTCTCCCTTTTGTCACCTCAAATCCTTCTTATGCTCCCCTTACTACATTTCAAATTAATGGCCTCTTTTTTATTATTATTCACACACACACACGCACACGCACACGCACACGCACACGCACACGCACACACACAGACACATGAGTGAGAGTGAGATTTAAAAACTAAATGTTCATTTTAATGATTATTCAACAGGACCATTTTAAGAGTGCTTATTACATTAAGGTTATATAAATTTATTATAACATATTCAAATTTAGTTATAAAACATGGTTTTTATAATCTAAACTAACTTCACAGAGAATATTTCTATATAGTGTTTCAGTTGATTATTTCTTTAAGAGACATTTTTAGGATGAAAATTATCAGACAAAGGCAAAAACAAGCACACAAACAATTCAACAATGATGTGTATTTTCAATGGTTTCTCAGAAATAGTTCCTACTTGACTTTCTCATCTTGGCCAGTAAGTTATTTTCTTTCAGGTTATTTGGAAATCAGTAGTGTCTTTCTTGAAAGTACTCTATTAGATCATTAACCACATAAAACATTCTTAAATTTTTATCTGTATTTTTACTTCTTTGTGAAATTTCTGTGAGTATAGTTTACAGTGTTAAAATGCTTATATTCATACACACACTTTACTTTTTATTTTTTTTAAAAACACTAAGCTGCTTGGTTAAGCCCTTCCATTTATTCTATTTGAACAAGGAAACAGCACAGTCCCCATCAAAGAAATTTGTTAAATATGGATCTCAGTACTTAAACCAGAACCTTTTTCACTCCAGGCATTTGGATGACTAAGGGAACATTTTTGAAAGGTACTTACACAGAGGATGATGCTCACAGCCAATCATTGGACAGAGCACGGGGGATCCCAATGAAGGAGTTAGAAGGAGACTGAAGGAGCTAAAGGGGTTTGCAACTCCATAGGCAGAACAACAATATCAACCAACCAGACTCCCCAGAGCTCCCAGAGATTAAACGACTGACCAACCAAAGAGTACACATGGAGGGACCCATGTCTCCACCCTCATATGTAGCAGAGAATGGCATTGTCTGACATCAATAGGAAGAGAAACCCTTGGACCTGTGAAGGTTAGATTTCCCAGTGTAGGGGAATGCCAGCATAGTGAGGTGTGAGAGGATGGGTATGAGAGGGAGAACCCACATAGAATCTTGGGAAGGGGGATGAGATAGAGGGTTCTAGAGGGGAAACTGGGATAGCGGATAACATTTGAAATGTAAATACATAAAATATCCAATAAAAAAGAAAGGTACTTAAAAGGAAATAATTTATGATTGTGCACTAGTGTAAATGAAAAGAATCTTAATTGGAAAATGTGAAATGAATTAAAATGTAATAATGTCTAGTGCTTTCCATCATTCTAATCTTGCTCATAGATGTAAGAATCTAAATACATAAAAGGGAGAAGTTTAAATGATTCAAGTTCTTTTTTGGTCATAATAAAGACATTTTATTTTAATAAAGTATAAATTCTATAAGCTTTATATAGTATATGCTATACAAATTCTGAATAATAAATATAAATATAAAATCCTATTTTTTATTTCTCCTATTATTCACAAATACAAAATTTCCAGGGCATTACTTTTGCATCTCTGGTTTTGTGCTTTAAAATTCCTGACATGAGCCCATCCCTACTCTCTGTTTAGACACTGAGTTGTCATCGCTTGTGTCCTCTTTACATCCTTCCTGTGTCCTCCAGGATGTACAGGCTACAGCAATCTATGCTTTAGTGAGTCGTCACTGACTAATGGGTTACACAAAGTGACCGTGAGGGAGATTCATGTTTTCAGCAGGACTTCAGATGCTTTTAAGTTTTTATGTAAAAAGAAAATACTAAATTATGAAAGTCTCCAGTCTTTTAGTGAATATTTACTTTACTAAGACACTTGCCATTTTGATTTTTGTGCTGTGTAAATATTTGAAACAAAACCAATTGATGTTATGCTCATCAAGTTCTCATTCAACCTGGCTTCTCTTCTTTATCGAGAGCAAACTGTGTTGTTATCAGTAGTATACAGTAGAACACAGCAGGGTTTCCTCAGTGTTCAGCCATGATTAACCTCATCAGTAACATGAGAATATCACACTGAAGAGACTTTTATAATTTGAATCATTCCCCAAGGAGGTAATAATGGCCAGCAGGACACATGAGGCCAGAGAAGGCCAGTGTGTAGGCTGAAACACTTTAGTGTCAGTTACATGTAGCTTCCAATGTTGACATTAAAATCATGTTTTTAAAACCGTGGTAGTTTTTCTTTGCTTTATGTTTTTCTGGTCTCCTTCCCCTCGCAATTATTGAACAGCTTTTTGAAAGACAAAAAGAAAGGGAAATGGCACAAAGCCAGTCCATTAGTGGAAGAACATTTATGTTGCTTAGCTAAAGCCCTTCAAAGACTGGGTATTTGAATCTGTCAGTTCCCTAAATTTTCCTGTTGCATCTCTGCAGCTGCTGAGCACTGCCAATATGTAGACACACATAAGCTAGGCTATTGAAATATAGGTTTCCAAATGAGGATATTTTCTTCTTGTCCTTCAGTATGGTGAGTAGGTTTAAACATACATAAATTACAACTGAAGAAGAGATTTAAAAATCAGAAAATTGGAGAAATAAAGCAGCAATTATTTATTTTTCTATATTTTGCAGTCTCTGGCACCATGAACTTGCACTAAAACTATTTAATTGTATTTTATGCAAAGTTACCTAGACTATGTAGAAGATCCAAAGTGATTTCGGGGAACAGGAAATTTGGAAAAACATATACATATCAAATAATTCTTTAATAACAACAATATTTTCTCCATTATCTTATTACAAATAACGTATACTACACAATGTTCTGGATTCTTGTCTTAGAGTTTGCATAGAACAATAATCATGTTTATTACAGCTTGGTCCTTAGTGGTATTTTATAGTAAATGTTCCCTTGGTGGAGTAAAATCAAAATATGGCCCAGATACATACAGTCCTTTCCCAAAGCTTTCTTTAATTCAGGAGAGAGCTTTGTAGAATAATTGATCAAATTTAATAAGAGGTATATGCACAGACTAGCTAATCTGTGCCATCTATTTCTTCTTTCTGAAAGACAAGTGTTTATGAGGACAGACAAAAGTGATGAGATCATTCTATAAAGGTGCCTACTCTAACTTTTCTATCCATGTCCAACTCATTCTTCCAATGGGTTTTTTTTATTTGCTCAAACTTGGCCACTCCTGACACAACCAAGCAGAAGCCCAGGCACAGGTCCCTTCTCCTATTTATTTTTGGCTTGCATCTTTACTGAACTCCCTTTCCTCATCTTTTCCACCATTTTAGTGCACTGATTGTTTATGTTGGTCACTATTATGAGGCAAATGATTTGTGTTACTTTGCCTATTTTCTCTTTTCATGGGCTTCTTTGTCTCTATTGAACATTGGGAAATCCAGAGAGATGTGAGAGAGTCTTTCTGTGACCCCAAGCCTCAAGCCTCCTCTTAAAGTTGAAGTTGAGAAACCATTCTTGAGGAATAAATAAGGAAGATAGCTGTTGGGAGATTGTCAATGATGAGTCTCTTTTACTCTTTGTTCATCTGTTGACAGGAGTGGCTAGAAGGTTTCAGGCTAAGATGGTGATAGCTAATGAAGTTGGAGGAAACAGGGTATTGATGCTTTTCAGTTTAGAAAACTCTCTGCAGAAAAGGCACTTTTATGTGTTTTCTAGAGAAACCGATGTTTGCACAAGAAAATTTGTTCAATATGTTTTCTCATGTTTGGTCAAGGTTTAAACCTGGCAGCAAATGGCTCCCTTTGGAGGTTATGACATCACTGAAATGATTAGTTTCATTTACTTCCCTGTAGGTTCATCAAGAATTTCTAATTTGCATAACTGCTCTTTAATTATCATAACCCAACTTAGTATAATAAGAAGTCAGAGAGGTGAGCATCACAGCTGTTTCAGAGATGTGGTATTTGTGAAGAAAAGCTATCCCTGTGATATCCCATGAGTCACAAACTTGGGTGTATGAGATTTAGAGAGTCACTTTCCAGCTGGAGGTCTTGATTGGCATATCAGAAAGAGATGAAATATTAGGGACAGACTGTCATGTATAAAACAAAATAAAACAAAACAAAACTTGGGAATACTGTTCTTCAGGTTCCTGGTAGGAGACACTAGACACTGTAAAATGCTGAATAGTCTTACCTGCATGACAAGTGATGTGTCTGACTAGGGAAAGTCATATGCACTACTAACTGTGAATATATCACTGGAGCCCAACTAGACCTAATAGATAATATGCCCAAGTAATCTGTTACTCACATTGTATAGGGTTTGATTGATTTCATTTCATAGGTTATTATAGACCAGTGGATGCCACTTGAGTAGAGCAGAATCGATGATTAATGAGTGTTGCTCACTTCATCTTTTTCTTGGTTTTTGCCTTATCTGGGTCTCAACATGTTACTTGAACATGTTATCATTCCCATTCCTGCACAGATGAAATCTGTGCATGAATATAGCCTAGAGGTTCAAGGACACTCTAAGTTCATATCCTGTCCCTTCCCTCTTCTGGTTCTTGGATAAGATAGCAGATGCAGGAGACAAAGTAGGCTAATAGCTACATATATCCTTATATATTTATTATGCAATGAGTAAAACTTCTTCAATTAACTAGATATGAATGTAACATAAAATATGGAAAATCCTAATTGTTCATCAGTGAGAGAATGGATTAATAAAATATATCATAATAGTCATAAAGTAAAACATTTTAGAATATAGAAAAGTCACAGATTTTAAACAAAAATAGTGTAACTCAAGGCTAAGAAAAATGATGACCTGGCTCCTTTTTCTTCAGTGTTTAATGGTAAAAGAAAAATGATCACTTGAAACTATACAGAGTTCAGTTGTGCTACCATCTGCTGCTTAATCAATGGCAATCATGTCTATATTTTCCTATAGTTAGAACATCAATTAATAATGAATGTGGAAAACAGGAAACTAGAAACTTCTAATATTTTTCTAAGAAAAGAATGTCAGGTAAAATACATAGAAAATAGAAGTTCTATCCTCTAGTAATATTTCAAACAAGTTAATTTAGCCCTTTAAAAATGCTTTTGAAATTTAATCTAAAATGAATGTTTTTCAATTGTATAATAAGGGTCACATTATTTCCATACAAGAATGAGTTGAATTATTTGGCAAATCAACTTTATAATGTAAAAGACTTAGATTCAGAGAAGTTGACAATGTTGTTGCTTGAGAAAATACAGATGTATTTTTCCAAAAGAGACATTAATTTTTAATAATCATGAGCCTTATAATTGAGCTTTATCACCTGCACAAAATGACTTTAACAGGAACTGTAATCCAATCTTATTTTTATGTCTGAAGTTGACAAACCACCAGTCACTCCAGTAATATTTCTCTGTGATTTACATAGGCTCTATGAGTACAAACACATTAGAACTTTAGGTACACTATGAAATTCTGTTACTGCTTTTCTCTGTTCTGCTTTGAATGTTAATTTGCATTTCTACTGCTTTATAAACTCTAAAAGAAGGAAGCTGAAATACTAACTTTTGAAATATAGCACTGAACTGCCATAATACTAGTGTAGACTCCCACTGTTTCTTTTATTTTCTCTTTTTCATCTTCTCATCTCTCTCTCTATCTCTACTACTATCTTCTTCTTCTATGATTATTATCTTATCTATCTATGATTTATCTTTTTATCTTATTATCATTATATATTTATCTATGATTTATATCCATTGATCTATCATTTATATCTATCTATTCTATCTATCTATCTATCTATCTATCTATCTATCTACCTATTTATCATCTGTCTATCATATCTATCCACCAATCCTCTTCATCTTCCCTGAATATCTCCTATGACATTTAATGCATTTCTGAAGCTAATAGACAAGTTTGTACATGTTCATAACACATACCCACCATGTCAAACCCCACTTCCCTACAACTTCCCTCAGCTGTCACTCTTTCTTGGTTTCTATGACACTGCTTGAACAAAGCAGTGCAGTCTGTGGATGGGTAGTGTGCTATGACACAAAGTGAACTTGATTGAAGAAAAGTAGCACTAGTAGGTAAATAGCTTGATTGAATTTAATTCTAGAACCACTAAGTTTGGTTTGGTGGACAATGGGTGTTTTTACACTTTGTGATGCCCCACATGTTATACAAAGGATCTACAAATCCTTGTTTACAGGATCATGAAAAAGAACCCTTCAGAATTAGACATAACAAAATATTAACAAAGTTTTGCTGGTCATTTAAAAGATTAAAAATGGTTTCTTTCTTACAATTCATGTATTTTCAGTTTAACAATGATATACATGCAAAAAAACCCTTCACAGTCAGAAAAATAATTAAAATTGATATTCAGTGTGTTCAAATTACCTTAAAAACCCTTGTGATGTTGGACATAGAGATTATGCCTCTGAGATTATTTCTTTTTTTTAGATTTATTTATGATTCATTTATTTTTTATTTATATGAGTACACTGTTGCTGTCTTCAGAAACACACCAGAAGAGGGCATTAGATCCCATTACAGATGGTTGTGAGTCACCATGTGGTTGCTGGGAATTGAACTCAGGACTTCTGGCAGAGCAGTCAGTGCTCCTAACTGCTGAGTCATCTCTCTAGCCCTGAGACTATTTCTTATATTTTTGGTTGTGAGCCTAGCCTTTAACGGCTGAGCCATCTCTCTAGCCCGAGACTATTTCTTAATCAGGTAGTTCAACATATGTAGGAACTTACAGCCATGAAGGTATTACGTTAAAAATCTAAAGTCTTTAATAATATTTTCTTACAATAATAAATAATAGAAATGATTAAATAGTGTAATGTTGCCATTATAATATATTGTCCAGGTACAAGCACTTGCACTGTTCCTTCCTGCAGAATTTGACTTACATTGTAGTTCTAGACATTGAACTCAGGGCCTGTATATGCTATACATGCTATCATATCATCTGCAAATAGTGAAACTCTGACACGAGCTCTGTCATTAGCTACGGTGTTGATTCCAGGTTTTGTGTCTACTTAAAAATTATTTATTCCTCATAACTCTTTTCCATGAGTGCAGCTCTTTCCATAGAACACTTTTTTTTTTTATAAAGAAGTATTACTCTTTATTTGATAGCATACATAAATTACAGTAAGTGCCTTTTAGTGGTAAAAGGCAGCATTCTTGACATAGGGAATTCTAATTAAAACCACACTGTCAAGAACAGACAGTTACTTCTGACATTTAGCCATCGCCTATAACAGGCCAGTAGGCACAAACTGATTCAGAGGTATGTTTTCTTGTTTATGAGAGAGTGATAGAAGTTTCCCAGTGTTTAAACTTTTATATGACTTTTACATAAATGTCAGTATAAGATCACTTAATAGGTTTGAGGTGACACCCCCATTTTTGTGGAAAGTAATCCTATCTTGGGAAAAGCAAGCAGTGACAGCATGTATACAGCTGGAATTGTTACTTTAAAAAAGATCATATTCACTTTACTACAAGCCAGTTTTACTTAAAACAGGACTGTCCATCAAAAACATTGTTAGCCATTCGTGATTTGAATTTTGGTGTATGGATTAAATAATTGATACATTAAAAGCCATGAGACATTTGTTTTGTAATAAATAAGGCAGTGGAATTACTTATGAATAGCTTTTAAAAGATAAGCAATTAGGTCTGCCTTTTCTCCCTTCTTCTTAATTCCAGCGAATTAATTTTTGTTCCGGTGATGTAATTTTAGGAATTTTCCAAATACTGCATCAGGGTATCCTCTCCCCAGCTGATGCCTTTGTTCTTGTCGGCATCTGTGTAGGATCATCAAGCGACCCGACCTGTGTTCCGCCCAAGCAGCCCATGGAGATTTGGACCAGTCTTATACTTGCGTCCCTTTTCCACAGGGTGGCACAACTTGTGAACAAAAATATTCTTGTTCTTTTTCAACATCATCCATTTTAAACTCTCTCCTAGCTGGTCAATACCGCAAATGTTCCAGCCCGAAGATAGACTTTCTCGCTCTCTATCCCAAAGACATGCTGGCCTATGCCTATATTCATAAGGCACTCTTTAAAGATTTACTTTACATCCGTATTGTATCTTCCTCTCCTTCTTCTCCTCCCAGTCCTTCCATCTCACTTCCCCAGGCCCATCCTCCAATCCTTCTTTTGTCCTCAGAGATATCAACCACCTTGGCTATCAAGTTGGAGTAGGACTCGTTGCATCTTCTCCTATTGAGGCTGGACAGGCAGCCCAGTAGGGAAAGGGATCCAAAGGCAGAGACAGTCCCGCTCCTACTGTTAGGAGTCCTACATGAGACCTCATGACACAACTGTTGCATATGTGCTAAGGTCTAGTCCATCCCATATATGCTCTTTTTTTGGCAACTCAGTCTCTGTGTGTCCCCTATGGGCCCAGGTTAGTTGATTTGTATGTTTTCCTGTGGGGTCCTTGACCTCTCTGCTCCTTCAATCTTTCAGGGCATAATTGTAGGAATATTAATAATTTAAATCCCAAACTAAGGATGGTTAAGCAAATTATGCCACATTCATGAAATGTACATCCTAGAAATTAAAAATAGCAACTACAGCATCCTATATCAATGGGGAATACTTAATTTTTAATGTGAAATAAAATTTGGCATAGAGCTGAATGCATAATGCTGTGAGGAACAAAATGAAGAATGTCAAAATGCTAACTGTATTGTTTAGTGTGATCCGTATTTTTCCCAGTTACTTTTATTGTATTACTTTTATAAGAGTATCCAGTTTCATTAACAGAGTGTATAAACATTCAGATTTCAATATACTGATAATTAGCATTTTTTAACAAGATGGAAAATAATATACTTTTAGGCAATAAATATACAGAGAAGCTTACAAAATTAATTATTTATAACACAGGTCTTGCAAATTCTCAATCATGGGCTCTTTCATAAGGCTGAGTTGCTATGGCTTACTTAATATAATTACTTATTCCTTGCAGGGCCACTGCACAGTCCATTAATCTAATAATGCTGGTTTCTCACCTTGATTTTTTAATGAAAGGGTTCTCGCAGGGGCACCAGAAGTACAAGCACGTGTGACTTTGTACCTTCTCAGTGAAACTCAGAATAATTTAATGAGCCAAAGAGACAGTTAGTCAAGTCAGTTGACACACACACTGGAAGAAGAGCTTTTACTTTTTCTAGCAGCTTTTGCAGTCAGTCAGGGAGATTAGAAACACTGGGCAAGCGCGACAAATAAACTCCAGCTTTTGTAACCTGTGGGTATCCACTGAATACATAAAATGCTATGAATTCTGGAAACGAGTGAGGGTCCATCTCTCTGTCTCTGTCTCTCTGTCTTTATGTTTCTCTGTCTGTGTCTCTGTGTTCTGTCTCTCTTTCTCTCTGTGTCCAGATATATTTATTTTTTATCTTCTTGTATGAAGTCAAAATTACAGTCTTGGAAGTAGTTCCTCCTGAGCTGTCCACCATTGCTTGCAAGACAGTATTTTGCTGACTGAGTCATCTCTGAGCCCCTATCTATAGGCTTTTCATGATTTCCAAAGGTTCATGAATATTGCCCCAGCCTGCAACACTCCTTACTGCCATTCTTACAAGATGCAAGGATTCTGAGCAATGCCTTGGATTTGGATAGATTTTTTTTTTTTGGTCATCTTTACATTCTCACAATGTCTGAGGAAAGAAAAATAATGAAATGATTGTTATTTCTAAGGACACTTTCTGTTCTATTAGGAGATAGTAAGATTTTCTCCTTCAACACTACTTATAGCCAGAGTGACCTATCAGCTTAGTAGAGACACTTAACACTGAGCCTTATTTTATTTGGCCTCTGGCTGAAACGCTGCACTTAAAGTCACATTTCATTTTGTTTATGAAGTCAATAGCACTTGAGAGACTGAAGCCTCAGCAGCAATTGAAAAGGGAGTTAATAGGTATGTTTTCTCCACCCTCTCATGTCAGTCGTAGTTTTTCTAGTTACATTGTATTAATTATGGATAATAAATGGAGAGACCCTAGTATAAAATCAGGTACCAAAATATGGTCTGCAACATGAAACCTACAATTGATGAGTCAAATCATCCTTCAGTAATGGTTCCTACTTTGCAGGGTGCTTCTGGAGAGCTTCCAAGTTTAAATTCTGGCACCATCCGTCATCATTTTGGTTCATGTCACACAAAGTTTCCTTCCACTACAAGTTGCAGAGAAGATGTATAGGTGGACAAGGACTCCATTTCTTTTTATTATATTCCTAGGGCTTGAAAGACTTGGGTAACAATGAAGCTTAAGAGGCAGCTAAGAGAGATTGTATCCAGAAGATGTACTAGTTATAAAGAGCCTACAGTGATGCTTTCCAAACAGAAATGATTCAATGAAGGAACCCAGTTACAACAAAGAAAAAGTGATTAGAATGGCAGTGCCTATTGTAAACTTTCTTGTATTAGAATTTATTTATTTACTTGCACATGTGTTCATATGTAAGTGTACGTGTGTGTGGTCATGTTTGTACATGCACTGTCTAAGAGGGAAAGAGTGAACATTCGATTTCTTCCTCCATTACTGTCCTGTGTTTGGAGTTTACAGGCACTCGTGAACATAGTCAGCTTTTTATATGGATGGGAGGATTCAAACTCATGCTCGTTCTGAAAAAATTTTACTCACGAGACTGTTTCCCTTTCCCAATGAGTTTTTATAAATATATTTACCATGGAATGAAAATCATCATAGCTCTACTGAACTCAATCTGAATAGGGAAAACACTGAAGGTGTTAGTGTTATTACAGATAAAAGGCAGAGGGACCCGAAAGAGACATAGATGTGTAAAGAAGCAAATGGTGTTTCTAGTTGCGGGGAGGTCTAGTGGGGTAGGAACAGTCTCTTGGAGACGGAGAGGAGGTATGGGATGAGGAACAGTAAGAGGGAGTACCAGGAGGGTGATAATGATTGGACTGTAAAAAAAAAAAAGATTAAAGATAACAATAAAAAGAAGTAAATGATGAAATAACGCTGTCCTCTTGTGGAAACAACTGGAGAACAAGTCCCTATAGGTAATCAGCGTGTGACTCTCCCTCTAGCTGGTGTAAAGGTATCAGTCTCCAACAGGTTGTGTTAACCACTCTAAAATACGACTGTCAGCAAGTACTGTTAGAGGGGCTAGTTGTGCCTACCTGAGACTTCCGTATGTAGCTAAGGAAAAGGAAGGCTAGTCAAAGAGGAACGTGGGTGTTTTGTTTGCCAGAGGATTTTATCTGGTAACTATAAACCTTAAGAAGTATTTTCTGGATAGATCTCCATAATTTTCCTGATAATTTGACTTTTACTTCAAAATCTCATCAGAGGTTTTGTTATTGAGGATGAACTGAGATGAATAAGTAGTCAAATTGCTTATTTGCCCTCTGAACTCTAAAGAACTATAGTAGATTCAAAATTGTCTTTAAAATTACAAAAAGATATAATTATTCATATAATTATATATTGCATAATTATATATTTATGATTATATATAAATTACTAAAAGATATGATTATAAAATTATAAAAATATCACACAAAACAATCAATAATACTGAGTTCATAGTTATGACTTTTGTAGATTATTCAATAAGAAAATCCAAAGCACTTTTTGATCTCTTTAGTATCTCAGGGTCTTAATACTTGATAGGTAATAGATATCCAACAGATGTATATTTAATTGGAAGACTCAAGGTATGCTTTCATTATTTTTATCCTTAGGGGGTCTAGAACTCTGTAATTATTGGTCACACTACTTTGATCAGGGTTCAGATTAGTTTTAGTATAACAATAATAGTATAAACTTATATACATGTAAAAAATAGTACATTTTATAAATGTAG
Organism: Mastomys natalensis; assembly: GCA_021653895.1. Classification (NCBI taxonomy): domain Eukaryota; kingdom Metazoa; phylum Chordata; class Mammalia; order Rodentia; family Muridae; genus Mastomys; species Mastomys natalensis. The sequence goes on from JAJTUV010000933.1 coordinate 1,506,049, forward strand.
TAAATAGTAAATTTATATGAGTGTAGTCAATAGTATAAATGTTCATTATTGAGCTTTGCAATACTTAAGTGATTGCTTACAGATTAATCACAACCATGTGGAATAGACATAGTGGTTAACCTAAGGAAGGTCCAAACTCCTTTGAAGGGGTAATCCTTTGTATCTTTTTTTTTTTTTACTGATAGAGCTGCATGCTTAGAATATTATGCAATTATAGTGAATGTACAACAAATATTGGAAATGAGAAATATCTTTTCACAGATGAAGAAAATAATGCTTACTGTTTATAAGCAAATTCAGACATCTTTAAACAGAATGCAAATCTTTAAAAATTTGTTACAAGACTCTGAACCCATCATTTTCACATATAATCCAAACTTTTGCCCAGATTTTTAATGGCAAACTTTATACTAAGGTAGGGATATGGGGCCACTTTTACTATTTATAATCATAACTAGTAATCATTTTGGGTAGAAATTTGCTCTTTTATCACAAACCACTTACAGCTATTGAAAATAATGCCCTCATCAAGGCAAATGAAGGCATCAAGGCTTTAAGAAAAGTCATCTTCTACCTTGTACATTAAAGGACAAAGCAGTCATGGTGCGTGTCAGGGAAGATACCCAGAGGCTCACCAGCCATGTGGCACACCTGTAGAGGAAGCCACTACAATGCACAAGTACATGGTGAAGAGCTAGGAAAGAAAGAGAAGTAGAAGACTTTGAACACTATGAAGAGGTGGAACTGGAGACTCAAGCATGAAGAGAAATAGCCTGATGAGAGTAGCCTTCCCTGCCAACTGAGACCATGGTGAAATCCCAGCCCAAGCTGCCACTGAGGGCCATATCTGGGTACAAGGCCATGTAGCAGTAGGGATCTGTGTTGATATCTTTGGCTAATATTACCACTAAAGAGCATGAGGATGTCCTTAGTCTGGGCTGCCACCTAGGACCATTTTGATGTCCAAGGACTGTCTAGAGTTGGTCTTGCTCCTCACTGGTTGTGGCACTCTGGAATGCTGGCCCCACCCCTTGCCTGGGCAGAACAGTAGAGCTGGCTCTGGTGGTGGAGGTGGAGGCAAGAGGTGAGGGAATGGAGGACATGGAGGATGGGGGCAGTGAGCTGGTCGTGTTACTTCTCTGCCATGAAGTAGCGTGGGTGCAGAAGAGATGCCCCTGCTGGCACCTTGCCACTTGGGGCAGAACAGAAAGCTAGCCTTGACGTCAGGAGAGTAGAGTGGGAGAGCTCGCCCAGATCTTTGCCAGTTGCAGTTCTCAGGAGAGTGGGCCCTGCACTTCAACTGAGCAACACAGTAGAGCTGGCTGTGGTGGTGTGTATGTGGATTAGCTGGCCTGAGGGCATGAGAGCTGGATAGCCAGGTCTGCCCCTTGCTGGGCGTGGCACTGGGTGAGCTAACAGGGGCTAGTGCTAGAAAGCTCTACCTGGTGTTATGAGTGTGGGAGATCTAGCAGACTGAACAACTCAGCTACCACCCAGGCCCAGATCCAGGGCTTTAAGTTGGCCCAGCCCAAGTTCTACTTCATCTATAAACTGCTGATCCAAAGCTGCAAGGTCTCCATGACACAGGACAACAATAGGACATCTGAGAGAAGTCTTGGTGAAGATCCAGTATTGATAGAGTAGCAGAAGCCAGAGGCCTTGAACAGACCAATGGTTCATTGCAATGAACATTTGCAAGTAAACATGTATGGACAAAAGGGTATTCTGTGACACTCACTATGACACAGACAGCTTCTATGACAAGATGATTTTACATTTTGTTTATTTTTTGTTTTATTTTTTATTTCCTTTGATGAGGAGGTTTTACAGATGGAAGGTGGATATGAAGGGATGGGAAGATGAATGGAATTGGGGTACATGATGTGAAACCCACAAAGAACCAATGCAATGTTAAAAATAATTAAAAGTGTTTGGACCTTGAAGTAAAGGAAAACATATTGAAGAATGGGAAAAGCCCCAAACCTCTGTAACTGGGTGTTTATATTCAGTTGGAAGTTGTAAATCATAGTATCCTGTATGATCTATTATATATGCTAATAACTTATTAAATGAGATCTTTGAAGAATTGAGGCAGGGAATTAGAGTGACATGTAAGTTAGCATGAAAGTTGAAGAAATAATTAATGGCTCAAATTAATGCAGTGTAAACTGAAGCTCAAAGACAGATATAAATACTTTAGAATCAACAGAAATGTTGTAATCAAGAGAAATATTAGGATTTACATAAAGTGTGACAATTATCTTAAAACAATCCTATGTGTGTGTTGTGTTTGTGTGTGTGTAGTGAGCCCATGATCACCATGGTATTGACTTAATTATAGATTCCTTTTTTGAGTAGTTGATCTCTCATATCTTTTTCCTTTTTTTATGGTACTTATTATTTTCTGATATTCCCTGAACTTCTAAGTCATTATCATTGTCTTAGAGTTCCTTTTCCCCCACTAATTAATTTATTTATTCAGTTAATATCCTGATCACAACCTCCTTTTCTCTTTACTGTCCCACCTCTCACACAGCCCCTCCTTCTTTCCCCTTTACCTGTGAAAAGGAGGACGTTCCTTGTGGTGTTTCTATTGCTGCTATGAAACACCTTGACCAAAATGCAAACTGGGGAGGAAAGGGTTTATTAGCTTACACTTCCAGATCATAATACATCATTGGAGGAAATTAGGACAGGAACTCAAGCTGATGCAGAGACCATGAAGGGATGGTGCTTATTGGCTAGCTTCCCATGGCTTGATCATCCTGCCTTCTTATCGAACCCAGGACCGCCCAGCATAGGTATAGCACTACTCTCTATGGGCTAGGCTCTCCCTACTTGACCTCCGATGACAAAAATGACTTAAGGTGGATCTCATGAAGGCATTTTCTCTACTGAGGCTCCTTAATCTTATGACTCTAGCTTGTGTCAAGTTGACACAAAACCAGCTGGTACAATCATATTTCAACATATAAAGAAATCTAAATCTGTGGGGCTGGGGCTGGTGAGCTGTGAGATGGGTGTGGGAGAAGGTCTTGAGCAAGAGTGGGGTTGAAGTGTGTCTAAACCCTGAAAATTTCATCATGAGATCATCAGGAGTAGGATCCCCCCTCAACATACACACACACTCAGGGCCTTTGTGTCCCTGCACATAACTCTCTGCATCCACCTTTGTCTACCTGAGGAGGTTAGGTAGTCCAGTAGCCAGGTTAAAAACACATTCCCTAATCAAGTAGCACCTGGAATTCTTCCTTATGCAAATGAGGCATCCCTAGCAATATGGACAATGATGTACCCTGGCCAATGATGTACACTCACCTCTATACTGCCTACTCATGCCCAAGCATTTAAATAGCCTTTTGTTCCCCCAGTTAAATGAGGTGTCTCACTAAAGCTGCCTTTGGAGAGTCTGATCTTCCATTCTCACAACTAACTGAGAATGCTTAGCTCCCAGCCATCTGGCTTGGCTTCCTCTCCCAGGATCCAGCAGATTGTGGACAATCAAGGCGCTATGGGCAGGGAAGTAGAATCTGAATATTATAATTCGTTAATATTTATCCTGCTATTTTATTATCTCCTTTTCTTCGTTCTTTTAATTATTGGGCACATATATTGAGGGATCATCATGTGGCATACTGATTTGAGGACTTTCAGTGTCTAATAAAAGTGGGAACCATTTGGAAAGAGAACCAACAGCACACCTGTCAGTAAAGGCTGCGATAAAAAGATGACCACAGCGAAAAAGTCTGCCAAACTGCTGCAAGCAGTCACAAATGAGGAGCTATTCATGAAGGGTCTCCATGTAATGCTGGGACCTTGTCCAGAAAAAAATATAAGAGGAGGATGTCTATGTAGAACAAAAGGGATAAAAGTAGAAAAGACCATGTTTAATCTGGAGGACTGGGATTGAAATATTGCATTGAATGAGTTAAAAAACCTTGGGGGAAATAAGTTGAAATGAAATCATAGTGGTCCTCTATGTGCTATGATAATGATCTTGGGACATGTACATTGAGCAAAGAAGAGCCGTAGTCTATTTTAAGCAGCATTTAGTGTCATGGAGTCTACCTAATGGCAGTAGTATGGGTTAAATGGAGGATATACATTATTTGTGTCAAGATCGTAAGTTAGAAATCGAGAGTACATGAATAGATCTTCGGTATAAAATATTCTGAATTCCTACTAACAGGTTTTGATTCTTGCCAAGGCAGCGATATTCCCAGCTGTTACTATTCTACCATGTAGGCTGTCATGGGTAGTTTTGACCAATGATGTACAAGTGGCAATCATTAGATTTAGAGTCTCATGAATGAGGAACTGTTGATTGACATGTTCCCTCAGGCTCTGTTCCTTCACCCCTTGCTCTTGCTGTCCTATCTGTATGAGACATGAATGGCACTCTTGCAGACATGCTGTCATCCTCTAACTATCAAGAAGTAACTTCCCAACTAAGCACTGAAGAGCAGGAAAGTAAGTGACCCAAACTCTTTGAGAATCCTTGAATATTTCCTAGCCTTGAAATTTATTACCTCAAGACTTTTATATGAGGTAAATGAACTGTATATTGTTTAAGCCAGTATGTTTTTTTTTTTTGCTTTTGTTGCTTCCATTTAATACATTTAAAATGCCTCTTTGAATAAAACAACTTAATTTCATAGGCTTTAAATAAAGATGTTATGATAATGTGGCAGGATATATGAAAGGATTTCAGGTTGGAAGGTGTTTTTAAGTAACATTGTGAGTGGTTGGCTTCAGAAGGTGACATGTTTAACTCACAACTCGGAGAATGTTTTACCTTGTTCATAGAGTTGTTCCAAGTATTTTATTCTTTCTGTGGAAGAATGTTCGTTAGAGATCTATACTTTACAAGGAGCTTATTGAACTGCTTATTTTATCCCTTGATATATAAAGTAAATAGATTTGTCTACTGTTAATAATATATAGCACCTAAAACTTAGATATATGCCAAAAATCAGAAACCTGATTGATTTATATTCAGCTTCTACCAAAACGAAAACTAAAAGCTGTATTTCAGGTACTGTGTTTTTAAAGGGCGACATTCAACACAGCAATCATCTGTTCACCAAGGCTCTCAGAAAATTCTCTCCTGTGAAGTTAATCCAAGCAGACAAAATTAGTACAGAAGGACTTCAAGGGCTTAGATTCTCCAATGAAGTCCAATTTCATCTACCTGGCTTCTATCCAATATCGTTAGGGATCAAGAAAAACAGTAATTATGATTTGTTGAGTTTGTACTAAGTACTTGACATATCTATTTTACACATCAACACCTCAGGCTCTATATTATCCTGTCTTATTATCCAACGTATAAATTGAAGCTCACAAGGTTAAATAAGTTCGCCAAGGTTACATAGTTAGAAATACTCAACTATGAGATTTGTGGTCCATTTAAAAGATTATTATTATACTATATGGAGAATGGTGGAATAATTTCCTTACAAAGATACTCATGGTCTCACTTCGAGCATCAATGAGCATGTTATGCTACATGATTTAATTAAGAACAGTGAAATGAGGAGACTGTACAAGCTGACCTAACCTATTCACTAGGATCCATCAAAAAGGATAATTTTGCTTAGCTGTAGAGTGAGAGATGGTTGGCTATGGGAGAATGCGCAGAGAGGGGAAATTCTGTTGGCTTTGAAGATGGAAGATCACAGGCCTGAGTCAAGAGATGCAGTTCAAGAAGGATGAAAGGCTGAGGAAATAATTCCCCCTTTGAGCCTTCAGAAATAAGAAAACCCTGATAGCTATATATTGCTCAACCCAGTAAAAGCCATGTACGTAACCAGGACCCAGAACTGAAATACTGCATTTGTATTGTTTTAAACCAGAGAATGTGTGGTGATTTGTTACCGCAGTGTCCGAAGAGGACTGCACATATCAGTATTCCAGCATGGTTGCTGCATCTCTCCATATAGGTTTGGGAAACAGTTTGTGATCAGTCAAAAATCAGCATGACATTTCCTTGAAGTACATTGTTCTTTTTGCCATGACTGACAGGGTAAGAAAAGCTTAAGACAGTTTTAGATTTCAACCATAGTTGTAGTATAGGCAAGTAATTTTATTGTTATTATTTTCAAAGTTCATTCATAAATACCTTGTGTTTAGATTGCCAGATTTCTTCAGTGATGTAGTCCATGCCAGTGTACTAGTAGTTGGCATCCTGTGCTTATAAGCACATGAACAGTGGTGATTGGATGCAAATGGTTATTTGTTTTTAAACAAGACATGAAGTGGGGATGGGAGTCATTGGAGGAGGTTAAGTTATTTTTACTGTGTTTCTACATCATTTCTGATATCATATATTTATTTAAATTTATGTGTATGTTAACATATATTTTAAATCCAAATGGAGAAGGAAGGGACAGAGGGAGGCAGAAGAGAGAGAGGAGAGAGGAGAGGAGAGAGAGAGAGAGAGAGAGAGAGAGAGAGAGAGAGAGAGAGAGAGAGAGAGAAATACAAATTTTAGTTAACTTTTTGTGAATATGGGAATGGTCTCTTAGTTTTGTCAAGAAACAGTTAATCACTTGTTTTAAAAAATAACAAAAAAGTTCTCAAGTTTGAGGCTTCATTCTCACCCAACCAGGAGCTCTGTGAGCTACAATAATGACCTGTCTGTCTGTAAGCTATCCTCCTTGTAATGGTGACACGAATGTGATGGAAGTAACCAACAACTATTTTTTCCTGGATGTGAAGACTGTCCAATGAGGACCCAGAGCTAAAACTGTCAATGAGACCAGGCAGCTGGGTCAACACAGCTTATGAATCCTAGTTAAAAACCGACTACTATTATTCCGCTAAGTGAACATAGCAAAAAAATGGGATATCATGATATCTAATATCATGTTACTATACCCATCGATCTGTGCAATAGTCTGCCCTCATCAGAGAAGTCTCTTTAGAGACGTTCATTAATACAGAGACCCACAACCTGACATGAAGAGTGAGAGACGGAGTAGTCAGCCCCAAAGGAATGTCTATATTACATTTCTCTATCAAGGCCAAAGGATCTATGTGGAAGGTGGGGGGTTGTGATTGTAAGAACCAGAGTTGTTTACAACTGGTGGATGACACCAGTTAAACAACATTTTCTAGGTGCAATATGGCAGACACATACAAACTCACCCAGCCTGTGACAACACATACAAGACCTGCACAAGCTCCAGACAGATAAAATCCCAGAACATAAGATAAATACCACGCCTAGCTAAGAAGCCATTTGCACTTCATAGGTTCTGGGAGAGGGAAAATCAGCCTTTTTCAATGGAGTGCCATTGGGTATATCAAATACACTCCAGAACAGGCCCTGTGTTCAGGAGTAGCTGGCTAACACAAAGCAAACTTCGTGTTTCTTTTCTTTTCTTTTTTCCTTTTCTTTTCTTTCCTTTACTTTCCTCCCTCTTTCCCTCTTTTTCTTTCCTTCCTTCTTCTTCCTTTTCTTCCTTCTTTCTTTCTTTCTTTCTTTCTTTCCTTCTTTCTTTCTCCAGTTGTTTGTTTTTTAAGGGATAGAAAGAATGTGAGTTGGAAAAAAAAGTGTAAGATCAAAATATATTGATAAAATTCTAAAAAATGGAAAGAAAAAAAAGAGATCTGAAAGGTTTGTCTAACTTTGTCAGTGTTTGGCAAATGATTATTCTGAAAAGAGACTTTACTGACATTGGCATTTATATTTCATGTTTGTCTATAAGACCTTCTTGTTTTTGATCGTATGCGAGTTTCATTTCCCAAGTATAACCTCCCTTCTCAGGTGGTTTCCGTGCAATGAAATTTTATCCATGACTATGTCGTGATAACTGTTTCCAATTTCTTTTGGAGGTGAGAAAACATGAGCACAGAATCCTTTTGAGACAAAGTTTTCTAGCGCAAATAAGCACTGACTTGCACCTTGCTATTTATAAAAAAGACAGGAAGGACACATTGTCAGGCCAGAGCCACATCATTAATCTGAGTGCTTCTCTTGCAGGACTCAGCGAATTGGAGCCATGATAAAAGAAAAAAAAATGGTCTTCCACCACCTCCAATGCAATATTTGTGTTACTAAGCAACAAACTCTTCTGTTTAGCAAAGCCCTAATGATGGCAATAGTACAGTCTTGGAAAAATGCTTGATACAACTTCATTATACCCACTGCTCTAGCTGCTGCATATGCAATGCTGATTAGGGATAACAAGAAATAGAGTGAGTGCTATTTGTGCACCTGCATCTACAAGACCAAATAAAGTATTGATTTGCACGAATCTAATGACGGTCATTTAATGTGTTTATCTGCTCACAGCATTCATTTGAGCTGACAAAGAGCTCAGGACATCCCCCTGGTAAATGTATTCTAGAATTGCAGAGCCTTAATAATTCAGTGAAGGCTGGACACAAAGATGCTAAAATTATGACACAGTTGTCCCTTATTCTCCTTACACCTGGTGTGGTCTTTCTGTAAGAAGAAATTTGAAGACAACTAAATATTAAAAGTCACATATACTTTCCCTAAGTCTTGAAACATGAAAAACTTGAGTTCATGTTACACCTACAGGACATATGATTTGAATACATTAGATATTTTACTTCTTAGCTGGGGAGATTGCTCAGTTGGGAAGAGCACTTGTTACCCAAACCCTGAGTTCAGATTCCCAGACCCCACATAAAAAGCCAGCACTGGCCCTGTAAAGGATCTCTAGGGCTTGCAACTTAGTTCCAATATCAGTGAGAGACCCTGTATCCAGGGAAAAGAAGAGAGATAGGGCAAGACATCAAAGTTTTGTCTAGTCTTACATGGCTACTGTGGTGTGTTGAATATGCTTGGTCCAGGGAGTGGTACTGTTAGGAAGTGTGGCCTTGTTGGATAGGTGTGGTATTATTGGAAAAAGTGTGTCATTTTGGGGCTAGGCTTGAGAGCTTCTCCTAACTGCCTAGAAGACACTCTTCTCCTGAATGCCTTTGGATCAAGATGTAGGTACTCTTCACTTCTTCTCCAGCACTTTGTCTGCTTGGACACTGCTATGCCATGATAATAGACTTCACCTCTGAACCTGTTGTCCTTTATAAGAGTTGCCTTGGTCATGGTGTCTCTTCACTGAAATAAAAACCCTAACGAAGACCGCCACATAATGTATGTGTCCCCCATATGCCCTTACACCACCCACACAGAGACCATGCCCACTTGCATATACATACACAAATATTTACAAAAACCAGAAGACAAAGAAAACTACAGTTCATTTTTTCAAGGTTTTCATGCTGCTTCAAATGATGACTAATATGTTTTTCAATCTTGCCTTATTCTTATATTATCTCCTTCACATCATCCTTGCCTTTATTCAAAGGTAATTTTAAAGCCTATTGTGTAGAAGAAGATGTTAAAGATGTTCTAAAATAAATCCATGACTATTCAGGGTCAGAGTCTTTTCAAATGCTATAATTGACTAATAGGTGATATTTGTGCCAAAGCATTTTAAATTCACAAAGCAGTTTAGAAGTGTCCTTTGTCATCGCTTTTATTTAACCCTGTCACTTGATGTGCTGTATAGAAAATGATGGAGAAGTATTTAATATTTCTTTCTGTCGTTTCTATGCTGGTGTGAAATGTTTAGAGTATAAGGTAATAGACAATTTTGATTCTGTCTGAATTTTAATTCTGTTTGAAAGTGCAGTGCCAAGCTGACTTCTTTTTGTTCTTAATTGGTGTACAATAATTGCACAGTTCTACACAGTATGGTGGGATAATTTAATACATGTACACATTGTGTGAAGATAAAAACCAGGGTAAAGAGCATTTCTAATCTCCTCAAACATCACTTTCTTTTCTTTATATTGGGAAAGCCTCAAATTTCTATATGTAGTTCTAAAAATGTTCTGATTCTTTGTAAGCACCCACCATGTAATTATATTTTGGAAATTGGTATACATATTTTCTTTATCCTCCTTCCTCTCTACTTTCTTGAGCCTCTTAGTGGCTTGTGTTCTATCTTCTATGAAATTCACTTCGATTTTCAATTTCAATTAATTCTTTATTTTATTAAACTGACTTTTTATAAGGTCAATCCTATCTCCAACATCTCTAACTTAAAAGTACCACAGGAGCACTTGCTCAACTATGTTCATAGCAGCTTTATTCATAATAGACAGAAACTGCGACAACCTAGATGTTCCTCAACTGAAGAAAGATAAAGAAAATGTGGTACAGCTACACAACGGAATATTATTCAGCTATTAAAAACAAAGATATCATGAATGTGTGGGCAAATGGATGGAACTTGAGACTATTATCCTGAATGAGGTAACCCAGTCCCAAAGAACATGCATGCTATGTATTCACTGATAAGTAGATATTAGCCATAAACTACACGATACTCCTGCTTCACTTCACAAACCCAAAGAAGCCAAAAAAGAAGTAAACTCAGGAGAGGAGGCTTGATTATCACTCAGAGGGGACAATATAATAGTCATAAGAAGCATATGGAGGGAGGGAACTGGAGAGATGAATAGGGAGTGTTAATGATTAGGTGTGGGGAGGGACAGGAAAGATGTCCAGATGTCCATGAGAATGAATGAATGTAGTTTGGGAGCCATCTGGAAGATGTGCCAGATACCTGGGGTATGGGAGGCACCCAAGGATCAATGGGGGTGACCTTAGCTGGGAATCACAGCAGTAGGGATATTCAACTCCAGTGGAGCAATAGAGACACCAACCCACCCACAAAACTTTCGACCCAAAATTTATCCTGCCTATAAGAAATGTTGAGATGGGGGATGGAATGGACATGAGGGAATGGCCAAGTAGTAACTGGCCCAAATAGGGACCCATCCATGGGAAGCACTTGTTCTTGACACTATTAATGTTACTCTGTTTGCTGGCAGTCAGAAGCCTAGCATAGCTGTCTCTGCAAGGTTCTACCTAACAGCTCCAGACAGATGCAGATACCCACAGCCAAACATTGGATGGAGCTTGGGGACTGATAAGAAAGAGTTGAGGGGAAGGATCAAGGGCCCCAAACTGGATAGGAACTCCACAGGAAGATCAAAGAGCCTCCTATGGGGGGCTCTCAGAGACTGAACAGCTCACTAAATAGCATACAGGGTTGGACTTAGGCCCCACACTATGTAGCAGATGTACAGTTTGGTCTTCATGTGGGTCCTGAACAACTCAAGCGGGCTATCCCTAGAGCTATTGTCTGTTTGTGGAATCCATTCCCCTAACTCGGCTGTCTTGTCTGGCCTCAGTGGGAGAGGAAGCCTGGAACCTCAGAAATGTGATGTGCTAGGATGGGGGGATAACTTTGGGAGAGCTCTACCCTCTTGGAGGAGAATGGGAGGGTAGGAAGGGACTGAGGGAGAGAGGAAGGAACTGAGGGTGGGACTGTGGGAAGTGAGATAGACAGTGACAGGTTATAAAGTGAAGAAATAGAAGAAAAAAAGAAAAAAAATTGAAAAAGTAAACACATGGTTTCTTCATCTAAATGAGCTAAGTATAGCTAAGATGCGAATACATATTGGTGGCAGTAAGAAGTAAGATGTGGTCCCCATTATTACTAGCAAAGAGCAGCATATAGAAAATAATTCAGTTCCAATGTGACTGTCTACCAGCTATGTCCAGCCTTCAATGTATGGGCTGTATGCCTCTAAGGATAGTTATGAGCGCAACTCAATGTATTAGTAGCTGAGAATGTCATCATATTTCTGATCCACTCAAAATCAGTTTGCTAAACTTTAATGTGGTCAGCCATTTGTGTTTTTATTTATATTGTTTTGGAAGGAGTTATACATTTTCTCTGTTATTACATTTTAGAGAAAGGTTGACTTATTTATATTAATCATGGAATACCTAAAATCAATCTCATAGATAAATTAGGCAAGCTGCTCTCTTGAAACCTTGACACCCTGTAAAATCATCTTCATGACAATATAGTCTAGGAACATTAGGTTAGGATGAAGGCAGCCAGTGGCTTTAGTAATTTTCAACATGTACCTATGAGGTTATGTGTAGTTTATGAATATTTCAATTATCCCCACCTCAAAACTATAAGATTGTTCTTATTCCATTTTATAAATGAGAGCACCAAGGGCCAAAATAATATTTTAATTGGTTCTGGGTCACTCATTAAACAAATGGTAGGGCAAGATTTAAAACCCAAGTTTCCTCGATTTTATAACTTATTTTTACTGGGCTTGCATTTTGAAAATTTATGCTTAGTTCTGAGATTCTGCCACGAGGCAAGCCTGATTCTTTTTGGACATGTGTCCTTTTCATAAAAGTAGAAAAAGGCTAATTTGGTTACTGGCTTCTTTTTAAAACCATGTTCAACCAGAATTTAAATGTATATATTATTAAGCAATTACACAAAAATTAACCCGCCAGCACAATTCTTTTCACTGTCTTTCAAAGGAGAGAATGCAGGCCATTTGCCTGCCAGGACATTAGAATTTTAACTTAATACAAATTAGTGTTTCACTGAAATGCTAATTTTGAAATGGTTAGCATATATGATTGCCTTACTGGTGCAGAAATTCATCTTTTAGGTAATGTTTCCTCATTTCTAAAACTTAGACTCTGCAGCAGCAGGAGTAGGCAGCTCTTCCTTCAGTGACAATCCCACTCCCAAACCTGAAGACAAATGCTCTGCCCACCACTTCATGTTTGTCAAGGTGTTCACTTTAAAAGCATCAATAGGGGAGTCCCTAAGACATGAATACTCATCAAAGTATTTTAAATGGTAAAGATCATTGGAAATATAATATAACATATGATATGATATAATATGAGTTAATTGATGTGTAGGTAGCAGAAAATCTTATAACCTAACTTCATATTTTTAAAATGGAAAAAAACTTTCATACAGTATATTCTGATCATGGTTTCCCTCCCCTAACTTCTACATATCTTCCCCACCTCCCAACCTACCCAAATGAACACCCTTTTATTCTGTTCACATTAGAAAGCAAATAGGCATCTAAAACAAACAAACAAACAAACAAACAAACAAACCAACCAACCAGAATAGGGTAAAACCAACACCAACCAACCAACCAACCAACCAACCAACCAACCAACCAACCAGCCAACCAATCAACCAGTCAGCCAGCAAACAAACAGGAGGAAAAAAAGAGCCCGAGCAGAAGCAGAAGAAATCCAAATTGATGTAGAGACGCACACATTTTCAAAGACAGAAATTTCATAAAACCTCAAAATCAGAACCCATAATATGTAACTAAAGGACATATACATTTTAAACCAAAAAGCTCAGACAAAGACTCATGAGACAAAAGACCCTTCAGAATGCCATCAAGTGTGTTTTGTATTGGCCATCTACTGGTAGGTATGAGGCTGATGTTAAAAGTATGGTTTGTAGATCCAGTGAGACTTCCTTGGGGAGAAACAACTAAATTTCATTTGTGGGTGGATATTATTGGAGATAGCTTCTGGACTGGGGTTGGTGACTTGTGTTACCTCCCTGTTCATCACTGAGATCTCATCTGGCTTAGACCAGTGAAGGTCTGTGCTTGTTGCTAACGTCTCTGAGTCATAGTGCCTCAGTTCTGTTTTGTCTAGAGGCCTTGTTTTCTTGGTGTCCTCCATCCGCACTGATGCTCACACTCTCTCTGCCTCCTCCCTCTGCAGAGTTCTTTGAGTCTGAAGGGGAGGAGCTTGATTAACTTTACCTTGTTTTTGAAATCATGGAGGTCATAATGGGGAGGAAGTTTTTCTCAACATCTTTGTACATTTAGTTCCTTCCCAACAAAAGCTTGAATAATTCTTGTAAAAAGTCATACTACACTGTTGCTAGTTTTTTTGTGGCTATCCACATTCTTAATATTGGCAGCAGTGTGGACTGACATTTGCCATCCTGGAACAATGGGCATATACATGCAGAACTTTTCTAACTGGCTGCCAATATTCACTTACTGTGAGCTGGGATATCAGTCACTGGGCCAGAACCCCCTGTGACCCATACACAAGGACCCACAGTCACACTCTGAGAATAGTCTTTGCTATGATTTGTTCTTTAAAGTCTTCTGGGTTTTTCTATTTTTACATTTTATTCTTGAGCATTCATTAAGACATTTTGGGGAAATGCACATCTTATTTTTCCAATCACCGGATACCATTTAATAACAATACTCTAAATAGTGGTTCTCAAAACTGTTTAATACAATTTTCATGCTGTAGTGACCCTGACCATAAAATTAGCTTTTCTTTGCTACTCCATAACTGCAATTTTAGCCCCTGTGATGAATCGTGATGTAAACATTTTTGGAGATAGAAGTTTATCAAAGGGTGCTATCCACAGGTTGAAAGTCACCACACTATAAGCTTAGAAACTATTTATTTTCCAAGTTTTGTATGTTCCCATGAAAATCTGGTTGTGTCCATGTATATGCTACATGGCATTGATGGTAATTTGCAATAGCAGCAAATACATTTTTTGTATTTCACTCAATTTGAATATCTAGATGCATACAGTTCTAACCAGGCATTCCTTATCTATTGGGCTCACCAACTGATTCTGCAAGGTTTTGCGTTAGATCTATCTGTCCTCTTCTTTCTCCTCTCTCCTCCCTTTTTGCTCCCTCCTTCTCTCCTTCCTTCGTCTCTTTATCCCCACTTTCAATTTCTCTCCTCTTTTTTTTCCTCAAGTCTGTTGAGAAAAGTTCCCTGCATCTATACTGCAGCTTAGACTGAGCTGATTCTCACAATGTAGCCCAGGCTGGGCTCAAACTCACATTAATTTTTTTGCCCATTAAATTCCTTGCTGAGATTACAGACACTAAGCCTGACGTGATTTTGAAACAGCTATTTGACTAGTATATGATGCCAGTTTGCTCATGTGGATTAGCTTTTATACATTGGCATTTAATAGCCATTCTCTGTGAGATGTTCTGTCCAATAGAATGGCAATCAAGTGCAGCAGAGATTTTATCAAGGAGCTGAGATTAACTCAAATATTTAAATGGCAATCTCTTTCTAGCATTTTATTGACATAAATCTAATATTTGAATTACTGAAACAAATTTAGAAGTTGCATTTAAAAGTAAAAGTGTTTGGGATATAGTTTAGCTTAGCTAATAGAAGAGAATTAACTAATATCCACTTATCAGTGAGTACGTTGTGTATTCACTGATAAGTGAGTATTAGTCCAAAATCTTAGAATACCCACAATACAACTAACAGACCATATGAAGCTCAAGAAGAAGGAAGACAAAGTGTGGATGCTTCAGTACTTCTTAGAAGAGGGAACAAAATAATCATAAGAGGTAGAGGGAGGGCAGGACCTGGGAGGGAGCAAAGAGGGGGAAGGAAAAAGGGAGCAGGATGAGGTGTGGGAGGAGACTGGAGAGAAGTGCAGAGGGTCAGGAAATTGAACTGAGGTGTATAGTAGCAGGGGATGGAGAACTGGTGGTAGCCACTAGAAAGTTCCAGATTCCAGGGAAGTAAGAGGTTCCCAGGACTCAATGAGGATGACTTTAGCCAAAGTACCCAACAAAGGGGAGATAGATCCTGTAGAGACCATATCCAGAGGCTAGGCACTGCCCTCGGGTTGAGGGATTGGGCCATCCACTCACCTCAAAAATTTTAACCCAGAATTGTCCTGTCTAAAGAAAATGCAGAGACAAAGAGTAGAGCAGAACTGAAGGAAAGGCCATCCAGAGACTGCCCCACTTAGGGATCTATCTACAGACACGAAACCCAGACACTATTGCTAATGTTAAGAAGCACTTGCTGTCAAGAGCCTGGTATAGCTGTCCCCTGAGAGGCTCTGCCAGATCCAGACCAATACAGATGTAGATGCTCTCAGTCAACCATTGGACTGAGTATGGGGACCCCAATTGAGGAGTTAGGGGAAGGACTGTAGGAGCTACAGGGGATTGTAACCCCATAGGAAGAACAATAATATCAACTAACTGGACCACCCAGAGCTCTCAGGAACTAAACCACCAAACAAAGAATACACATGGAGGGACCCATGGCTCCAGCTGCATATGTATCAGAAGGATTGCCTAACCTGGCATCAATGGGAGGGGAGGCCCTTGGTCCTGTGGAGGCTCTGTGCCTCAGCATAGGGAGATGTTAGGGTGGTGAGCCTGGAGTGGGTGAGTGGGTGGAGGAGCACCCTCATAGAGGTAGGGGAGGGAATAGGATGTGGAGTTTGCAGAGGGGAAACCAGGAAGGGGACATTTAAAATGTAAATAACCAGTAAAAAAAAAAAGAGAAGTAGCATTGGACATTCTTGTAACATAGTGTCATATTTTCACATAATGATTCACTGGTTTTAAGAATAAAAGAACATCATTGTAGTGAGAAAAATGGTTTTAATTGTAAAAACTATTAGTGTATCTCATGCCACTGCTAATATGGGCAAAATTTACGGGGATCATTGTGTTAAAAAAAATAACAGCTTATTTAAAAACAAATTCTCTACTGGGTAGGAATCCTGCCGCAATGGTACAAGAAGCACCTAAAGAAATGTCTCAACATGTCCCTTTAGTCACAGGGAAATGCAAATCAAAATGACCCTGAGATTCCACCTCACACCAATTGAATGGCTAAGATCAAAAACTCAGGTGACAGCAGATGCTGGCAGGAAGTGGAGAAAGAGAAACACTCCTCCATTGCCAGTGGGATTTGCAAGCTGGTACAATCACTTTGAAATTAATATGGTGATTCCTGAGAAAATTGGAAATAGTTCTACCTGAAGACCATATAACTACTACTGGGCAATAGCCAAAAGTTTTTTCAACATAGAACAAGACATATGCTTCACTATGCTCATAGCAGCCTTTTATTTATAAAAGCCAAAGCTCGAAAGAACCCAGATATCCCTCAACAGCGGAATGGATACAGAAAATATGATACATTTACACAATGGAGTACTACTCAGCATTAAAACAATGACTTTATGAAATTCTCAGGCAAATAGATGGAACTAGAAAATATCCTGAGTGAGGTGACACAAAAGAACACACATGGTATTTACTCACTGATAAGTGGATATTCGGCAAAAGCCTCAGAATACCCAATGATACAACTCACAGACCATATGAATCTCAAGAATTAGAAGACCAAAATGTGGATGCTTCACTCCTACTTAGAAAGGGGAACAAAATACTCACAGTAGGTAGAGGGTGGGAGGGACTTGGGAGGAAGTGTGAAGGGGGAGAGGAAAAAAGGGTGGTAAGATCAGGTGTGGGAGGAGACGGGGAAGATATACAGAGGGTCAGGAAATTGAACAGAAGTATGTAGCAATGGAGAATGGGGGACTAAGGATAGCCAACAGGAAGTCCAAGACATCAGGAAAGAAGAGGCTACCATGACCCAACAGGGATGACTATCTGAAATACCCAAGAAAAAGGAAATAGAACCTGTAGAGACCATATCCAGAGGTTAGGCACAGCCCATGGTTGAGGGATAAGGCCACCCACCCTTCTCAAAATTTTAACTCAGAATTGCTCCTGTCTAAAGGAAATACAAGGGCAAAGAGTGGAGGAGAAACTGAAGGAAAGAGCACCTGGGGATCTATCACATATGCAGCCACCAAACCCAGTCACTGTTGTTGATGTCAAGAATACTTACTGATAGGAGCTTGATATGGATGTCTCCTGAGAGGCTTTGCTAGAGCCTGACAAATACAGAGGCTGATGCTTGCAGCCAACCATTGGACTGATCACTGGGACCACAATGGAGTAGTTGGAGAAAGGACTGAAGGAGCTGAAGGGGTTTGCAATTCCATAGGAAGAACAATAATATCAACCAACCAGACATTCCCCCCTCCCAAACCCCGCCCCCCCGCAGAGCTACCAAAGACTAAACCACCAACCAAAGAATACATATGGAGGGACCCATGGCTCCAGCTGCATATGTAGCAGAGGATGGCCTTATCTGCCATCCATGGGAAGAGAGGCCCTTGGTCTTCCCATTGATGAGGCTCAATGCTTCAGTGAAGGGGAATGCTAGGGTGTTGAGGAGGGAGTAGGTGTATGAGATGGGAAGCACCCTCATAGAAGCAGGGTGAAAGGGGTTGGATATGGGTTTTCTGGAGAGGAAACTGGGAATGGGGATGACTTTTGAAAGTAAATAAATAAAATAACCAATACAAATTTAATGAAAAAATAAAAAAGGGCATTAAGTTGGGAAGGAACTATGACGGTGGCACAGGGGTAAGCTGAAGTTGGGTGGTATAGTGTGGAAATGATCAAAGTTGTTGTGTACCTGTATATCTATCTGAGAATTTCAAAGGTTAAATATAGTTAAAAAATATGAGTATAGCAGATATTATTCAGGTACATTTTAGTGTATGAAAGCATACAGCATATGAAAATTGAGATAAGTTCAAGCTGTTAATTTAATTAAAAAAAACTTATAGAATAATTATGGGTGAATTCATAAAAATAAAGTGTATTTTATGTTGTATTTTAACCACAAGATTGACTAAACTGTGTGCATCTGTAAAACGGAAAGCTATAGCAAACTTATAAAAACTATATAAGTAAAAATTATTAAAAGAGAAGAGCTATCTCAGTGCATTCTCTGTTTGGAGAATGTACTCCCAACCTTGCCTTTTTTTTTTTAACAAATGAATGTTAGAGATTGAAAACACTACTGTGTGATAATGGAAAGTGACTTTTCATGTGCTCAGGGGACTCTTTATCCCTGTAATCTCATGGCCTGTGTTATGGGGTAAACTGAGACCATCCAGAGAAGCTTTTATTACTTTGTGGAAAAAAACAATGTAATTCCAAATTCCTGTGCACCCAGAGCATCACAAATTTGTCCTAGTAAGTAGATCAACACTGTCTTTTTCATGAGATTCATAAAACACCCAGTCAAGCTACTCTGTTTTAAGGGTGATATGCAGTCTGGTGGAAGTCTCATGCATTGTCAAGGTATCTTTTCATGATCCGCCTTTAGACAAGTATTTGCCAACAGCACGGTTATAAACCTATAAGTTAGTTCTTTGTTGATGAATTGTCAAAATGTGTGTGTGGGATGATCACCAGCTTTCTTCAGACTTTATTGACTAGAGACTAACAACTCCCACAATTAGTTTTGGCGAACTTCTCTAGGCTGGCAGTTGTTCCCCCGAGGACAGGGAAAGGGGAGCAGGTTGCACCAGTTTTGAAACATTGAATAGAAAATTTATTTTTTTTATGATTTTTTGAGACCTTTGTACATGAACACTAACTATATAACCCTTCCCAAACTCTCCTTTTACTTCCTCTACCTAATGGTTGTTCGCTTTAATTATTATTAGTGTGTTTGTGTGTGTGTGTGTTTACAACTTATTACTAAGTCCATTTAGAATTAATCATATATAAATGTCTTTAGCACAAACCACTATGAAATAGAATGTTTCTTACTTCCATTTTCTCTTTCTGTTTTTGTGTTTTATAGCACATAAATGCCACTTTATAGACTAATTACTTAGTGACAGAAATTATTTCGGAAATGTTTCCTGAGATTTTCAGTAAATAATTATTTTATGAATTAGAATATATTTTTCTTGTTTAAAACAAATTCATACATAATATCTCTCTATACTCAGAACATTTTAACATCCACAGAAGATCTGGGTATATTATTGAAAATAGATCCACATAGTTAAGACCAGAACATTACAGCATGATGCCAAAGTATGAAGAAAATTAAATCGAGATTTAAATAAATGTGTTTCAGAAAATAAACTTTTATTGGCTAGAGCAATACCTTAGTGGCTAAGAACATTTACTGTTCTTGAAGAGGACTCTGGTTCATTTCCAAGTACATACACAGTGGCTTATAACCATCTATAATTTCAGTTCCAGGGATCCAACACACTTTTATGTCCTCCATGGATATCAGTTATACACATGGTGCACAAGCATTCAAACTCAAATAAAATAAATAAATAATTATTAAAAATAGTATTTTGTTTTGTCCTGTCTGGCTATTGCCTGTTGGAAGCCTGCACTTTTCTGAAGAGAAAATGAAGGGGAAATGGATCTGGGGAAGAGGGAAGGTGGGAGCATTTGGAAAAAGTGGAGGGAGGGGAAATTGTGGTCCAGAATCTATTGTATGTGAGTAGAATTATTTTCAATACAAATGAAAATTAAGAAGAATAATTTAAACAACATTAATTATGTATTGAAATGAAAGAGAATGTATCCCTAAAAATGGTTGAGGTATACAATGAACTGAAACAGATGTACTTTATTTTATCTGATTACTCATAAGTAAATGAATAACAGTAGGCTAAAAATACTCCTTCTTCTATTTGGAGAGCCCTTGGTGTTACTTATTTTGCCTTGATAGACCTTTATTTTCTTCTGATTTTAGTGTGATATATCTATCTTCTGGGTATTCTGTAAGGCCTTCTTCCTCCTAACAGAAGACCTGAGCCATGATTATTATTTACGTACTAAATTTATGTACTAAACATTGGTTCTTTATAGCATGAATATATGTGTGAGCACATACACACACACACACAGATGCACATACACTGTGTATGTATATGTTTTTTTACTTGTATACACATGTGCTCACACATACACACATGAACACATGCATGTACACCTCTATTTGCATGCATATTTCACATGCACACACATGTGTATAGACACATGCATACAAGTGAACACATGTACTCATACCCACATACACCCTTTGTGTATCTACATGTTCATACATCGCACATACATGCATGCACACTCCATATGCACACATATGTTCACACCTGCACACACGCATGCACACATATGAAGACATGCATGAACACCCTATGTGCAAGCATATGTTCACACATGTACACACACAGGCACACACATATATACAAATGAACACATGCATGCGCACAACACACCTATTCATGCTGTTGTCATAAACAACAATATCCACAAGGATTTCCTTGAGTTCTGTATGATAGACTGGAGGCTAAATCACAGTAGAGCGAAAGAAGCCAACAAATCCTGCATTCATGTAAAGGATCCACCATTTCTTTTTGGTGAAATAGTTATTTTTGTAAGTCTGAAACCATAAGGTCTTGATAGATTTTCTTGACCTTTTATACAGCATTTGATTAGTTTTCTCCTTTTCTTAGGGATAAATGATAGGCTGGGATGTTTCAGGTCTTGTGTTATTGAAAACAGGACTCCACAGAGACTCAAAAGCATCAGCAGTACACATATATGTGCAGGCCCTACAAACATATCACCTTTTACATCTGAGGGACCAAGTTTTATCCTGTTAAAATGCACATTACAGAAACTATCATAACTGAAGTCTAAGAGATATTCCTTCAGGCTGCCAGGGGTTCTGCTTCTTGTCTGAACATTGAGTCTCAGTTCAAAAAGACATTGATTAACCTTTTTCTTGTAATCTACTGAACTGTAGCCAAACCAGTTCAATATAGCTGCCCTGTTGGTGACAGCCTTGTGAAAAGTTAATTCATTCTAACTTGTTTCTTAATTCTTCTTTTTGTCTTTTTCCTTTCTTCTTTTTTTTTTTAAATAAAAGAACACTTTTAATTAGAGGCTTGCTTACAGTTTCAGAGGGTTAGACCATGATCATCATGGTGATGTGAATGACAGGCAGAAGGCAGCAGGCAGTATGCAGTATGCAGTATGCAGTATGCAGTATGCAGTAGGCAGTAGGCAGTAGGCAGTAGGCAGTAGGCAGTAAGCAGTAGGCAGTAGGCAGTAGGCAGTAGGCAGTAGGCAAGTCACTGGGGTAGTAGCTGAGAGCTAGAGTTAACATCATGATCCACAGACAACACACACACACACACACACACACACACAACACACACACACCCATGCACATATGCTCAAATGCACTACAGAGTGAAATTAGGCCTGACATGGACTTTTGAAACATCAAAGCTCTTCAGTGACAAAACTTGTTCAACAAGGTCACAATGCTATACTTCTTAATCCTTCCTAGACAGTTCTAACAACTGGGAACCAAATAGGAATCCACATGGGTCATTCTCATTCCCACCACCACATCTCACTCTCTGGCTCCCACAGCCTTGTTGCTATGCATGCTATGCATGCAATGAAAAATGCATGCAGTCCAACTTCAGAAGTTCCTATAGTTCTTTCTAGTCTCAACACTGGGTAAAAGTTCAAAGTCTCTTCTGAGAGCTTCTCCGTTCTTAACCTATTGCATTAATTTATTTTTTGTTTCATTGCTTTTTAAAATTCCTTGTTTGGTATGTTAAAACAGTTATTAGATTGAAAAATGGTTTTAAAAGAATCTCAGAATATAGTGAATTCCCTTTTTATGCTTAATGGAGTTTTATACTCTTCGATATTTGCTAGGTACATCTAGTTTACTAGAACAAAATCTAATTTTTCTTCTGTAATTTTCCTCTTGGCATGTGGCAGAGAAGATAGAGATTGCCATAGGTATGTCAAGCAACACTTGGTGATGTCTTTTAGTTTTATCAGTGTTCATCATGATTCCTTGTGGTCGATATGATCTTTTCTTGAAAAATATAACAGGATAAATACCAAGAGGGTCACAGATTCATAAAAAGAGGGCTAAGCCTTTAACACAGAGCCATACCCAACTTAATACATAAACCTCACAGCTAGCCTTCCTGTTTTATGTCTTTGGAATCAAATGTCACTGCATGTGTAAGGAAACATCATGCAGAATACAATGATCTTCAATGGTTGTTGCCTATCAGTTTTCTTGAATGAGTGCAATTAAATAATAAATGTAAACAAGAATGGACACAATAAAAATAAGGAATATTAATATACTATAAAATATAAACTAAGGATATTTAATATATCTTATAATTTATATATATGATAAAATACAAACTAAGGCAGAATAATAAATGTATTTTTACTATGTAAATTTAGATTTCTAAGCTTTTACCTTTTGTTCTGTGTACCTATTCAATAATCTGAATTATCATTCAGGTCTAAAACACATTATGTTTAAGGAAGAAGTTAGAAAAACACTGTATATATTCAGAGACTGTTTTGAACAGTATTTGTAATTTTTTTGATATTTTATTTATTTACATTTCAGATGTCATCCCCTTTCCCCATTTCCCTTCCCTAGAAATCCCTATTCTATCCCCCTCCTCCTTTTTGCTTTTATACCATTTGAATTACATGCATTATAAGGTCAGCTCTAGGGTTGAGGGTCTAGTAATACAATAGATGCAAATAATCAAGGAACAAGCAAGACAATAAACACAAATAGTCAAAGAAAAAGCAAGACATTAAACACAATTCTGTGAACACTCCCATTATCACTGTTTCTAAGGGCTTATCAGGATGACCAAAATGTCCTAGCCCAAAGTCATTTTCATGTCTGAAGTCTACTTCCTTGTTCTAGCCTAAAATTTAGATTCCTGTCTGAAATTACTTCTTTGTTCTTGCTTAATATTTAGATTCCTGACTGAAATTACATCTTTGTTCTAGCCTAATGTCAGATTCCTGCCTGAATCCTTGAACAGTCTTTTGAAGAAACTGTATTTCTTATTTAAAGGAAACTGCATTGAATGGCATGGCCCAAATGACTTACATTTATTGTCTTGTTCTAACAGGATTGTATGGGTAGAGTTGGTTCCCACTGTCATCTATTCCATTGAATGACCTCCCTGAAGTCAGAGGAACGTGGCTTGCATGGCTGATTGTAGTTGACTGTACTAAAACCTTTCTTGCCTTGTCAGATGCTTATTGTAATCTTTATGATTCATATTTGTGAATTAGACTAAGATCAATGAAGTTACCAACCAAGAGAAAATAGTTAAGCAATAGAATTGCTTTAGTAATGAGATTGTGTGTATGTGTGTGTGTGTGTGTGTGTGTGTGGTGCATACAGGTATGCATCTGGTAACAATGCTTTGGTAAATATCCTGCTGTGTTGTCTTCATTAGACCTCAGTTGTACAAAAGTAGACTAGAATGTTTTAAGTGTCTGACCTGAATTTCCTGGGGGAAATATATGGTACTCATAAATTAGAGAACATGATTTTTCAATGAAAAGATCAAATTAATGCAGAGGAGAATTATGTGAAAAAGAGTAACTTCATTTTAACCAAGTGGTCTTAGTTGGTACTCATAAAATACGGAAATTTATAAATATGCTTCTTTTATATAGAACCTGGGAGGCAAAGCCTGGCAGAATTTTCTTTGTGGGCCAGTGAGAGGCAAGAATAGAAGCAAGGATGTTTGACTTTGGTAAAGATACCAAGAAAATGAGGAAGATGAATGAAGGAAAAAAAGAAGGGAAGAAGGTGAAGGAGGTTTAATCCTGTTGTCCTCAGTTCTTCTGGGATAGCTCTGTAGTCTCCAACTTGAGTCTGGAAAGGTAGTTCAGGGAGCTGATGTTGGCTTAGTAAAAGGCAGAGCAGACAGCAGGGTGAACCAAGGCAAGGAAGGCTGGATCAGAGCTCAGGGGAGGATGGGATGGATGTGATTTTTAAGAAGGCCATGACTTGACGATTAATGAGAAAAGACAGTAGACTTCAGTAGACTCCCTAGTTTCTGGCATAGGGAAACTTCGAATATGCATATGTTCATTTACTTCACGTTAAACTGGAGATGTAAGAGCTAAATTCATGTGTTAACCCAGAGAGACCATATTCACTAGATATGTATTTAAAATGTATTTGGATGTTCTTGAGAGAATGATTTGAGTGAGAAACACACAAATCAGTGGAATTTGAACTAAGCAGATTGACCTTCATAAGTGTAGGCCTCACACCCGAGATACTTTAATTGACTGCAAGATGGATCTTCCCACAAGAGCAGAGAACTCTATCAGCCAAATCTTTGGTCTTAGACAGAATCATGGGTCCTTTCCCTTCAGCTTCTAATCTCAGGCTTAAAAGCACAAACATTACACTTGTTACACTGCAATCCTGTGAACCACTTTTTTTTTTTTTAAAAAAAACAAAACAAAACAAAACAAAACAAAACAAAACAAAACAAAACAAACAACAAAACAAATATCCCTTTTTGTCTCTATCTCCATCTCCACTGCCCCAACCCCTTGTTGCACTCTGTCCAAATGCAATACAATTATAACATTTATTCATTCTGTAGAATTACCAATACAGAAAACGTTAAAGTTCACATATGTCATAGCATTTAGTGTCCTAAATAGAAACAAGGAATGTTATGTATCCCCCAGTACACAGATAAATGCCTGTATCTTGTAAAGTCTTCAGTAGACTGAGGGTTGTTTATAGACAAGGAAATTGACTCATAGGTCATATAACTTCCCTAACTGAGATTCACAAGATGCTTGTTTCAAAATGTATAAGCTTTAAAGTTTATTCCTCAGGAGCATCTTTGGAATTTTACCAATCAGAAATCTGTAACACATAGTTAAGATAGGTGAAATTTATGCAATGATTATTGTGCTCTAGGCTGTTACAAACTGTCTCCACAACAATCTGGTTTTTAAAGAATCAACATTTAAGTAATGTAGATGTTCTATTTACATTTTTACATTTTTTTATTGCTGACAAAGGCAACTTGAGGTAGAAATATTTACTTTGGTTCACAGTTTAGTTTTATAGTTATTATGTCAGGGCACAGGGTATTAGAGCTCAAGACAGCTTGTCATATTGTGTTCACATCTGGAAGTACAGACAATGTTGATGAGAGGTTAGCTTCCTCTTTTTATTCGGTTCAGACCCCAAACTATGGGATAATGCCCCATATTCAGGATGAGTCTCTTTGAATTTTTAATTATTTTATTAAACCTTTCTGAAAACACCCTTCCAAACATATCTGAAGGTATGTGTCTGTGATTTCATAGCCAATCAAGTTGACAGTGAATATTAACCATCACAAGAAACAAATATCTCATGGGGTACATAATGAGGATCCTGTTAGTGCCAAGTCATGTGCGTGATGGTAGTGCTATAATTTCGTCTAAACTTTCAAGTGATGTCATAAACACTCTCCATTGTGTAAGTCCAGTCCATGGTGTTTGCACAATGATGTAATCATACAAACACACACACTTCTCAGGATAAGTTCATATTTCTTTAAAAACCAATAGAAACTTAATTTTTGTAAGTATTCCTTTCTTTCACCATAGGAAGAATTGTATTCAAATTCTATTATTTAGAAAGAATGATAACTCAATACTATGACATTAGTTATCAAATTATCTTAGCTTTTGAAATAACTTTCTAAATACTTTTGTCAATAAAATTATGTTTTATTTAAGACATGTTTTTATACAGTTCACATAATATGTGTTTAGTTGTTACTATTTACTATATTATTTCTAAACAAGCTACCAAATGGACATAGAACTCTCATCCCATATACAGCTATCTACCCATCTATATGGATTAGTATTGATTCCTAAACCCAATGATTTACCCTTACTCATTTTTTTTGACAGAGTTGGTCTCTTCCTCCAAGCGCTGTTCTCCTGCCTTACAGAACACTACAAGCTCTGTTCCCTTGCTTTATTTTTTATTTTTTTACCTTATGTGTGCTCACTGACTTTTTTTTTTCCTCATCTCTGTGTCCTCTAAGTGCAGGACTGCCAGAGGGGAAGTCCTGGACCTCTTTTTTACTTTACTCACTCCTTAGAAAACTTGTTCAGGCCAATGGTGTTTTAATGTCAATGTATTTGTTGACACTCTGTGACAGGCAGACTTTACCTCTTGAAATCTGACTTCATTCTTATATGGACAGCTACCTATGAAATGTTTCTATTGGGAATCTAATAATCCTGCCAAAGTTTAAAGATTACCATGTATGAAAATAAATGTATCCAAACTTGCTCCTTCTTCATGAGGAGCTTCATTAGCCCAGTCACTCACCCAGAACCATTGAAACCATTCTTTTCCCAGGAGACATCTAAGTTTGTCTCCTCCCATTTCACTTAAACCCAGAAGCTGGAGGGATCCTTTTATAATGCAAGCCTTCAGTTAGCTCTGGTCTCAGTGACCTCCATGTTATTTATGGAGTTTCTCAGAAATCCTATGAAGGCTGTGGTACTCTCCTGTTATGTGCTCTTGGAATACTGTTCCTCAGAACATAGCGCTGACTAGCAACCATACAGTCAACTCTAGCAAATATCATGTAAAGGATTTCTGCTTAGACCTGTCCAAACATAACCTTATTCTCCACCAAACATACCGCATTTCCGTTCTTTAACTTATCTCTCTCCTTTATTTAACAAAAGTTAACAACCTTTCTTTTACTATTCTGACCACCTCTAGACTGCACCTCAGTATAGGCAGATACATTTCTCCCTACATGGAACTGCATGTTCTGTGCCTAAAAGAGCACCTGAGACATACAGGGAACTTCATTATGCAGATGTTAAAAGATTACTGGATACATTTTTAACATAACTCAAATGTACTTTTAATACATAGTTTTATACTTAGAGTTTTAAACAATTAATATGGAAGGTACATGTTGTGAATGAACTTTGAGAAAAGTTAATTGTACTCACAAGATTATCAGTTTAATTTTTTTAATCAAAAAGTACATATCATGTGGGTATATGTATTATCTCAGGTTCCATATTGAATCTTGAAGTATTCTACCTGTAGAAGTGCATTACAAAAGTATACAAAGCAGAAAAAAAGAAAATCTAATTGATAAAGTTAAAACAATTTCACGTTTCCACTCCCACTCTGGACTATTTCATTTATCCCAGAGCATCAAAAATAATAACTTACTGTTGACACAAGAAGAAAACATCATTTATAAAATGAATCCCCAGTGGCAGCAGGTTATACAGGAGGCCTGGTTTCCTCTTGGCTTGTAGAAGGTGGTTGCAACATTTTATTTTTTACAAGCAATATACACACGTACTTAAGTTGCTTATTTTTAAGCATACTTCTGATTGTCTCATAATAACTGAATAGGTGTGTGTCAAAATAAGATCATTTTAAGGATCATTGTTACATTTTGCCAATTTGATTTTTCAAAATCTCCTTTCAATTTTCACTCTATCAGCAAATTAGAATGTGCCCTTCCCTCTGTCTTTGACAAAAATAAGAATAATTATAAAAAGTTATTTATTAAATTTCTACTATAGTAGTTTTCATTCCTTAATTGCAGATTTCACGCTTTTGTGTTTATTAATCATTTAAATTTTTCGTGTGAATTTCCAGATTTCCTTTTACCTAATGTTTGTTTTTTTTTTAAATTCACGTATGAAACTCTAATAACAAGGATGTCTGTCTATTGTATGAGGAAAAGTGGTTCTTGTCTCCATCAATTCCATTAAAATCTCCCTTAACTTTTACATATTAAGTCGACCAACCTGTTTCTTAATGATCTCTTGGTTGGCTATGTATTTTTTTCTCATTGTTTTTTATGGCCCGAGATTTTTAACATTTTAACATTTTAATTAATAATTTACATAGATGGCATCTATATAATATATATTTTTTAAAAATCAACATTATACATCTAAGACATTGTAAATAGCACTGTCGGGTCCTCTTTTTTAGAGACACGTTCCCCACATTGGGTGAAAGCAGGCAGCACAGGATGTCTGGCCCAGGACCAGGAGCTGCTGACACTTCTGACACTTCAAGAAACAGACACATCAAAAGTAAAGCTCACCTATGGTAAGTCTCTGAACTGCTTGTTTTATCTCAAGGCTGAAGTCAGCCTGGCTGCTCCTCCCAGGGAACTCTTTTATTGGGTTCTTATTAAAGAGAGATCAGGGTAAACTAAGAGATCAGGCAAGAATTAAGACCCTCCTTTGAAGGCAGTATTCTGAACTAGGAGCTACAACACAAACATTTTGGTGGGTTAAAAGGCCTTGTGTAGTGTGGCTTCCCTTTGAATAATTTTCATCATTCTTTGTCACATGTTGCTTTAATCACAGCATCTAGTTTTGCTTGATGGTGGTGGCAGAGTCACTCTACCCTGTCATGACTGAGGGTAAATATGTGCCAGAGATGCAAGGAGGGCCAAATATGACTGAGTGGAGAACGGTGCAGCCATGAATGTGGTCACAATTCCCTATTTAAAAGACGAATTAAAGAATCGATGGACAACACAGCCACAGAATCAACTAAGCAGGACTCACAGGGACTCACAGAGACTGAACAAACAACCAAGGAGCTTGTATGGGTCTGAGACAGCTCCTTTGCATATACATTATGGTTGTGTAGCCTGATGTTCCTGTAGGACTCCTAACAGTGAGAGTGGGATTGTCTCTGACTCTTTTTCCTGTTCTTAGGACCTTTTTCTCATCCTCACACAGGGCTGCCTCATCCAGTCTTGATATGATTGTGTGTGCCTCGTCTTATTGTAGCTTATTATGCTGTCTTTGGTTGATTTCCCTGGGAGGCCTGCTTATTTATGAAGGAATTGGAGAAGCACTGGATCTGGCAGAGGGAGGTGGTCAGGAGGAAGGCACTGGGAAGAGTAGAGGAAGCAGAAATAGCAGTATGCATGTAATATATGAGATGATGATGATGATGACTGTGATGATGATGATGATGGTAAAAAAAGAAAAAAGTTAGTGGACGTAAACAACAGAAATCAATAGAGGATGGGAGGACTGTTTTTAAAAAATGGCTTCCATAATCTCATACTTTTCCTCCAAATGTATCCTATGAAAACACACTTAAGGTGCCATGAAAATCATTTAGTGAAGCAACAAAAATGATGTCTTGATTTTCCTGCATAACAAAGAATATACAAAGTGGAAAAATGGGTGTCAACAAAGGGAAGTTGCTGCATATCAGAAAAATAAACAAGATAAATACTGTCACCTTTTCTTAAGGATTTACAAATAATTAACCTGGTATTGGATTTTTCAAGTCTTCTGGCTTTTAAATTTCATACTTTTTTTTCTGTTACTCATCATGTACTTATTTTATGATACTAGTACTGTCATAAAATATGTTAGATTGGATTATATCCAGCAAAACAAACTTTAAAGAATGATAAAGTAGTTTAGGTGCTAAAATATGGAAGAAAAACAACCTGGTACATTATGTAACTACTGCTATTAATAACAGGATATTATGATCAAAATACAACATAGAGAATTCTCAAAGACAAATTTATAAAGCAAAATTATAAAATGCTAATAATATTTTATTAAAATACCAATAAATATTAATAATTAGAAAAATTCAAATTCAAACTATTTTAAGATTTCATTTTATCCCAGTAAGAATGACTAAGATCAAGAAATCAACCAGTAACAAATGCTCAGGAGGATGTGGTGGAAAACGACCTTCTTTCATTGTTGGTGGGATTCTAAACTGGGGTAGCCATTATGGAAGATGTGGTTCTACCTCTCCTTCCAGGTGTATCCAGATGTTGCTGGTATACCAGCTGAGAAAGGACAGGGCAAAGAATCTCAGAGGTAGTGGATATCATTAAGGAAATAGTAGTCACTATTTTTTTATACAATAAGGCAGTTGCGCATATGAATTTATAGTAATTTTGACTGCATGCATAAAACCTGCAAAAGCCCAAGCTAGACAAAAGCCTCAAGAAAGAGAGTCAGTTTCTGTGAATGGTGTGACCTCTGGTAGGCTGCCACATTCCAGGGTACACCCGATTCCCAAAGGTGATTTGGAAACACCAGTTGCATTCAATGGTTTTTTCAAAAGGACAAAACAGAAATAAAAACAAGAACCTTGAATTTTGGTAGAGAGGTGAAGGCAGATGTGGGAGAAATTGGTGGAGGGGTGAATATGAGCAAAACACATTGTGTGAAATTATTAAAGAATTAGAAAAAGATCCAAAAGATCATAGTGTTATCAGGATACACACAGGAAATTAAAACCAAAACCACTTATTCACTTTAAAACCAAGATTGTAATACAGATTAATTTCTTTAACCTCATGAAGAATGCTTACAGGCATTGTTCTGGACGGAAAGCTGTAGAAAGCTTTCTATTAAATTTGAGGAAAAGACACAGCTGTCTATTTTCGACACTTCACTGTTTTCAACATAGCCTTGGGTCAATGCAGTAAAAACAAAGAAATAGAAGTATAAGAATCAGAAAGAAAGAAAATAAAACTGCTGTTCTTTTAACATGATTTGGTTATATAGAAAATTACTAAAAAGCTGTCTAAATGAATACCTAGAAGTGGTTAATCCTAATCCTAAATCCTAAATAACTATTTAACTATCTCGAAAAATAGAAGAAATATACACACATGAGCGCGGCGCGCGCGCGCGCAGCCACACACACACACACACAATTCTAAAAAACTATTTAACTATCTCGAAAAATATAAGAAATACACATGCTCACGCGCACACACACACAACAACACACACACACATGTGCATGTATATATGGATTTATAAAATGTAAAATGAATTTATAAAATCAACTTTAAAGGAAAAAACACTGCTAACATGGACATAAAAAATATAAAGTGTTTTGGAATCATCTCAGTCCATTTGGACCGCTATAACAACATACAGCATAATTCAGAAACACTGTACACTTATTCCTTAGAGTGCTGGGAGGGGCAATTTCAAAGATCCGAGACAAGCAGGCCTTCAAGGAAGGAAGTTTTTCTTCTCCCTAGATGTACTATTTCAGTGCCTTCTCACATGGAGCTAAGTGACTACCCAGGGACCTCACTCATAAAGGTGCTAATTCTTATCATTAGAGATGAGTTCTTATGAGCCCTAACTTCTTGATACTACTCTATATTGGATATTAAACTCCAACATATACATTTTGGGGATACAAAATAGGAGGAACTGAAGTAGTAATGAATAACAGACAGCCTCAAACCCTTCTGCACAGAGAAGTATTGACATTACAGAATTGCGCTTAAAACCAACTTTAATGGAAACAGACAAAATAAGATGAGACAGAAAAGAGACTGAGAACTAGGTCACCCATGGATACACTGTTGTCAATGGCCAATCTAGAGACTTAGAACTAGGTCATGCTTTAATATTGCTGTGATTGGGCCAACCTCATTTATTTCTCATTTCACACAGTAATAAGTGCTTTGGGACTTATCACCACATCCAACAACTGGGAACTTACAGTAAGGTACTATATTCAATACATAAATGCCTGAACTATCTTAAAACCAATTTCCTGGTAGTAATATGATGTTATAGTATGTTTATCAGTCCTTGTCTCCACTTTTAGGAATAGAATCTGGCCATAGTTTTCCTTCATAGACCTTCTATTCTCAAGACTCTATTCTGATCATCAACTCAAAATTACTTCCAGCACCTACCATTGTTAAGAAGTAAAAGTCACAGCTAAAGCCCATTTAAGCAGTTTTCATTTCATAAGAATTTGAAGCTGGGAGATATAAGCTAAGAAAAGAAATCTGGCTGGGTGGCAAAATTCCATATATCCACTCATTTCCTATAAATAAGACCTTCAGGTCCATCACTGTCCTGCTGTTCTAAACCTGAGTATTGTGTTCTTTCTCATACGATATGAAAACTCAATAGCTTTCCAATGTTGAATTCTTTTCCTTAAGTTAGCAAGAATCAAGTTCAATTATTTGGTACTGAGAGTCACAGGGACTGTAGAGAGTCCATCTCAATGGAATTCAACTGTCTACATGATTAAAGAGTTAGCTCTATAGATCTGTATCTAAAGTCTAATTCTAAACTCATCAAATATATCTACTATTCTGACAAGATAATACTCATTCTAAGGAAAACCTCGTGCTATTGAAAAATCAATTTGTTCAACTGGAATCAATGAACATACCTTCAGTTTTCTTTGAAAACATATCAATATGGACTATGAGAGAGGTGAGGAAAATATACCCATGGTGTTTGCTAAAGAAACACTACTCATTTATAACATATTGTTCCATTTCTATGTTTTAGACAGACATGTTCCATGGGACCTCATGCTTATTGGGAGTCTCATGTGTAACAGGTTGTTTTTTCTTTCTACAGGAAACAGATTGGCATAACAACTGTTGCATTTTCTGCCACAATGAAATGCCATTTCCTCTTTTCACAGACTGCCTGCCTATGGCAAAGGAGAAGACTATGTCATAGCTCAAGTTTATGTTTAAAATACTTTATTTAGAAAGCATTCTTGCTTGTCTTCTATTACAAAGCAACTGAGGCCCAATAGGAAGAAGGTAAGCGTTGTAACTAGACATAACACAATTTTTGTAGGGAGCAAAGTAGTGAGTGGTGAATCGTTTGGAATTCCTTTTTGTACTTGTTTTCTTTAGAGGGTTACCTCCTATTCAATACAGGTCTAACTGGAAAGCAGACATGTCTATCCTCATTGCCAAGTAAAACACATGAACTATGGAGTCTTGGGAAGACTAGCTAATTTAGGAAGGTTTCATTATGAATAAATAAATGATAAGGGAATCTCTCTATTGCTATCTGATGATTTCCTTTAATCATAAAGTCAGTGAACTAATTAAAAATGTCCTTATTCTATCAATATCCATTATAATATTTTAGAAAATATCACTAAAAGTTTGTCTTAGGTTCTAGAAAATACAGTTGTATTTGTGGTCATGTTCACTTGTAAGCATAATTAAAAAAAGAGATCAAGTTTTTTTTTTTTTGACTTGGAATTAAGCTAATGTGGTTGTGTTGACTCTTTTGATTGCCTTTCCTTTAAGTGTGGGTATTGATTGTCATCTTGATATTGACTACTAAAACCAATAATGACCAATTTTTGGTAGTTTTAAAGAATTTAGCTCTTTCAGATTTCCAGAATTTCTTATGTCCTTATAAAAGCTGGATTAATGACTGAAGTGTCTGAGTATCATCTTTAATCTTCCCAGAAATCAATTATGTAATTTAAAGTGTCTTGATATTTATAACCAGCCACAAGGCTGAACTCTATCATCAATGGTTGGCTTACTCATATTGGGGGAAAACTCATTTTTGAGGAAAAGGAAACATATTTAGAAAATTTTCTTTTTGTAATGTATTAGCATTTTATTACTTGTCTTGAGTACTGAACTTATTAGAATGTAATTTACTAAAAGATTTTAAAACATATTTCTATCAATTCTCCAGTGCTAATTTTTTTCACAAAATGTCCTCATGATTACAGGACCTGTCATAGGCCACCCTGGGAAGAGGGAGGATTGGAGAATGAATTCTTTATTTTTTTCTAGTTCCTCACATAAAATCCTTACACAAGTCTGCTCTTTTTACCCTGTTTTCATTACTGGTTTATTTATAAAAAGATGTGTTGCTTTTCTTTCCTACCTGGTGAGTTGGAGGGAGAAGAGTCATAAGATGAATTCAATTCTCTTTTTAATCCATACATTTGTGAAAGCAGCAGAGAAAGCTAGACTTTAAATGCTTTTGTATAGATGCATTTCTATATATAATGTATATGTATGGTGATATATGAAGTGAATCTTATTTAATTATAGATTTTGGTAAATAAATACATTTATGTATATCAACTATTTATCTATCTTTCATCTATCTGTCATCTACCTATCAACTATCAATATTTATTATCTATCTAATCTCTCAATCATTTATCTACTTATGTTCTATCTATCATTTATCCATATCTATCTTTCATCTACCTAATCTATCAATCATCTGTTTATCATCTATCCATCTATATTTTTCTATCTTCTATCCTATCTATCTATCTATCTATCTATCTATCTATCTATCTATCTATCTATCTATCTTCTACCTATCATCTATCATTATTTATCTAGATCTATCTAATCTATCAGCCATTTATCTCCCTATCTTCTATCATTTATCTGTATCTATCATCTACCTAATCTATCAATCATCTGTTTATCAACTATCATCTATCTAGATTTACCTATCATCTATCTAATCTATCAATCATTTATTTATCTTCTAGTTATCATTTATCTGTATCTATCATCTACCTAATCTACCAATTATCTATGTATCATCTATCAATTATCTATCATCTATGTATCTATCTATCTATCTATCTATCTATCTATCTATCTATCTATCTATCATCTTTCTATCAATTATCTGTCTGTCTATCTATCTATCAATCAATCAATCATCTATCTGTCCATCAGTCTGTCTATCTATCTTTATACACACATATTATATTCCTTTATGTGAAAAGAAGTTAATATGAGCTGCAAAGCATTATTATGCAAAATGCTATGGTTTGAGAATTCCTACATAGACAACTTAACTCCTCTTCAGATTGTATTAGACATGGGTGTCTTTGGGGAAGTGACTAGGTCATAAGAGTAGATTTACTATGAACAAGATTAGTGCACTTATAAAAGATACTCCTTTCCTCATGTGAGGCTTGATCTGGTGTCTTGATAGGATTCTCCATATATAAAACACAAAGGAGAAATTTTTTTGTTCTTTTAAAGTTCTTCAGCTTATAGTGTTTTTTTTTTTTTTTTCAGAATGAATGGCACAGAAAATTATGAAAAAAGTCTTATGAGTAGAAGAATAACAGCTGATCATTTTATGCTTCTTGTCCTATGAAAATAAAAGACAAGGGCAAGGAAAGAAGAGAAGGGATCTTGGCAGCTGTGAATGTGGTTATCCTATATCTCATTTGTTTCCTTTTAAATCCAGTGGGTGAGAGGATACCATCTTAGACAACTGGATTTTCAAGGGACCATATTGAAATATTTGCTTCCTTTCCCATCGCTTCCTCCAGGTGCTCAAACATAGTTTGTGTGACACTACCCAATCACCTCTGCAGCTGACTGGGCTTGCCTGTGTTTTCAGAGTG
This sequence comes from Mastomys natalensis, assembly GCA_021653895.1. Taxonomy (NCBI): domain Eukaryota; kingdom Metazoa; phylum Chordata; class Mammalia; order Rodentia; family Muridae; genus Mastomys; species Mastomys natalensis. The sequence goes on from JAJTUV010000933.1 coordinate 1,541,714, forward strand.
TAGGGTTATATTCTATACATAATGGGACTTGAAGAGATTATTTTAAGAGCAGAAGAAGTGTGAGCATTAGAAAGACAAGGCTGCAGAGAAAAGGCTGAGATTCTGACTGGAATACAGAAGTGAAATTGAACCTTGGTTGTAGCTACAGTGCTTAGCATCATAACTAGTTGGAATATTAACACAAAACCCATGACAGTGGACTGTGTGGGAAGTACTCTGCTACTGGAAAACTTCCACAAATTTAGGACAATGCCATGAAAGAAATAATGCCTCTAGAAACCATTAAACCTAAAGGACCCAAGATCACTAGTTCCGTTCTCTCTTCTTAAAACATCATAAAGAAGTGAAAATTTTGTTTTAGAGTTGTAGAAGACAGCAAGTACGATACTTGTTTTACTCCCTTGTTTTGTGATGCTCTCCCCCCTTGGATAGGTCCATCCTGCAGGGATAGCAAAACCATCCTCAAATGCAGTAGGGAGCTTTGATTGTTACACTAGGACTGGGCAGATGAATTATGGAATTGAACAATGTCTTGTAACATATAAGATACTGAATTGTTTTAAAAGTTGATGATGTTTATCTCATGGTCTTCAGGCTATATGCAACGGAGCATAGCTGAGAATGTGGCTGTGGTGGCTTGAATACGTTTGGCCCCCATAAACTCATATATTTGAATGTTTGGTCCGTGGGGAGAGGCACTATTAGGAGGTGTGGCCATGCTGGAGTAAGTGTGGCTTTGTTGGAGGAAGTGTGTCACTGTGGAAGTGCACTTTTAGGTTGTTATGCTCATGGTCTGCTCAGTGTGGAAAGAAAGCGTCCTCCTGACTGCCAGCCAATGACACTGGCTGCTTTGGGATAAAGACGTAGAACTCTCAGCTCCTTCTCCAGTACCATGCCTGCCTGGACCCTGCCATGCTTCACACCATGAGGATGATGGACTAAACCTCTGAAGCCAGCCATCATAAAATGTTTTTCTTTATGAGACTTGCCTTGTTCTTGGTGTCTCTTCACAGCAACGCAACCCTATTTAAGTTAGTGACTCAGTGCAAAATGATAAACTTACTTAAAACCTTATGAAATTGTACTGAAATTTACCTATTTTATTTTACTTTTGCATTTGATTGTATAGTTCTGGAGTGAAAACTTTGCAGATGACCACAACATTTTGCAGGTGAAGACTTGGAAACAGCTTCTGGAGTTTACCACACAAGACACCAATGGGCTGTAATATAGGTTCCTGGGAAGAAGGAGCCTATATTTTGGAAGCAGACTGATAAAAAAGTAAATGAATGAATAAAAAAATTATACTTGTGATGTGCTTTATCTCTGAATAATGTCTATTACCAAAGAACAGTACCAAGAAGGGCTAGTCTTTGTAATTTTTTTTGTAAATTTTAGTATCTACTCTCAGCAGTAAGTTTTAATAATTCAATATATTTATGATTATCTCATGCTATCTCCTGATTACTTCACAAGCACCTTTATTGTCCATACATAGCTCATTATTTCCTTGTGCAGACAGTGTACATTTTATGAGAGCCTTTTTCAAATGACAACTGCTTCCTGTCATTATGTACTTGCTTTACACACGTCTCTCCTCCACTTAGGCACTTGTGTTTGAACAGTGAATTTGATTTTGTTGAAAACTTTTTACTTAAACGATGCTGTGTACTTTTTTACTTTGAATTAACATACTTGAAAGCTCTCTAGAGAAAGATACGCATTTTATTTATTTAAATTTTACTTGTATTATCATTGCCTCAGCTTCTTGTGATCCACTTAATTTAGCAGCATATTGGTTTTGAGCAGAGATCAGTCAGGGGTCTTGTGGGAGCGGGGACAACAGACATATAGAGATCTGTGTTTTGGAAGCATCTATGGGAAGTGAAGAATAAATAAAATGCATTTTTCTTCTAATAGTAAGGAATTAATGAAACAGAATATACAATGAGGCCGTGAGAGAGTCACACATACTCCCACTTTTTGGTATGTTTTTGCTGTTATAAAAATATATTTTCTCTTCTTTTGATCTGAAAGTGTTTAAAGTAAGGTTTTATGAATTAAATTTGTTCTTTGACAATTTCATACAAGCCAATAAGTCACATTGACTGCTCGTAGTACCAACCTCTTTTTACTGCCTTTGACCTCTGTTTTTCCAAAAAATCTCTTCTCACATTTCTAGTTGCTTTGTTTTGATCTGAAGTTTCACAACAGAAAGATTAATATTTAAAATGTTACTGAGCTAGGGAGATGGTTCAGTGGGCGTGATAGCTAATCTTGATTGTCAACTTGGCTACATGTGGAATGAACTAAAATGCATTTTTTAAATCAGATTGATTAGGTTATGATACCCACTCTAAATCTGGGCTATACCTTCTAGGGACAGCCCGCTAAAAGCCCATAAAGACATGGACAATGGAATCTCTGCTCTGGACTGCTGTCCTTACTCCTGACTGGCAAATTTGTGTACCCTATTGCTGAGGCTGAGATTAACTCCAACATCTTCTGGGTTCCATTGTGGATAAAAAAACAGCAGCTCTCCAGGAATCCTTCCAGTTTCCAGCACCAGCTTGGGAATGCAGAGACATCCAGCGTCATGAACTGAAAACTCACTGGAGTCTTGGCCTTTCCAATATACGTCAGTCATTGTTGGACTCCCCAGACTTTATCCTTAAAGCCCAGTAGCCAATGTTAACCACGAGCTATCTCTGTGTCTAGGTTTCTTTTTTCTATTCTATTCTACTCTACTCTACTCTACTCTACTCTACTCTACTCTACTCTACTCTACTCTACTCTACTCTACTCTATTCTATTCTATTCTATTCTATTCTATTCTACCTATCTACTATCTATCTACTATCTATCTATCTATCTATCTATCTATCTATCTATCTATCTATCTATCTATCATCTATCTATCCACTATCTATGTATCTATGTATTATATCTATCCATCTATTTCCATCTATTATTCTATCTATTCACACACTATCATTATCATCTATCTACTTCTATCACATTCATCTATCATCATCTATCTGATTCCTATCTTATCTATGTCTATCATCTAATCTATTTCTATCTTATCTATGATCTAGTTTATCATCATCTATCATCTATACTATATCATCTATCTTCTATTGTTAATCATACATTGTGAATTATGTATCTATGCATAATGTAATTATGTTATCTATGTATGTATCTATTCTATGTAGTATTATCTATCATCTATCTACCTATCATCTATCTTCTATGGTTTCACTTTATTGTATGTTGCTGTGCAATAAAAGAGGAATATTATAATTACATTGCCATGAATTGTGAAGATTTATTTTATCAATGTATGAATAAATTATGAATAATGAGTATATTTATCTTCAGTATGAACAATTACTATGCAGTAATCTCTATATGACATATTTAGTAATTTCTTTCACATGACCAACATTGCAAAAAAGACATTTAGCATTCAATTTTAAACGAAGTAAAATTATTACTAGAAATTAAACATAATGCAAGAATAGCATGATGCAATTTAGTAATTTAGAGTGAGTGGATCATTTACATATTTAAATTAACAAGAAAGCATGTATAATATTCTTTCTAAAGTCACTTGACTAAGATTTAATCCCTGTGGCTATGATTTATTCCTCACAGTGGGTTTCTCTTTTTGGATGGAAACACAGACCCATGCTTACAGGTCTCATCTAAGAGGAAATACCCTCACTTTTCTGTTTTCAGTCTTTATTTAAGGACATGACAGTCTCCGGCTTTTTCTATATTCCACAGAACCCTGGCTTCTACCCATTTAAGCCTATTCCTGAGAAGTCAAGAAGTCATTCTATGGAGACAGGCATCTGTCTACTAATTTATTTTCTTACTGATCAAACCTGTTTATCCTCAGTACACAAATTAAGTTTATTAAACTTAATTTTGCTCATAAGAGAAACCTTTAAACCATATCTCTGTGGTAAAATTATTATTTAATTAGCTGAATTTATAAGGGATATCTGCATTGTGACTATTTACCAGAATCAGTACATTAGTTTCAAATAGGAAACCATTGAATTAAGTGTTGTGGAGAGGGTGCCATGCAAATCAAAGAAATAATGAAATTATTGACAATAGAACCACTGTGTGTGTGCTTGTGGTGCATCCACAAGAATGTGTGAACGTGTGTCCCTTTCTGTACCCCCATGGAATCCATAAAGGTTGTTAGGAATCTTCATTTATTGCTTTATACTTTATTCCTTTGAGGGAGGGTTTCTCCCTGAACTGGAAGCTCATTTATTCAGGTAGGCTGACTAGTCAACAACCTGTCAAGATCCATCCAGCTCTGTCACTGAAGCAATAGGTGGAGACATGCACAAACCATCCATGGATTCTGGGGTTCTGGGCATTCGAGTCAACTTATCATGCTTGTACAGCATCCTCCTTCAACTAATGAGCAGTAGTCTCAACCCTGAAACAACTTTTAAAACACACAAAGAACTCTGGGATTCACATCAAATGAAATGAATCAGTATCACCAGTGCTTGGTATGAGGATTCTGTTTTGAGAAGGCTTCCCTTGGATTTCCATAGCAGAGGATGTGCTGCTCTCAAGAAAACTTAGGAAATAATGAGAAACATTTCTAATGGCTGGAGTACCAGAAGATGAGCATAAAGCTGAGGAGCAGGAAGACTGAAGCGAGTCCAAGAGGCAAAAAGAAACCATTTGGTTTGTGTGTCAGAAGGATTATAAGGAAGGATCACAGTTAAGGCATGAGGTTAAGAGATGATAATGTTTGGTCCGGATGAGGAAGATGACAGTTTCCTTGTTTATGTCAGTGCTAGTGGAAAGGGGAGGTATTGGTTAAACTAAAGTGTTGGTGGTATATTTGACCAGTCAGAGGAGCTAGATTTAATGAGGTATGGTATAAGAGGGAGGAGAAAACAGGAGGAATATACTACATCCCTAAACACTAGCACAGATCATGTTTTTATAAGTTGTTAACATTTAATAATAACCAGGACTGAAGTTGCGTGTGTATCACCATTAGAGAGATAGTGTTGAAACTTCCTATGCTGAATCAGAGAGGGAGAATTTGTATCCTCTTCTGCTCCCTGTGTCTAATTTGTGCTATTTTAAAAACTATTTTGTCATTTTAAGCATATCTGACTTAACCCTAGGACTGATGTTTCTTAAAGACTCTTATTTCTTTTTTTCCATTAATTTATTTATTCACATTACATCCTGATCACAATGCCCACCTTTCCTCCTAGTCCCCCATCACATGCACCCTCCTCTCCCCTTCATTTCTGAGCATAGGGAGGTCTTTATTTGGTACTAACCCGCTCTGGTACCTCAAGTCACTGCAGGACTAAGTACATCCTCTCCCATTGAGGTGGGACAAGATAGCCTACCTAGGGGAACAGGATCCACAGGCAGGCAAGAGAGTCAGGGTAAGTCCCTGCTCCAGTTGCTGGGGGATGAACATGAAGACTAAGTTTCATATTTACTACATAGGTGTGGGACTGGGTAATTCCAGCTCTTATACTCGCTTTGGTTGGTGGTTCAAAGATCCCTATTTCTAAGCTTACTTTTTTAAAGCACAGCTTTAGCTGTTCTGGTTTTATTGTATGCAAAGTGGCTGGCTAGCACCCTCAACATAGGGCTTGTCATTCTAGCCCTTCCAAAGATCCATTTAGTCACAGACTCTTAATGAATATAGCTTTAAAAGCTATATTATGGAAGACAATAAAGGTTTCCTTAATGGCTTCAATTATTACATTTTGGGAAATGTTTTATGAAACCCATTTTCTATTAAATAATTTATGCAGAACACAACAATTTCCCACTATAACTGTCATATTCTTGTTTCTTTTATATATCTCTTATTATTGAAAGCGGTTTCTTAATCTTCAAGAGTAGTTGGTTACCTGGGGGGTAAAAGACTTGTCTTATCTGTAGGGATTGTTACAAATTACAAGCAATTGTCAATAAACAAATCTTATGTTTATTTCTAAAGCAAAATTCAAACAGCCAAACTCCCCAGATGTTTGAGTATAAGATAGATAAGTCAATAATGTATTTTGAGGAAATATTTACATTATACTACATTTGTATTCATGCTTTTACTGACTGGGTATAACTTTTAGCTTCTTTCTAAAAGTTAACAGGTTATTTTTTCTTATTAAATATTACTGCACAAACACACCTGGACTTTATTTATTTGTTTCTGTGTTTAATTACAACTTTCACTTTTGAGAATTTCATACATGATTCATTTATATTATTTCCACTCCTCTCATTTCCCACTCTGCCTCTGTTTCCCCACCTCGATCATAAATTCAGGACCTCTGTCTGTCTGTCTGTCTGTCTCTGTTTCTCTCTCTCTCTCCCTCCCTGTGTCCCTCCCTCTCTTTCTCTCCCTCTCTCCTTCTCTCTCTGATTTACATTTTTTCCCTGTTGTTAAAAATATTTTTTCTCACATACAGTATCCTGATTATGGTTTTTCTCTCTCCCTTCTCATCCAAATCAACTCCCTTCCTGGCTCTCATTAGAAAACCAACAGGCTTCTAAGGGCTAATAATAAACTAAAAATAAATTAAAATAAAATGATAAAGTAAAAGCTAACACATTGGTATTGGACATGACAATTGAAGAGAAGGAAGAGAGCCCATTGAGAAGGCACAAGAAACAGACACCCAGTCATTTCCACTGTCAGGAATCCCATAAAAACAACACACTGAAAGCCACTATAAACATACAAAGTATCTGCAGGGTAATAAGAGAACATAGAATAAATAAAAATTAAAGCTAAAATAATTAAGATTTAATTATTATAGTTTTATTATTATTTTTTATTTTTTATTATTATTTTATTATTTATTATTATTATTTTATTATTATTATATATATAATTATTATTAAATATTATTATTTTTTGAGAAAAGCCCCGATATTATGAGGGAAAGAGCATGTAAAGCTGACACTGAACTTGTTACCTGTTGGCCATCTACTGCTGGGCATGCAGCTTATGCGTAAGAGTTGTTTGTTTCTCTGGTGACGCTCCCTTGGATCAAACTACATTTTCATTTGAAAGTGGTTATCTATTGGAGGTAGCTTCTGGGATAGGGTTGGGGTCATGTGTCCAATTCTGCTTTCAGCCCTTGAACCCAATCTGGTACAGACTCCTTCAGGCCCTGTCTCTGTGAGTTCATGTGTGTCTATCATGTTCATTTAGAGGGCTTCGTTTCTTGGTATCTGTCATCTCCTCTAAGTGTACAGTCTTCCTGCCTCCCCTTCAACAGTGTTCCTGGAACACTGAGGGGTGGGATTTGATGGAGACATCTATTTTACATCTAATAATTTCAAGGTCTCTCATTCTCTGCACAATGTCTGGCAGTGTGTCTCTATTTGTTCCCATCTGCTGTAGAAGGAAGCTTCTTCGATGATTACTGAACAAAGCAGTGACCTATGAATATAGTAGAATGTAGTAAGAGTAATTTTTATTGCTCCATTTTTTTAAAAAAAAAATTTAATTGCTGTTTTAAAACAGTACTTATTTGATTTTGCCCTATATTCCTAGGGTATCTACTTTCAGGTTCTTGGTTGCTAAAGCAGTATCAAGAATGGGCTACATCTCCTGGAATAGGTTTATAATCAAGTTAGATACTGGTTGATGATTTCCACAAGCTTTGTGTCACTATTGTACTAGCATTTCTTGTAGGCAGGGCAGCGTTGTTTATCAAAAGTTTTGTTGCTTATATCTCTTCAAGTTCCTCCTTTGGATTACTGTGCAGGATCCTTTTCTGGACCAAGGATGGCAGCATGTAGAGATGAAGGCTCTGTGTAGGCAGCAGCTTGACTTCTCTCTAGTCTAATGAGTTGTGCAGGCATTGTCTTCAGCAATTACACCATTTGTGGACAACCAACTATAGTCTTAACATCAACCTGGCTTGTTTGAAGGTTCCCATGGAGACACTTTGGATAACAATTCAATTCGATGTAATGCAATCCTGGTTCTGGAAGCTTTGTTTGGTGATAAGAGAAGGTCAACCGGGACTCTGACTCCTCCATTATTTGGCTATTTTATTTACAGTGCCTTTGTGTATGTACATATTTTAGTGAGCTTCTGCAGTATTAGGTTTCCATGCCACACCTCAAATTTCCCCTAATTTTAGCTGTCTGTCCTTGTATTTCTTCTTATTTTCTTGTTCTATCACCCTCTACACTTGATCCTCCATTCCAGTCATTCTCCTCAGTCCATCCATAACTATCTATTCTATCCTTCTAACAATTACCTGCGTCTTAGCCTACTATACAAAGAACTCGTGTTCTTTTTTTTTTTTTTTTGTTTGACGGTTCTCTATAGCCCTGGCTACTGGACTCACTCTGTAGACCGCTGCTGACTCGAATCCCCTGCTGCTCCAATGCTGATAAACTCCATTGTGGTTCTAGATTGTAGCTTGCGGATTGTATCATTGACATAACAGTTAACATTCATGTATGAATGAACACATACCATAATTTGTATTCCTGGGTCTGTCTTATTTATCCCCATTAGGATGATTTTTTTCTAGCTCCTTCCATTTACCTGTGAATTTCATGATTTCATTTTTTAAAATGGCTTAGTAATATTGCATTGTATAAATGTACCACAGTTTTTTTTCCAGTCTTTAGTTGAGGGACATCAAGGTTGTTTCTAATTTCTGGCTATTAAGAATACAGCAGCAATGAACATGGTTGCACACATATATGGTGGTAGAATGAGATCGATCTCCATCTTTCCGAGAAGTTGCTACACTGATTTTCATAGTGGCTGTGCAAGTTAATACTTTCACCAGCAATAAATGAATATTCTCCTTACTTCATATCCTAGTCAGCAGGAGCTGTTACTTGTTTTATTGATCTCGGACATTCTGACTGGTGTAAGATAAAATCTCAAACTAGTTTTGATTTGTATTTCCATGGTGACTAAGAATTCTGAACATTTCTTCAAGTGTTTTGCAGGTATTTGAGTTTCCTCTTTGAGAATTTTGTTTAGATCTTTAGCTCATTTTTAATCAGTTATTTGCTTTCTTGATATCTAGGCTTTTGAACCTTTATATCCTTTGGATATTAGCCCTCCATTAGATGTATAGGTGGTAATTTTTTTTTTTCTTTTTTTCTGCTGCTTTTTTGAGAATGATGGTGTCTTTGCCTTATACAAGCTTTTCAGTTTCATGAGGTCCCAACTATTAACTGCTGATCTTGGTGCCTGTGCTAACGTTATTTTTTTCAGAAGCCTTTTCCTTTGAAAATGAGTTTCATGGCTATTTTCAATCTTCTATTTTGTCAAGTACAATGTGTTAGTATTTATTTATTTATTTATTTATTTATTTATTTATTTCCCAATGTTGCCCCCTCCTGGTCCCACTTCCCCAGAGTTCCTCCAGTCATCCCATCCCCCATCCCCTTGCCTCTGAGAGGGCAGGCCCCTTATTACATCCCCAGCCCTGGTGTATCAAGTCTCTGCAGGATTAGGCATTCTCTCCCACTGAGACCAGACAAGGCTGCTCTCTCCTACATATATGCTGGGGTCTCAGAGCAGCCCATGTATGCTCTTAGATTAGTGAGTCAGCCTCTGGGAGCTCCAAGTTAGTTGACACTGTTGGTCTTCCTGTGGGGTTTCCATCACCTTGAGGGTCTTCAATCCTTCCCCTAACTCTTTCATCTGGGTCCCTTACCTCCATACAATGTTTGTCTGTGTGTATCTTCATCTGTCTTAGTCAGCTGCTGGTAGAGCTTCTCAGAGGGATGCTATGTTAGACTCCTGTCTGTAGATACAACATAGCATCATTAATAGTGTGAGGGATTGGTGCCTGCCATGGGATGGCTCTCATAATAGACTGGTCAGTGGTCTGCCATTCCTTCAGTCCTCTGTTACATTTTTGTCCTTGCACTTATTTTAGACAGGACCAATTTTGGGTCAACATTTTGTAGGTAGTATGGTGTCTCCATTCCTCCACTGGGGGTACTTTCTGGATAATGGAGGTGGTGTCTTCAGGTTCCATATCCCCACTGTTGGGCATTTCAGCTAAGGTCACATGAATTGACTGCTGGGAGCATCCCTCCCTGCCCCCAGTCATGTATTGACATTTTAAAAATCCATTTGATGTTGAGTTTGTTCTGGCTGATAGCTATGAATCTACATGTATTCTTCTATATGCAGCCATCTAGTTTGACCAACACCAAATGTTGATGGTGCTGTCTTATTTTCAGTGTATATTTCTGGCTTCTTTATCAAAGTCAGGTGTCCATAGTGTATAGATTATATCTGGGTCTTGAACTATTGGAACAGTAAGTCTGTTTTTCTGCCAATACCATGCTGTTTTAATTACTAAAGCTCTGTAGTAAAAGTTGAAATGGGGGATGGTGATAGCTCCAACACTTCTTTAATTATTCCAGATTTCTTTATCTACCCTGTTTTTTTTTTTTTTTTTTCTTTTTCCACATAAAGCTGGAAATTGGAAATTGTCCTTTTAAGATCTGCAAGGAACTGTGTTTGGATTCTGTTGAATCTGTAGATTGCTTTTTATAGGATGTCCATTTAAAAAAATTATCTTATTTTTTACATTTCGCATTGCCCCTGTCCATAGTTCCTCATCCTATTCCCCCTCCTTCATGACTCTTAGAGGGTGTTCCCCATCTCCAGCACCACATTTCAGACATCCCCTTTCACTGGAGCCTCAAGTTTCTTGAGGGTTAGGTGCATTTTCTTCCCCTGAGGCCAGACCAGGCAGTCCTCTGCTATATATGTTGGAGAGACAGTGGGGGTAATCAGACCAGTCCCATGTAGCTGCATGGTTGGTGGTTCAGCCTCTGGAGCTCCCAGGGGTGCAAGTTAGTTGAGATTGCTGGTTTCCTATGGAGTTGCCCTCCCTTTCAGCTCCTTCAATCCAGGAGACCATTTTACTATATCAGTTTTACAATCCATAAGTATAGGAGATCTGACGATCTTCTGATATCTTCTTTGATTCCTTTCTTCAACATCCTAAAACTTTCTTTTTTTTTATTTCTAATTTTTTATTTAGTTATTTAAATCACATGTAAGTTACTTATTTACACAGAGGTTATAAACACAAAAAGGCAGGATGTGGGGAAGGGAATGGCACCAGAGCATAGGTGTTCAGGGGGAATACAGATACCTTTCAGAACAGGGTATCAGCTGAGTGTAGGTTCAGGGGACAGGTCACTATGCTCTGCCTATGATTCACTTGTCCTTATCTAAGTTGGTACTGTCCACCGAAGCTGCCTATTTATAAGACCTATGACTACTCGGTCTGTAAATTTCCACAGAAGCTGCCTGTTTACAATAGCTTATTGCCTTCTGTTTCAGTGTTTTTCCACAGAGACCCAAGACTTTGTGTTGGCATGCATGTATGTCAGGCCTATTGCTGATTTTAGGCCTATGGCTGATTTTAGGTCTTTAGTGAATATGCAGGGCTGCTCCTGACATCTCCTCCCTTCTCTAATATAGAAGGGCCTTGGCGATTCTATTCTTGCGAAGGCGGGGATAGAGGCCTGTCCTCCAATAATTGAAGGGGACCTTGTAATGGCTCCGGTCTTCCTGTCATTGTCCAGTGAGGCATGAGGGCCATACCCATCCCGATGTCTTTTTTCTGGAGAGGGGATACTTTTGACATCAACCCCTATGCAGTCAGGCTTGTCCCTCAGGGAACCCAGATAGATATTTTAAACTTTTATTTATATTCCTTGCAGTGCTTAGCCTCGCAGCCTAAGCAAGAATTCAGATCACCAGTCAGAGAGGGTTCTGGTAGCTTCTCTCTACTCGGTCTAGGGGTGGAAGTCTCCTCTTTTAGGTTGGGTGGAGATGGTTTGAGGAACACCCTGGATAAAGTAACAACCTCATCTTGAGTCTTGTGGTCCTCCATAGCTAACTTATGATAATGTATCTGAATAGTTTTGCTATCAAATTATCTATCTGTTGTATCACAAAATTAGTCAGCCTACAGTTTTCCACTTGTTTAGTTAGCATTATCTCAAGAAATTTAAATTATTGGAGGTTATTGTGAAAGGTACTATTTCCCTGATTTCTTTCTGACACCAAGTGCATTTTTGTATAAGAAGGCTTCTGATTTCTCTGAGTTAATTTTGTATCTATCTGCATTGTTAAAAGTATTTATCTAATGTCAGATTCTTGCCTGAAGCCCACTTCCTTGTCCTTGGCCAATGTCATATTCCTGCCAAGTAGCCCATTTCCTTGTCCTTGGCCCATGTCAGATTCTTGCCAAGTAGTCCCAAAAGCTCTCCACCTCTCCCCCTTCTTTATTTCGTAAACAAGACTGAGCGTGTCTTAGGTCATTCTGACAAGAATGCCTCTCTTACCCATTGTGGAATGTGCATTATCAAAAGCAATGCGATTCTATTTTAGGTTGGTAAGGCTTTGTGCAGAATCTTACCTGTCCTTGTCTTGCCAGCCTGTTAATGTAATAACTCTGTCTGGGGGTCCATTTTCAGGTTCAAGCCATGTACTTTTACTGCCAACATGTTGATGTTGTTAAAGACAAGCTTTAACATGATGGGCAGGAATAAAAGTATTCTCAGAACAAAAAGGGCTAGCATGATCAAGCTATATATGCCATTCTTAAAGCTTGACCAAAATAGAAATACTAACCTCAGACCATGGGTAATTTTATCAGCAGTATTTGCTGCATCAACGCTCAGCAGAGCAGCATTCTTTAAATTCATAAGCTCAGTATTCAAGAAGTTAAAACATTCAGAGAGATGTTAGAATTATGCCAAATACACTGCACGTGTCTTTAAACTTCTTTCTAATTATAATGATTATCACTGTAAATTTTAGAACTATCATGAATCCAATGGTATTTGGCATGACACTCAAGATGGCTCCTTACCCTTAAACTCTGAACGTCCTTTCAATAATTTGAATAGGATGCAGAGCATCAATCCATTGTTCTAAACGCCTATATAAATCCTTATGTATATTCAACACATTAGTAACATTTTTTGTTAAATGATTAACAAAAGTAGTTGTCTTAACTTCTTGTGTCAAAGCAATTGCAGAAGCAGTGGTGTTATGTTCATGGAACTTTGTTTATTGCCTTGCTTGCTCTTTGACTATTTGTGTTTGTTGTCTTGCTTGTTCCTTGACTATTTGCAACTATTGTATTGCTAGTTTCTCAACCTAGAACTGACCTTAATACTTGCATTAATTAAAATGGTATAAAAGCAAAAAGAGGGGCAGGATGGGATATGGTGTTTCTAGGAAGGGGAAATGGGGAAAGGGGATGATATCTGAAGTATAAATAAATAAAATATCCAATAAAAAAGAGTGTATCCAAATCAACAACAACAACAAAAGACTGGATGGTTAGACTCAGAAGAGAGGAGCAACAAGTGAAGATCTTCTGTGAACCTACTGCTTTCCTGGTTGGAGTGATGTGAGGGTTTCTAGGGATTGCCTTCTAGAGTTGGGGGCTGAGATAAAGTGATGAGTAGGGGAAAGGATCTGTGTGATCACTAGAGATGAAGGCAGCAAGCAGGGTGACTAGATAGGTGTAGATGGTCTGCTGAAGTGGGCAAGTGAATAGAGATGAAGAGCTAGATCTAAGCAGGTGTTTTTCAACGATATTAGTGGTATTAGTTGTGTTAGATGGTCTGCTGATGTAGGTTGTTGGCAGCTCAGCGTATTCTTGTTGAAAAGAGAAAGAAATTGATGTCTCTGAAGCAGGATTGCTTCTTTGCAAGCTGATGTTGAGGTATGTGTGTGTGTTGTGTGTGTGTGTGTGTGTGTGTGTGTGAATCTGTGACCCTTCAGACGACAGCCCTGCCATGGTACAGTGCTGTGATGGCACTGAGCCTTTCTGGAAGGATCCGTGCTATTAAAGTTTCATGCTATACCTGAGATTTGGGGACATCTAATATTTTCAAACAATGCCTTTAGATACAGTTGGATCTAGATACTTCAAGACATGATGCTATAATTAAGTATATTCAGGTGGGAAAAAAAAGCTAATCATTCACAGAGTATCTTCTGATTAGAGCTAAGCAATGTTTTTTCCACATGATTGTATAATATGACTTTGCTCAGGCAGTGAGAATATCTTCATCTTAAGGTCAAATGACAATAAGCTTTGCAGCATTTAGTACAATGTCCATCCTAACCAAGAGCTAAGTACAACATACCAACTCTAAGAATTTTGTGATCCCAGAAATATTTATGACCAAGATGATGGTTGATAATTAAAAAAATAAAAAAGCTGCCTTGTCTTCTCTAGTTTTCTAGTTGCTTACCTTGAATTTTATAAAGAGTACTTATTGCCAAATTAATAAAAGCAGAAATATTCCAAACTTAGGCAAAAGAACAGAATCACATGTGCTTTCCTACTTGTTAATAATTTACCACAAATCTGTACTTATTAGTTATTCCCTAGATAGTTTGCCATATGCATTTTTTATGGGGGTCTTTCTCCTTTGGTTGACTACAGCTGTCATTTTAATTTTTAATCAAATTGTAAAATTATATAAGTAATTTTGAAGCTAGGTTAATATAAAGAAAGATATCCTGGAAGCTATATTTAAATGTCTGCTATTCCTAGGAACACACTTGCCATTCATGAATTCCAATATCAAAATGATTTTATGGAAGATAGTTAAGACAGATGCATAGCCAGTTTCTCTAAGTAAACCTAGACCTTATTTATGGCTGTAAAAGTTCACATTTTCTGCCTTTAAAGAAGCTAGCAATTGAATATTTATGATCCTGAGAGTGTCCGACACTTTATTGTTTTCCTCAAGGGTTTTTACCCAATCCAAAGGAGATGGAAACAGAAATTGCTCACAATCTGCCTAGTGTTAAACTCCTGTCTCCAAAATGCACTGCCAAAACTCTCATAGCATTAGCATGCATAAATTGAAGGGATCATGAAAAGAAATGTTCAAAGTTTTGAGGAATTATTAATGGAGCTAACATTCTAGTCACACACTGTATGTAAGGCTTTCTGAGGCTCATATGTGTTGTTAAAGTGCTTGCAGACAGAAATTTTAGGTGTAAAATTTTATAACTGAATATTGTTATTAAATAAAAGGAAAAATATACAGAATACAAATGTTATAAAAGAAGCTCTGTTTTGGTAGATTCTATCTGATTTGTTAGGAAAAAGTACTTTATACATTGAATTAGAATCAACAGTACAGACTGTAAGCAGAAGGATTATTCATTTGTTCAATGGTTTTATGGTCTTAATATTGGTTAATATCATTTTCAGAAACTTCCCTGGAAGATCAAGTTTGTCTTGTTACCTGTACCACAGAGCTCTGAAAAACAGAAGTTAATGTGACCATGTGAGGCTCTTGTAAGGAATTTATACTATTCTTTCATTCCCGGTATGAAAATGAAATTTGAAATAAAATATCTCATGCAACTTTGAAATCAAAAGGAGACTTAGGAATAAGCAAAATCTTTATGAAGTAATGTACATGCATGTTAAATGGAACCCATTGGAGAATATCCTTGTTTTTCTATACAGGCATAGAGGGGAGGAGGGGAGGGATGGATAGGGCCTCGATGTAAAGCAAATAAAAATAAATAAATTATTGAAAAAAAGAAACAAATATGAGCAATTAATTCATCATTTTGATGTAAAAATTTAATTAAGGAAATGAAGTATTTTTAGTTTTAGTTTTAGATTTAGTTTTCTTAAGTTTGTTACATAAAAGTTTTCCTCAATAAACTGCTTCATTAAAATTATTGTAAATCATATTTTTGCCTTTAAATACAAATTTATAGAATCATTTTTTTAAAAAATATCTTCCACTGGGATAAAAAGAGCACCATGAAGGTCTCAAGTACAGCTGCCTAATGGTTTTCATACTTGAAATGTATGTGTGTATCTCCTGGGTCCTAGGTATAAGCAGATTCTAATTTATTTTATCTTGGAGGGTGGCTTGATGTTCTGCACAGGTGATGCTAATGTTGAAGAACCATATTAAATCAGGAAGAGAATCTAGATGGCGGCATCCTGGAGGTTCCATCTATCTTTACAGGTGAACGAGCAGATGGTCCTGTGCCAGAGGCAGGTATCATGGTGGATTTGGCACCAAGTACTGGAGGGCCTCAAGCACAATGAATTCTCCTAAGTTCTCTATGGAATAGAATTGATTTGTTAATGGAGAATTACCCCCAAAGGTGTATGTTTTAAATACAGTGCCCAAATTATTTCCAACATTTAATCACCTGCCAAACATAGATTTTGGATAAATTACTACCTGGTAATCTTTGGTGAAACTTGAACAAGAAGAGTGTTTAACATTCAACTCCAACAGATGACACGGAGCATCTGGAGGCTCAGAGGGGACAGATGATGTGTTAATGGCCTGCACCTCTAACTGCCTTCCCGACAAGAGGATGGGGAAAATTCTTATGCCTAAAACAGATCCTTCTTCTGTTGATTCTTTACTCAGTGGTGAAATCAGGTATCTCATATTATAAAAAAGTTGTTTAGGTAAGATATAGAAAATAAATTTAAAACCAGAGAGATAAAAAAGTGATTCACTCTGGCTTGGTATTTTAAAATATAAAACTGTGATAGATAAAGGATGTACAGATGAGGAGGACATGAAACAACTGTTTTAAGGACATAGAATACAATGCATGACAAGAAACATTTTTCCTTCTTTGAGACATCTTGCATTTCAGAAAGCAAAGATGACAACTTTGTCTTCTTGATTATTCCAGCCATCCCCTAATCCTTATTCCTCACATCTCTGGATATCACAGAAATAGATTTTGCTCTAAGCATAAGTGGACAGGTAAAGGAATACAGAGATATTGAAATGCATTAAATTTTTCATAGACCTGTCATGGGTGCCATAGTGGCTCAGTTTATGATTTTGGAAATTAGAACATCTGTGACAGCTGAGGTTACCATGAGTGATCACGTGATGAGGATAAGTGTAATTCTAAGCAAATGAATGACCATGACTAAATGGCTTGCTGTCATATTTTAAGACACAGGTTAAAATTATGAGTATATCACTCTTGTAGATATTTTGTATTCATGTCTGCTTTTGCACATTCCTTTCTTCTATTTATGTTAAATATGCATGGCATTTCCCTTACACATCTAAAATTTTAAGATAGATTATAGGGAAATGACTAATAGGTGCCAGGCAATATTTTAAATGTGACAGAATCTTATCCTCTAGCCAGGGAGAGAGACAATATGTGCATATGTAACAATCACATCAATGAAAAAGGTCATGAGTTTGAGAATTTCCTCCTTAAAGGAAAATGAATTATCTCTCATCTGGAGTGAGCAAGAAATTGCAGAGGGGATTCGGTATGTGAGTGGCAAATTGGGAAAATGAGCACACTTAAGATACAAAGAGTTTGAAGGATAAGATCATCTCAGGTAAAGAAGGCAGCGTGAGCTAAGGCATAGGAGAGATAAATGAACTCCGTGAGATGGAAAGGAATTCAGGGGGACTGAAGCTTAGAATATAGCAAGAAGTGCCAGACTCTTCAATGACAAGAAGCCCAGAAAAGGAGAGTTTATTCTTAAAGTCAGACCTTGTCTCCATATGTCCCCCTTCCTAAAATGCCTAAAATTCCCATTTTACCTTTCAATACCCACACAACGATTTAAATCCTGTTTTTCATGACTCTCTACTCCCCCAGACACACCCAGTAATAGTTTGTTTTACTTAGTTAGCAGAATATCATGGAATGAGTTGTATTGGCAGTTAGCATTTCATAAATATCTAGTCTGATTTTTGAAAATCTGACAGTTCAAGAGAGTAGAATTAGTTTACAGTTACTTATATTTCCCAATATGTAATATTGAGACCACGGAGGCCGTTTTTAAGTGTTAATTGAATAAGTAAATGGGATACACACACACACACACACACACACACACACACACACACAAAACATGCTCGTGCACGTACACATGCATGAAAACATGCATGGGGAATGTTGAGCCCCATGCATGTTTTGGAGTGTGCCTATTGTGTAAGCACAATGACCGAAGTTCACTGGTGCCAGTTTAAAAAGCTGGGTATGATGGCACACACCTGTGTTGCTAGAGCTGAAGAAGGAGGGACAGGGGTCCTCAGGTGCTGGTCCTGTGAGCTCCAGGTTCAATGACAGACGCTGTCTCAAAACATGTACTCGAGAGTGGTAGAGGGAGACGCCACTTACATGACTTTATTTCTGCTGGATGCGCATGTCTGAGACCATGTGTATGTTTGAGAACATGTAGTCCTTTTCAGATAACTGAGTGGCCTCTGCATAATGCCTTCAACTTGAATGGCAAAAGAGAACCAATTCGTGCTTCCATCTATTTTTTTAAATGAAACAGCTTTCTCAGTTAACTGCCATTATTCTTGAAAAATAACCATTCTGTCAACTTGTGGCCAATTTCTTACCTACGACTTTATTTTGTTCAATTTATGCTTCACTGACTCAGCAGTTAACTGGATTGTATGCAGAGCTAAACTGGCCATTCTTTCTTTCCATGTCAGATTGTAATGTCTTCGGTGGAAAGTTGTTTTGTCCTGTGTACTTATGATTAACCAAGAAATAATAAGATCTGTATCTTTTCTAGTAAAGCTATACAATTACTTTTTCATGGATCCACACAAAATTAAACACAAATCTCTTTTCGAGTGTCACAGTGGTAACGGTTTCAGTTAAAAGAGTTGAAAATATTGCACAGACTATGGCAAAATATTAGTATAAAGTAAAAACAAGCACGTTGGGTGTAAATATTTGAAAAGACATAACGATGTCTTAAATGACACAATTAACCATCTTCTTTAGCATACAGTGCCCATACATGAAAATGAATAAAAGTCTGTGGCCGACTGTAGATCTGAGGCTCTCCTCACTGCTGCATTGTCAGCGGACATCCATACACTGTCATCATAATTGTGGAAATTAAACTGGCCCTTTGACAGCAGACGTTACCACTTGTTTCTTAGACTCTGAGAATGTTCACCATGGATTACTACTTGGCTTTATCTTGACTCTCTCAGCTTGCCCATTACACACTTCCTATAAAATTCTATATCGAGGAGAAGGAACATGGGGACACAGGCACGTTTATGTTTCTGTTTTGCCCTTTAGCAGAGTTTTCTTCAAATCTTGCTTTCTTTGTCTATAGCATAGGTTAGAGCTAGTTGTCATCCAGGCCTAAATTGGGATCCAGCTCAAGGGGAGGCCAGGACCCTTGACACCATTACTGATGCTGTGGTATGCTTGTAGAGAGGAGTCTAGCATGGCTGCCCTCTGAGAGGCCCAACAAGCAGCTGAAAGCATTAGATGCAGATACTAGCACCCAACCAATGGAGAGAAGCCAGGGACCCCTGTGGTTGAATTAGGGAAAGGCTGGAAGAAGCTGAGGAGGAGATCAATTCCATAGGAAGACTGGCAATCTCAACTGACCTGGACCCCTAAGATCTCTCAAACACTGAGCTACCAACCAGCAAGCATACACTAGCTGATATGAGGCCCCGACACATATACAGCAGAGGACTCCCTGGTCTGGCTTTAGTGACAGAAGATGCACTTAACCCTTGAGAGACTTGAGGCCCCAGGGAGTGGGGAGGACTAGTGGGATAGGGGTACTGGAGTGAACATCCTCTTGGAGATAAAGGTGGGGGAGGAGGAGGTATGGGATGGGGAGCAGTCGGGGGGCAGACCGTGAGAGGGATGCAGACTGGACTGTAAAAAAGGATTAAAGAATAAAATAAATAAATTTAGAAAGTAAAATAAAAAGGTAGCTGTCATTAAGTTGTATTGTGAGATTAAATACAACCTAGTAAGTATAATTGTCTCGCGTCTCAGGTTCAGGTTTAGGAGTTTTTTTTTTGGTTTTTCTTTCTTTCAGGAGGAAAATGTTCATGCAAGACATCTGCATTAACCACCCATTTTCTGTTACTATGATGTGATAGATGTGATAAATGAGGGAGAGGAGAGAGAGGAGGGAGGGGGAGAGAGAGAAAGAGAGAGAGAGAGAGAGGAGAGAGAGAGAGAGAGAGAGAGAGAGAGAGAGAGAACTCATTCATCTCTTAGGTTTGCAGGCTAGAAGTTCAAACAGCATGCCTCTAGCTCCAGTGCATTTTCCCAATATGTGTGTGTAGTCATGGAGGAAACAAAGGTGTGGGAATGAGAGACCACACTGCAGGAGAGGAAGCCAAAGCCATAGGCCAAGAACTAACTGGAGCCCCAAGAGTACTCGTTAATGCCACTAAGAGTGTGGTACCAATTACAGATTTCATAGTAGGCTCTACCTCTTAGATGGTTTACAGGCTTAACAGGATAGCATGAGTTTAAGCCACATGAAACCATGGGGGATGCATTAGTCAGTTTTGTCCTCAGTGTGACCAAATACTTGAAAAAGACATGTAAAGGAACACATTATCAAACCACACTTTCAGAGTGTTCAGTCTCTAGTCTGCAGTTCTCTGGTGATTCTGGATCTGTAGTGAGGCAGAATAATGTGACCTTGGATCCTTTAGAGATACGAAGGGACCAAGAACCAAGCACAACACTAAAAGGCATAACCAGGGTTACCTGCTTCCTGCAGCTAAGACCCACCTCTCAGTTTCCACCAACTCTAGCATTAGCTCACCACTGGGGACCCAGTGTTCAGTGAAGGAGGAGCCAACAGAGGCTATTTCATATTAAAAGCAAAATAAATAAATAAATAAATAAATAAATAAAAGAAAAAGAAAGAAAGAAAAGAAAAACATAACCAACAAACACAAAAAAGAGTGAGGGGTTTAATGAACATCTAAGATGTAACAAGTGAAACTGAGATACCAAAATTTTCAAGGTGTTCAAAACTTGGAAGGTTAAAGTTAGCTTCAGTGAACGTAGTTACAAAGTATA
The DNA here is from genome assembly GCA_021653895.1 of Mastomys natalensis. Classification (NCBI taxonomy): domain Eukaryota; kingdom Metazoa; phylum Chordata; class Mammalia; order Rodentia; family Muridae; genus Mastomys; species Mastomys natalensis. Next base: position 1,562,625 of record JAJTUV010000933.1, read on the forward strand.
ATAGTGGCTTGGGTTAATGTTTCTAGGTGTTAAGAAAGGACTGTAAAGTTAACCATTGAGCTTATCATGGGGTTCCCAATGGAGGAGTGAGAGAGAAGGAGCTGAAAGAGCTGAAAGGGTTTGTGGCCCATGGGGAGAGCAACAATATCAACCAACCAGAGCTCTCAGGGCCTAAAGTACCAGCCTGGGAGCACATAGGGAGGGGCCCATGGCTCCAGCTCTATATGTAGGGAAGGATGGTCTTGTCAGGCATAGGTGGGTGAAGAAGTCCTTGGTCCAGTGAAGGCTGGACACCCCAGTGTGGGGGAAATCATAGGTGGGGAAGTGAGGGAGGGGTGGGTGGGGGCATATCCTCATAGAAGCAGGAGGAGGGGGGATGGGATAGGGGATTCCTGGGTGTGGGGGGGGGGAAAGGGGAAGGGGAATTACATCTGAAATTAAATAAAATATCCAATAAAAAATTTAGAAAATTAAAACAAAACAACAAACAAAACAGAAAGGGTGTAAAGCCATGTAGTTCATAGGCGGCCTAGCTATTTTCTACTAGGTTTTTCTACGTATTTGGGCCTAATTTGGATTGCCATATTTAAAAATATATCACACTGTGTGGGACACACTAAAAAAATGAATGTGAAGAAATGAAGAATCAGATTTTGCGATTATCGGTTTTTCTTCCAGAAGACCTAGGTTCAATTCTTCATACCCACAGGGTGGCTTGCAACTAGCTAACTCCAATCCCAGGAGATCTAGTGCCCTCTACTGGTCTTTGTGAGAAATTCAGGCACACAGTGCAAAGATGTACACACAGTCAAAATACCAGTGCACATAACAGAAACACAAATAAACTCTTAAAATTTTGAAAAGATGATTTTCTATATTTGTGGACAATGTTACATGTATTGAAACATAAGTGGATGTTCTGTATATATGTCTGTGTGCTGTATCTGTGAATAGTGTGTGTGGTGTATGTGTGTGAGTTGAATGCACGTTTGTCTGCAGGGTGGATTTACAGACACAAGGGAAGGATGCTGGGTGTCTTTCTCTATCACACACCACTATATTTCTTTGATAGAGGATCTTTTGCTGACCCTGGAGATAGCAAGCATACAGCAAGCTTGCTTAAGGTCTATTATTGCTAGCTTTTAAATTTTTTAATTAATTAATTAATTAATTAATTAATTTTGTTTGTAAGACAAAGCTTCCTTTTGTAGCCATGGCTGTCATGAAACTCATTTTGTAGACCAGGCTGGCCTCGAACTAATGGATCCATCTGACCCCTGCTTCCTGAGTTCTGAGATTTTTACTTAAGTCTATGTATCTCTTTATGCCAAGTGGGATCAGGTCTTTCAGAGGCCAGAAGATGGCAATGGTTCCTCTAGAGTTGTGGGGGTGGGAGGCTGTGCGTTCCTTGACATATATGCTGAGAACTCAACTCAGGGGCTCTGGAAAAGCAAAAGTACTTTTACTCAGTGAGCAATCACTCTGATCTAGGGTTACGTTCTTGTCTTGCAATTGAGTTTAGGTTTTGTTTTTGTTTTTAAATGGGATACTTTATTTACATTTCAAAGTTATCCCCTTTCCCAGTTTCCTCTCCAACCAAAACCACCAATCCTATTCCCCCTCCCCTGCTTCTATGAGGCCCCCACTCATGCCTTCCTGTCCTCGAATTCCCTACACTGGGGCATCGAGCCTTCACAGGACCAAGGACCTCTCTACCCATTGATGCAAAGGCCATCCTCTGTTACATATGGAGTTGGAGCCATGGGTTCATCCATGTGCACTCTTTGGTTGGTGGTTTAGTCCTTGGGAGCTCTGGGGGTTCTGGTTGGTTGATATTATTGTGCTTCCTATAGGGTTGCAAACCCCTTCAGTTCCTTCAGTTTTTTTCTCTAAGTCCTCCATTGGGGATCTCATTGGGGCCCCGTGCTCAGTCCAGTGGTTGGCTGTGAGCATCACCTCTGTATTTGTCAGGCTCTGGCAGAGTCTCTCAGGAGACAGCTGCATCAGGTTCCTGCCAGCATGCACTTCTTGGCATCCGTAATACTGACTGGGTTTGGTGATTTATAAGGGATGAATCCCCAAGTGGGACAGTTTTTGGATGGCTTTTGCTTCAGTCTCTACTCCACACTTTTCTACATATTTTCCCCCTGTGAGTATTTTGTTCCCCTTTCTATGAAGGACTGAAACACCCACACTTTGATCTTCCTTCTTTTTGAGCTTCATGTGGTCTATGACTTGTATCTTGGGTATTCTGAGCATTTGGGCTAATATCCACTTTAGTTATTTTTAAATAATTTTCTGTTGATTTGGAGTTTTGTTATTAAAATAGGAGAATGTCCAATGTTCCACTATACATATCTCTCCATTTTAAACCAATAGCTACATAAGTTACACTCTTCTACCAGTTACAGATTTTATATTTATGCGTACTGAATTCTGTATTACTCTTCCTCCTTTTTACATTGTCTCCTGATTCTCACAAATTCTTTTCTTGCTTCTCTTGAAAGTTTTAATTTTATAAAATGAATCACCATGCTGATTTCCCTACAAAGACTTAGCAGAGAATGGTATTGCTGAATGGACCAGAGTCACTGGAGTCCAGTTAGTCTGAGGTAAATTTGGCATAGTCTGTAATATTTTGATGTTTCTGAATTATTTATCATCAGATACACCTTTGACCTAGGAGAAAGGACTTAGATGTTATCCAATATGTATTCTTAGATCCTTTCCCAAGACTTAATAGCTGTATATACTTGAAATAACTTACTATTTTAAATTTTCTTATTCTTTGCTATGATAATAGGAGTTGTAATTTTATGATTTTAAAATCAATCACACAGTTCAATTTTGACACAAGTCAAAGATATACAATAATAAATACTAAGATATACAATAATAAATACTAAAATGCTTCATGGGATATTTTATGCCAATATAAGATATTAACTTTAGCATATTAAAGTATAGTTTATCTATTTACTTATGTTGTAGATACCTTACTTGATATGTACACAAGTGTATGTATGTATACTATACAATGCATTTATACTATAAAGCAGAAAATTTTTTGCCTTAGGATATTGATTTTATATATTCATGGATACTTAGTTTTAATCTCACTGGAGTAAAGTGATAAACTGTATACAATGAATTCTTCTTTATCAACTGTCAATCAATAAAATCTTATTTTCAAAAGAAAGTTACTGAACAGGGGTATGACTATTTCAAAGACTCGCAGAGCCTTGATGAGCAAGACTGTTTTACTCTTGCAAGAACAAAGAACAAACCAGTGAAGTTTCATTATTTATTAGGCATTAACAATTGATTGATTCTGCTCAGTTACCTGCCATTACCTTCCATGATCTATATTTGGAGAGTCTTCTTTTCAGAGTTGGGGAAAAGGACACCCAAGGGTCCTTTCACTCAGTGGTGATAAGCTACAGAAATTGGAGTGAGTTGAGAGCTCCTGTCAATAACATCGAATCTGTTCTGTATGTGTGAGGTCACTTTCATTTTGTTTTGGATATTGTAAAAAGTCTAGCCATGCTGATTACAATTCTGTGAAAAACAAACTCAATCATTGAAAGAAACCCCATATCAATGGATTACATTATTGTAACCCTTGCATTCACAGGGAATCATGCATCTTAATACACATTAGGCAGAAGATATATGCTCTGGTAGTCCTTGATTTTACTTGAATAGTACAGATTTTAAGCAATCAAAGAGAGCTTATGTGATAAGGTTCAAGGTCTTTGAAGTACTTTTCTGCCAATAAGGATGAGAAGAAAGGGGCTGTTAAATATGGGATTTCATAAAAAAGGACTAGACAACAACATAGAAAAAACATGGAGAACAACTGAGAGAAACGCAAGGAAGTTGAAACCCCTGTGCAGCTCTGTATAGCCGGGGTCAAAGAGGCTGTGGTTGATCAGTAGGCAACACCTGTAAAATGAGCATGCCAGCTCACACCCTGAATCATAGTGCTCGTATGACAAGGTGAGAAGTGGAAACAAGAATCAGCAGAAGGCATGGAGCAGCTAACCTGGTCTGCACATAGGCACACATGAGATCCTGCATCAAACAAGGAGGAAGGGGAGGACTGGGGCCCAGCATTGCTCTCTGACTTGTTTTCTTTTCTTAACATTTTTTTATTGGAAATGCTATTTATTTACATTACAGTTGTTATCCCCTTTCCCCATTTCCCCTCCCTAGAAACCCCTATCCTATACCCCCTCTTACTTTATGCTTTTATACCATTTTAATTACATGAATGTATTAAGGTCAGTTCTAGGTTGAGGGTCTATCAATACAAGACCTTAGGCTCTCTGACCTTCAAATATGTGTGGTGGTGTATGCACCATATTCTCCTTTATCAGTGATGATACACCCCCTTCCCCCTCCCTCTCCTTCCCCCTTCCCCTTCCCCTTCCTCCTCTCTCATAAACACACACACACACACACACACACACACACACACACACACACACCAGACCCTTAAGAGTTACATCTATGTTTTTGGTCTCTTAATTTCATTTTTTTTTCTACTTTAACTCAGATCTCCTTCCCACTTATTTCCCTTTTTTCTTTCTTTTATTTTTTTTTATCAATTTTTATTATTAATTTTAATGATATTACTAGTTAAAATGTAAACTTTAGGGGTCTGATACCTGAGTTCTGATTCTTTCTCTGCCACTTACTAGCAAGGAGCTACAGTAAATTGTATATATATTTTTTCTAGGAGTCAGTTTATTTTTCCATACAATATTTCTTTTAGAGATATTAATGATGGAAAGATGAACATATATTAGTATCTATTGTATCTATTACATCATATATATCATTCACATCTAATCAATATATTATATCTATATGACTATCTGTATCTATCTATATCTATCTTATCTATCTATCTATCTATTATCTATCGATCGATTATCATCTATCTATACAAAATGTTTAGATTCAGTCATGGGCATGAATCAAAATTATTTTCTATTATTATTGTTATTAATGCACTTTTGCTTATAAACGATTATTTCACTTTTGTATGTGGTTATGCTTTGAAAGGCAATAACAATTATAATGGCAGAGTAGACCAAAGAAAAATTGCAAAAAATTTCCTCCATAAGAGACAAGAATGTAATTGAGAAAGAAACTGTAGTCACTAAAAGTGCTGTAAGAAGCAAAGAAATTAATAATAATAATAATAAACCCACAGCCACATGTGAGGAAAGGTTTGAGAAATAATATATTTTTTATAATAACTCAATTTTTGTTTTTGAGATTATAATATAATTACATTTCTTCCTTCCCTTTGCTCTTTCAAACTCTCCTATATAATTTCTCCTCACTCTCCTTCAAAATCATGGCCTCTTTCTTCTCTAATTGTTATTGTATGCCTATGTGTATAAATAAATTTTAAGGACTGGGGTTATAGTTCAGTGGTGGATTTCTTGTCTACATTGGGCAAAGCCCTGAATTCAAACAAGCACTGAAAGACCAGGAACAAGGGAAAAATAAAGAACAGCAGGAAACAGAGAAAGCACCTGACTGAAGTTCTTGGGAAAAAATATAAAATCATGCATATGTATATTTTAAAAGTGGTGCATTACTCAACTAGGTTTATTCCTGCCTGTTCTACTTAAAAAATGTACAGTCATGGACAGTGCTTATTATTAGCTGCATTACAAGCTAGCTACAAGATTAAACAAGTGACACATGTACAGTTTCTTGATTAGAGTTTCCATTGTTGTGAAGAGAAAACATGACCAAGGCGACTCTTAAAACTCATAGAGGCAAACATTTAATTGATCTGAAGGCAACCAGGAGAAGATTCTCTTTCATACTTAGCAGAACTTGAGGAGGAGAACTCAAAATCCACCCCCTAGTGGATATACATACCTCTAATGAGAGCACACCTCTTCCAATAAGGGCCACACCTCCTAATAGGGCCACTAACCATGGGCCAAGTACATTCAACACAACATACTGTATTCACAGCAGACAGAGATGATGAAAGGAGTGAACTGAGTCCTTGAAGATGAACAGTATAGGAGCAAGCACATCATCATGTGAAGATATAGGCTAATGGCATACAGAGCTTCTTTACAGAAATATATACAATGCTTCCAAGCTCTGTGTGCAGCGGGTCCAGGGACTGACAGATCAGTTGGTGAATGAAGTCCCTTTTAAATACCTTATTTTGAGTGAGTGGTTTGTTTTAACTTTATTATTGTAGAAAATTTACTTTGATCTTTGAGATAGAAACTCATATGTCCCTGGTTAGCATGAAATTTATTATGCAGTTAGGCATGACCTTGAACTTAGAATTGTCCCACATCTATCTGCTAATGTTGGGATTGTAGGGATGGGCCACCACATTTGGTTTTATGAGATGTTAGATTAGAACTTAGAACTTCATGTATGCTACATGAAGACCCTACCAATAGAGGTTCATCCTAAGCACCCATGCTTTTCTATGATTAAAGAAATCACAATGGAAGAATATTATCACATGACACAATTTTATGACACTCAAATTTCAGTGTTTAATACTAGAATTTATTTAGAACATAACCAAGCTCAATATTTTATATGTTTATAATTCTGTTCATATTACAATGGAAGATATGGATCGTTGCAACAGAATATATCTTCTTACTCTCTGGTCATTTACTGAGAAGGGTTGCTGACCTTGATTTAGCTTACAAAGCCATCTGTGAAAGAATCTATGGCCATCACGACCAGACTCAGTCAACTCAGTTGACTGGAGAGCAGAGAAATGGTCAACAGGTAAAGAGGGAAGACATAAATAAACCATAGCAAATCAACAAAATACTGAGGATAATTTTTCCCTTGCTAATACATGTTCACCATATATGAAAAAGATGAACATAACATAAAAAGGAAGTTATGGAAGGATGAAGATTTTAAAAGAATAGGTTGAGAAATTTGTTTTTCTTTAGGAAGGAAATGTCTCTTTTCACTGTATCTTAGTCTGGATCTTTTGGCTTTACGAGGTCTGACTGCTATCAAAACAGTTTGGTCACAGCTTGTAACAGATTGAACTTCAGACCTCAGATGCCAGCATACCATTTTTTGTCCTTTTATCTAAGTATCTAGCATTATGAAGTGTATGCACAGGTTTTTAATTCCTACGAACAGCAAATCCGATGGAACATAAAAACAACAACAACAACAACAACAAAACCCCAGCAATTGACCATACACCACTCTCTTGTCTGTAGAGTCTATTCTGCATTATTTCCCTAAAATGACTAAATTTCCCACCAGACACATTTGCTTCAGCTCCTTCCTCAAGCTTTTCATTTTCTGTTGCAGAAATCATTTTGCCAACTCTAAAAAATGTTACTGGTTTTCTCCTTTGAAAAAATTCTCACTATACTGCCGCTTAGTTATCTTCTCCACATTTTGCTCTGCAGCTGCTACTGGATTTTTAACTTTATTTCCTTCTTCCTGCACCAATTGCTAACATGCATGAATGTAACCACAGCTGAAATATAAAGTCCTTGAGATCCAGCCCACAACATTCTGTTGTTTCTGCCCCAAGTCATTAAGTTCAGTATTTTGAGCATTATGAGGAAAAACAAAATGGCTATCCCATTTAATTGCTAAAGACCTTTATCCCATGATCTGCAATTCTCTTCCCTAGGAGTGAGGTACCTTCCTATGGCAAAGGAAGAGAAAGCAATGGGTTCTATGAAAACTCAAGTAGTGTTGATACATTACAAGTCTCCATGTAGCCAAATATTGCTCACCTTAGCAAAAATAGTTCTAACTATAACATGAGTAATGAATGCTCACTGAAAAATTTCCTTCATGGTAGCATTGCTGATTTCCCAAGGAAGTGAACTTGTAAAGTGGTTTTATTGTTTTTGTTATTTCTAATAGTAAATGGAGGGTTGTAACATTATCAGTGTGAGAACACTTGTGTTGCTAATTTTATGTCAACTCCACAAAGCTAGAGTCATTTGGAAAAGGAGAAAATTCTACCTATTGATTTGCTTGTCTATAGTGCATTTTCTTAATTGGTGACTGAAATGTATACCTTTTCGTTGAAAGTGGATTTATTCGCCATTAGAATGGCTACCCAGCTTGTTTGAAGTGGAAGGGCCTGGCTAGTGTGTGTGTGCCACACCTGGGCAGATGGTCTGAGGTAGATAAGGAAGCAGGTTGAGCAAATTGGTTACAGTGAGCCAGTGAGCAGCATTCTTTCATGGCTTCTGCTTCTATCCTGCTGCCAAGCTCCTTTCTTACTTGAGTTTTCTGCCCAACATATATCTATGTTTTGTTTTCATATGTTTGCATGATGTTTTTTTTCATGGCTGATTATTGTGTACTGGACAACCAATTAGAAAGTTACCTCTCCCCTCTTTCTTTACTTCAGTTGCCTCTAGTTCTTTGTGTAGTGTCAAGTCCTCATGAGTTTTTCTCTTCTCTTTCTGACATGTTTGTTGGTGTTCTTTCTCAGCTCAGATTTGGGCAGTCATGTGTTTTACGTGTATGAGAGTTACTTTCATAGAAGTGCACCGTATGTGTGCCCAGTGTTGAGATTCCTTGGAATTAGAGTTAGGATGAATGTGAGCTACATGGGCATTCTGGTGATAGAACATAGATCCTTTGCAAGAGCAGAAAGCACTCTTAAATGACAAGCCATTTGCTTAGCTGCCCAGGTATTAACTGAACTCTGAGCAGAAGAGTAGAAAATGACAGGCTATGACAGCAAGATCATTATATTTTCTCCACTCAACTATACCTTAAAGTCACAAATATTTGAGAGCCCTAAAATATATCATACCATTTAAAATGGAAGTTGGATTTGAGAGCTTTTATTTCTTTTTTTTTCTGCAACAAGCAGATTTTGGCGATTAAAGCTTAAGCCATGTCTCAGATAGAAATAAGTCAGGAGAATCCAGAAAGCAGCTGAAGCTATAAAGAACTGCAAGTGAATTCAGGAAATGAAGTAGGCGGCCACCTCAGCTTGCCAGTTAGAGTGTGAGGAGTGAGTCCCGCAAGGTTTATGAGTCCTATGGAGAAAAATGCCGGTTAGGATAATATATGTACACCCACATTTTAAGGGTGTGCTTTGTGCCTTCTATATGAAAGTAAAAGCAGGTAGAGAATTATTCACACAGCTCTCTCTAGCCCCCAATATTGCAGGACTCAGTCGCCTGGGAGCTCCCAAACCACATCATTGAGAGTGTTACCCATGAGGTTTTGTAAACCAAGGTATACAATGATACAAACTCCTGTTTTTACACCCATGAAGCAATAAATATCTAATAGAAGTGCCCATTTTGTATTACTTTATGGTTCCCTGCCCCTGGATGTAAGAGGAAAGAGAATTTATCTTTTTGTTCTCTCAAAAAGAAAAATACTTAATTTAAACTAAATCTTGAAAAAAGTCTTCCCATTGGAAAGGGTTTAAAGTTGGCTACATTCCTTTTAGTCTTTCTCCATATTTTATGAATGTCCTTGCACTTTTTGTTAATTACTTGATTATAAAGTCCTTTTAGAAATCAAATACTTTACATGGCTAAGTAGTAAAAGTTTAATTTAAAAGCATCAGACCATGACATAATTTTAGCTTAAAATGAACCTCCTGAGCTAACCAAATTATACATTTTTCCAGGTCACAAACTATCACATACACTTTCTTATTTAAAAACATTACTTCAGGCAAAAGTCTAAAATTTGTTCATATTCCTTCTCTTTCTCCCTAGCTATGTGTCCAACTTAGATTTTAAGCTTTAACTTTCCCTAAGTAATCCAATTTGAGAATGTTCTTCATACTGTTTGCATCTTCAAGCCTCAAGCATTCGGAGATTATACAAAGCACTAAAGATCCCCGTGTTAGAGTTTGAGAAGGATGCCTTTGGGGTACACTGATTCTTTACTCACATCTTCCCCTTTTTATTACCCTATAAATAAAACTAAGAGAAGTTTGTTGGACAAAAAAAGTAGTTAATTTGAGCATATGCCATACTTAACTCTGTGATCTTTTGGCAAATATTTAACATTGTTGGACTTTATTTTTTAATTTTAAAATCTGTGTAATGACAAAGTTTAAACTATGACTTATTAAATCCTAAGTTCCAATATTCTGCAATTATATGAACAGTTCAATTGACTGTGATAAAAACAATGACCACTCAGCTGGCTCTATAAGCAAAAGCCCCGTCTGAAAGATTTCCTTCTTTGACTATCTAACATCTTAAACATAAGCAGTGACCCTTCTGTACATGAGAGGTATGCGTTGAGATGTCCACAAGACCATGATTTGAAGTAGATTGCATTCGAAATGAATATCTTAGGTAAGTAAGGAAAGTATTATCTAAATAGAGAAATGTACTATGATGTAGGTTAGCCTTACACAATATACAAGATATGAGTCTATCTACCCAACAACTTTCAACTCAAGTATACTGAACTATGGGCCACAATAAATTAGGTAGTATGCTTCTGGTGTCTAAAATTACCCAAGGCAAAAACTTGAACATCGGCAGGAAGTTTGGTGACTTTTCTATCTTCCAAGGAGTGAGAGTCTTACATGGCTATTGTGTGGTTGTTTAAAATAATAAGAGTGAAGCATTAGCATAACAATGAAAATGATCTTTAGTTTTCACTGTATGTGGTAGCTATAGAGCTAAGGCTAGTGGAGACATTTTCCATGACAATTTTGATAGAGATGATAGGTTTTCTTTCCTTTTTTTTTTTTTTTTATAATGGTGAATTTTGCCCATGCATAGTCACACAAAAAAGTCAGTATTAGAGTTATGGTTAGAACCACTATTAAGGATATAAACAAAGTAAGTGTTAGCATCCCCATTAAGGCCCAAACATCTTGTTCTTCAAATTACTTTCAGTAACTTGATGAGTCAGGGGAATAGCTGACAGACATCGCTCTTGGATTCTAAGAACTCTGTATTTCATAGTTTTTAGGTTGGTAAAAACTGAGGGATACAAATAGTGACTACTCTTCTCAGAGACTAAAGCAAGTACCTGAAATTATACAACTTTTTGAGCTCTTAACCCTAATGATCTCCCTGCAGGGGAGAAAGGAAGTTAAGACCATTTCCTTCAGCCATGTGTGTGAAGTAACAGTTTAAATAGATGGAAGAACTGAGGAATAACCCTCATTCAGTCTCTGGATCATAAAACAAACTAGCACATAGAGTTTATGCTTAATTATGTTAATACCAGACAACTCAACATCCCAGATGACTCATTGTGATGTTAACATAAATCACATTAATATTCAATATTTATATTATAGAAGTAAATATAGAAAAGATAATTGAAATTTGCCCTACCCCTTTTTGGCTTAAGATTTTTCAAGTATGGACCACCAGTATGCGCTTGGTTTAAACTTTAGTCTTCTTAGCTCCCTGAACTTAGTTAATGAGACATTCTGCTGTTCAGTGCCTCTAATGCTAAGAAGACATTGGCCCTTCCCATAAATTATTTGTCCTCTTCTTTGAGTTATATGATTAATACTTTGGAATAGGACCATGAGTGAGGAAGAGTCTATAGACTTGGGTGGGAGCTTTTTTGTTGATTCTTCAGAAAAGGGAGTTATGCTAATATCAATAGAGAAAAAAGGGGCTTTTATATCTGAAAGAGACCAAAAGATCGTGCAACTAATTTTGAAGTGCTGCTGCTGATTAGGAATAAAATAAGCCAAGCAGGAAAGAAATGCTCTCTTTTCATTAGGCACTACAGCTGTGCCAGAGAGCAAGCATACCCAAGGTCTCCTTATGATAATTATGAAAGGACTGTGATTTTGCTCTCAGCCTTTAAATTAAACCTCTTGATGGCCTAAATCCATGTTGGCTGCTCGATCGTTCTCTTTCCAGGACTTCCAATTATGGCACTCTAAAATTATGTGGCTTCTCTCTTCACTGTTCTCAAAAGTATTTGAGACTTCAGTATTGTGAGTCTTTCTCATTAGAGGGTTAGCTAAACACATAAGTTTTGTACAACCTTTAGCATTTTAAATTTAGCTGTTGGATTTGTGTGTGCCATGCATTTCAATTCAGATTTTAAAAATAGAATCCATTCCATTCTATTTGATTCAAATTCCTGGTAGAGGAAATAAGCCCTGTGAAACTCATCCATGGCAATGATACTCAAGGGCAACACATTAAAAAATATTTTCTCTCTGTCTTTTAAATAGTGAATTTAACTCACAAATTAACTCTCCAAAATCAACATATCTCCTTTTATGGAACAAAGACATATTAGGACATAATAATCTAGCATTATGCTTAGGCAAGAGGTGCATTATTAGTCCATTTAGATCAAATAAAATATGGGGGAATTTCTGTTTCCAAATACATAATTAAAACTTAGGGCAAAGTTGGTGAATGCTTCTAGCCACTTAATTAGTCACAAATAAAGGAGGAAGTTTTCTTATAAATAAGAGAGAGAACTTCCTCCGAGGGACACTTAGGAGGCCTCAGATAGGACTGAATATGGACACCTGCTAAGAATATGGAAAGATTTACATGTTCTTGTACTAGTTTTTATCTAGTTTTTTAGGCTGTAAAGCTGCTCTTCAAGGATCCCCCCAAGCAGGGGAATTAAAACATTAATTGAGATACTGTTACAAAATGACTTTACAGGAAGTATTAAGGCCACATATCAGTTGACTTAAAAAGGTAAAGATAGATTCGTTCAATATAACCGTATATGTTCTTCAAAGCAGAAGAGCAGCCAAGGAAATACTAAGGACAGAACAGAAGGCAGAAAGAACCCAGAGTGTGAGGAGTACCTCTCCCTCTGGCTTGAAGCTGGAGAACTGAGGATGGTCTCTGAAAACAGAATGAATTTGCACAGACAAGAGGCACATTCCTACAGTCCTATAGAACAGGACTGTACAAGAATTCTGCATGATTCTGGAAGCATATTTATTCTTAAAAGTTTTAGGAAAACCAAACCAAACCAAACAAAATCAAACCAAACTAAACTAAAACACATCTTTTACTACCTTCTGAAACCTAAACCCGAGAACCCAATAGAGACTCTATAGGATAATGAGAAAAGAGATGGGTGCTAGATTAAGGTCCTATCTTGTTGTGATTGTCACAATAAAACTAAAAGCAAAGAAGATGACAGCTGTGTAAATAGATCCCAGTATTACCCTTGGCTCTAGCTGTGTATAATGTGGAAGATGTGTGTCAGAAGATGGAGTCAAATGAAAGAAGGGTTAGGTGGTTCCCGCTGGCATCTCTAATGTGATTCTAATCAAAGACAAATTTCTCTTGAAGTGTCTTCACACACCCAGATGGAAGCAGGACCGTATGGGCATAGTGAGGAGAGTCACGAAAGGAGTTATTAGAGGATTTGGAGAAAATAGTTTCAGTTACACATAGCAACTGGATTTATCATTTCCTCAAGGCTGACCTTAGTGGGAAAAGCTTTGTGAATGAAGTGTGTATTTATACTAGGAAGTCTTCCAGTCGCATCATACAAGATGAGTCTCACCTGCTCAGAAACTAGTGTCTCTATCACAATGCAGGCATTACTTAAAGTAAGAGTTATATCATTCATTCTGAGTTCATAGAATGACAAACTATAATTGGTGTAGTCTAGAATTGCTTAGACTTCATAGTGGGGTACAAGTTCCAAGCATTTTCAAATATGTATGAACCTAGAAACATACTATTCTTATGTACTTTTTCTTTAAAAACATCCTTCAAATATTGTAGTGAAATAATTAAACATAACAGAAGGCAGGAAGAACTGATGTTAAGCAATTTACAAACAAGCTATAACAAAGTCTCATTATGGATAATTTTGCATATGTTTGATAGAAAATTAAGAATAATTTATATAATTATTAAAATCATAATGTAAAATAAATTTAGTAAAATTTATATCTAAACTGATGGATTGTTAAAATAAAAACCAATGGAAACAGACTTTTTTGAAAGGGGACAATTATAAAACAAAATTATAAGGGAAAAGCCTTGATCATATGGGCACAGGGGAAAAGTTCCTGAACAGAACACCAATGGCGTATGCTCAAAGATCAAGAATTGACAAATGGGATCTCATAAAACTGCAAAGCTTCTGTAAAGCACAGGATACAGTCAACAGGACAAAGCGGGAACCAACAGACTGGGAAAAGATCTTCACCAACCTTACATCTGATAGAGGGCTAATATCCAAGGTATACAAAGAACTGAAGAAACTAGATTCCAGATCATCAAATAACCCTATTAAAAAATGGGGTAGAGAGTTGAAAAAAGAACTCTCAACTGAGGAAACTCGAATGATTGAGAAACATCTAAAGAAGTGCTCAGCATCCCTAGTCATCAGGGAAATGCAAATGAAAACAACACTGAGATTCCACCTCACACCAGTCAGATTGGCTAAGATCCAAAACACAGGTGACAGCAGATGTTGGCGAGGATGTGGAGAAAGAGGAACACTCCTCCATTGTTGGTGGGATTGCAAGCTGGTACAACCACTATGGAAAGCAGTCTGGCGATACCTCAGAAAATTGAACATGGTGTTACCTGAGGACCCAGCTATACCCCTCCTGGGTATATACCCAGAAGATATTTCAACATGCAACAGGGCCACATGCTCCACTATGTTTATAGCGGCCTTATTCATAATAGCCAGAAGCTGGAAAGAACCCAGATGTCCTTCAACAGAAGAATGGATACAGAAAATGTGGTACATTTACACAATGGAGTACTACTCAGCCATTAAAAATAATGAGCTCATGAAATTCTTAGACAAATGGATGGAGCTAGAAAATATCATCCTGAGTGAGATGACCCAATCACAAAGGAACACACATGGTATGCATTCACTGATAAGGGATATTAGCCCCAAAACACACAATACCTAAGATGCAACGCATAAACCTCATGAAACTCAAGAAGAAGGAGGAAGACCAAAGTGAGGGTGCTTTTGTCCTTTTTAGAACGAGTATCAAAAGATTCAACCAGAGCTCCAGGATCTAAACCTCCAGCCTGAGAACAGACAGGGGCAAGCTGTCCTCTGAGAGGCTCTAACCAGCAGCTGACTCAGACAGATACAGACATCCGAGCCAAACAGTGGATGGAGCTTGAGGACTCTTAAAGAAGAATAGGTGGAAGGATTGTGGGCCCTAAGGAGATAGAACTGCACAGGAAGATCAACAGAGTAAACCAACCTGAACCCTTGGAGCTCTCAGAGACTGAATCACCAACCGTGGAGCATACCTAGTCTACACAGATCTACCTCCATGGGCTGAACCTAGGCCTCCTGCACATATGTTGTAAATGTGCAGCTTGGTTTTCATGTAGGTCTCAAACATCTGGAGTGGGGGCTATCCAAAACATGCAGCCTGTATATGGAGTATGGTCTTCTAAAAAAAAAAAAGTTGTTCAGTTGTTCATGGAATATTATTTTTTTATATCTCTTGTATTCAGTTTGCAACTACTTCATTGAGAATTTTTGTATGTATATTCATGAGGGATACTGGACTATAACTTATATATTTTTGTTGGGTTTATACTTGATTTCACTATTTCAATATTATTTGCTTTGTGAAGGAGCTTATTGTGGTTCTGAATTTTTTTAAACATAACTCAAAAAGTATTGCTTGTTTGAAGGCTCTATAGAATTCTTGTATAGGTATATCTGACACTTGGTATTTTGCTTGTTTGTTTCTTTTCATTTTATTCTGTTTGAATGCTTTTTAAATTTTTTTGATTTGCTGAAAATAAAAAAAAAAAAACAAATTATAAAAATTTGTTTTATAATTCTTAGTATAGCTCCTTATAAAATATAGATATTTCTGAGTCTTTATTATTATAAAGATACAAAGAAATTATTTATAAAATAGAAATAGAAACTTTCAATAATAAAGGATAATTACATTCTTGCATTCATTTGCTCATACAATAAATTTTTATCTTCTACACTTCATTTGTCATATCTTAGGATAAACAAAATCCTCATGTCTTCAAAATATGACTGTACCACAGATAATTGCTATAATATTGTGAAATGATATTAACAAAACATAATTTTAATGAATATTCATGAAACAAAGTGGAACGATTACTACCAAGCCAATAATGGACTTTCCCTTTGTGGAACAAGACTACAGGTGTAGTAGATTTTGTTACCATGTCAAAAAATCATAACAGTCTTTATCCTTGTAGGCAAAGGTGCTTTCCAGCCACGTGAGGTTGACCATGTCCAGAAGCCTTCATTTTGAGAATAAAATGTCATTTCCAACAGAACGTTTAAAGACAATATACAATTGGCCAAGTTCTCTTGTTCCTGCTGTGATGAATTTAGAAGACTGTAATGGTTATAAAAATCATCACTGGTTTGGAGTGACTATGGTCTGAAGGGTCTAGAGTGCAACCTAGGCTAATCTGACTGAAATAATGTGTTGCTGTAGAAACAACCTAACATATCTTTTATTGTCATGCTTGGCGGATAGTAAGTAAAGTAAGTAATTTAGTCCATGGTTGCATATACTATGTAGCGATGGGCATTTGGCTAAACAGTCTAAGATATCTCAGGAGGTGGTACTTGAGTTTCCAGGATAGGATTTGACAACATTCTGTGTGTAGAGCCAGATGGTAACTGAACCCTCTAATGGTGGGCCTACTGAATTATCCCACCAGGGAGGTAGAATACGTATAACATGGGAGAAGTGAAGAGAATAGATATTTGATATCTAGAATGGTAGGCATCAGTCACCAATGCTGCTCAACAAATATTTCTGATTCTCATCCTTTTAGGCCTTGGCAAGGATACATTTCTCTGTTCTTGGAAGTGACTTCTGTTTTACTATATTTTATTTACCCTGCTCCATGCTCTCTGTCTCCTCCTTGCAAAGTATTTACTTGTACTGAATGTAGCACCTAGAGCAGGCCTTCTCAACATGTGGCTCACAACTTCCACAGTAATCACAGATCAGATACCCTGCATATCACTTGTTTACATCGCAATTCAAAAGAGTAGCAAAATTATAGTTATGAAGTGGCAACAAAAATAATTTTATTGTTGGGGGTCAATCCCAACATAAGGAACTGTATTAAAGGGTCAGAGCATTGGAAGGTTGAGAAGCACTGGACTAGAGCAATCCTACTAAATTGCAGTTCAGATCCCACATTACCATCACACTTAGCATGAAACAAATACCTGAATAGACTTGGAAGTTCTCGGGACTGGAACCTGATAGACTCTCCAGCCTTATTTTAAACTAACCTCCACCTCTTTCTGTTCACTGCTAGGCTTTATAGAGACCAAATTTATTTTGTTTTTTCATGCCAGGCTTCTTACCTGAAGGCCAATGTACATTTTCCTTGCCTGGAAGCTTTTTTCCCAGATGTCAAATGGGTGTGTTTTTCATTTGGCCCAGACACCTGGTCACATATTAGCTCCTTGGACAAGGGAAGCATCAAGATCTCCATTACAACTTGTCTTGTTGCTCTTTCTCTGTTTTTCTTTGTAGTACTTATGACTATTGAAAAACTTTTAGTCATTTATTTGCCTGTCTTTCTTGAGACACAGAGAGATTCATACAGGCCTTCCCTGGCTAATTTAATCACAGAATCTCAAGGAACCTCGTAGGCATTCAATCAATATGAGTTGAATGAATCAATTGGTGATAGAGTATATCACTGAGACAGGAACAAAGCACCCTTCTATCTCTGGGGCCCAGTACAATGGCTCTTTCAAGTTCTGTGCTCATTTCAGGTAAATTGAATTTTCTGCCCCAGGTTTCTTGTTGACTGAGAAATTACTACCTATGCTCTGCCAATTACTGTGGAAGAGAGAAAAAGGAAACACACACAACTGTCCTTAAGAATTCCATCTCTGGATGGCACAGGTACATTCTGAACCTTTCTCATTATCTAGAGCAAAAGTCACATGGCTTGGCCCAACCTCAAAAGATCAGGGAAGGACAGTCCTACCAGATGCTTGGAAAGTTTGCTGAAAATACTTGAAAATTAGTAATAATTACTGCCTCGTAGGAACAATTATTACTGTGTGACTTCTCTCTTTTCCTCTTAGATAGCAGAGTGTCATATCCATAGTGAAATATTTTTGTCTCTAATTTAATGTGAATACAGTTACCTGGGGGATCTTATTAAAGTGGAAATCCAAGATCCCACATTTCTATCTAGCTCCCAGCTAATGCTAATGCTGATGGTTTGTGAACCATTTTCAATGTAATCAGGGCTCATACCTGCACAAGACTGACTTCTCTAGGACAACTGGATTTCATTTTAAATTACAACTAAGTTTGTAAATTCAGACAACTATTTAGAAGCTTCAGCCTTTCTTTCAGGTTCTGAACTTACCTTAAGGAATCGTTTATGTAGTTATGGATGTTTGGTGAGTTCAAAATGTGAGGGGTAAAATCTGTGTGGAAGAGTTCCAGTTCAAGGAGAAAGCAGCCTGCTTGCAGAATTCCTTTCAGCTACATGAGTGGTAATGGTGGTGGTGGGCGAGGTTGAGCTTTGTTCTATTATGATTTTGAGCTGCTTGTATAAGGCCCACTTGCATTATAAAGGATGATCTGCTCAACTCAAAATCCAGCAATTTCATTTGAGTGTTGTCTAAAAAGCACCATCACAGAGACACCAAGAATAATGTTGAGCCAAATATTTGGGCACTATGCATTAGCCAAGTTGATAATAAATGGAAGCATCAGTCATTTTTTTTTTATATTTCTAGTCATGATGTAAATTTCCGTCATCATAAAAATGACCTGAATGAACCACTTAGAGCATCCTTTCAGTTGGTCAGTATAATACTCATTCCCACTTTGGGTGTCACTTAGCACTGTTATTTTAAATAGCCAGAGCAGGCGCAAAGGATAACTTAATTACCTTCTCATTTCAGGAACATGCATATTTCTTCCTTCCTCTACAACTCCGTTTAATTTTCTGCTATGATTTATAGCATTTTAATTAGGAGTTCTGATGACATACTTGAGCAAAGTATGTACTTATGTATAAGTGGGGCCATTAATAGATTGGGAACTTTGGGTTCTGTCTGTTTCCTTCACATGACTTTGAAAGTTACAGATGTTCAGCTCTTAATGTATGAATGACAAGAGGCTGTTATAATTCAGTCACTTTAGCCAGAGCTGAAAAGGCCAGTCAGCTGGAGCAAAGCATTTGAAATAAAGACAAGGGTGACCCTATCCTCTTTACTGAGGACAGGTTTCCCTCTGGCTCGTCTTCCATTTCTTTTCGGTATACTCCTCAGGTGACAGATGTGAAGAGAAATGCTAATGAGCGGTAAGGGCAGTAATGTCGATGACTGTTGCCTCTTGAGGGGAACGAAACAGATGCTGTGTCCTTTAAGCTTCAGTTCTACAGTCTAATTGAAGCCAATGTCCAGCATTCAACCTGAAGTTTGCTCCACTGACCTTCCTAGCATATGATGTCCAGGGTGGGAGAGACAGAAGGTCATGAGTCATGTCCCTGCTGTGCAACACTTGTAGTGGAAGATGAGAACTTCTTGTTCTGTAATTCTCAAAAGCGACAGTTTTTCATTCTTGAGATATATCCAACATTGTGATCTTGTATTTTAATTAAACATGACATGTTTCTCTTTGTGCAAATAATGTATTTTCTACTATTTATAAGAAGTATATTGAAGGATAAGGAGAGAGAAGAAGAGAGAGAGAAAGAGAGAGAGAAGAGAGAGAAGAGAGAGAGAGGAGAGAGGGAGAGAGGAGAGAGAGGAGAGAGGAGAGGTGGTAGTGGTGGTTAAGGTTCAAATGGCCAAAAGCAGAATTATCTAGAAGTAAAGTACAGAGTTCTGTCTGGAGCAGGTTTCAACCACAGAAACTGAGTCAGAGGATTACAAGACATTAAAAAATGTTTTGTATGGAGTTGTTTTCTGCAATCGTGTGTAATGAATTGACAACTCTAGAATCTGTAGATGATCCACAAGGAAAAGCAAGCTTGATTTGAAGGCAGTGTTGTGGGAGCTTTCAACAATTTGAAGCATTCTGAGTGAGAAAACATAGGCCCAGAAATGCAAACATTGCATATTTTCTCTTGTGTAGAATTTGAATCTTTATATATGTGTGATTCATTTGGAAAACCCATATTGTGATTTGCAACCTTCCTAATTCTGTGACCCTTTTATACAGTTCCTCATGTTGTGGTAACCCCCAACCATAAAATTATTTTGTTGCTTACTTGCTTTATAACTGTAAATTTACTACTGTCATGAATCATAATATGGATGTCTGATAAGCAGGGTATCCATTGGAAGATCACATATTCCATAATCTTCATGCTTGGTCTCACCAAATTGGTCTTGCTAGTGATGAAAAGGACACAGCGTTGGGTGAGAGGACAAAGAGGTAGGAAAACTGAAGGAGCAAGTGTGGTTATGATTGAAACACACGAAATCCAAAGATGCAATGTAGCAACCAATAAACACAAATAACCACACAAAAAAGAAAACAAAATTGAAAGGAGAGCCAACAGAAGTGCTCCATCGCCAATCTGTGTATTTCAGGTGGTGCAAGTGATGCTGCGGCCCAAGCTCTATTCTGCTCTCTCTGTGTCTGTCACAATTAAGGCTCCATGATTGCTAACATGGTCTTCAGGACTTGAAAGCAGTTATTGTCCTGTTTATGATTATTTTAAATACCCAAACTTTATCTGGAGTTATTTCTTAACACTTATGTGATATTTGATTCAAACACAACTCATAGCAGAAAAATGATGAGTCTCCTAACACCATGAGAAGAACATTTCTGTTGCCATGCTGCATTTCATTTTAACCTTCTTCTGGATCCTCTCTGTATCCAATTTTACACTAGGTGAATTTCTTTTAAGCCCACCAAGGCATTTATGTGTACTGCCTTTGTTGACTGGTAAGAAACACTCCTACCTCCCTTTCCCCACTTCTATAGATATTAATATTGTTCTTTATTGCTGACTCTCCCTTTTTCGCATATGGCTTTGACTTCCTTCGTTCTGTTAAAATTTCTTCTACTTCACACTCTCCGATTCCAATACTTATGTGACTGTGTCTTGGAGTGAAGGAAGAGATGGGCTCAAAGGCTGAATCTTTCCCTCCCCATACACTTACGCCACACATGGCCCAATGATGCATCTTAATCAAAACCAGGACCCTTCTTAGGGGAACGTAAAAAATCCAAAGTTAATTAAAAGGATACCACAAGGTTAGTGTGCAGACAAAGCTTTAATTAAAGTGTATGTTTCTGCTGTGTGTGCTTTTCTTAAGAAAAACAAAACAGAAACAACTTCAGAAAGATTGATTAATGAAAGATAGCTAACAGCCATGGGCTAATTTTACTGCATGCTTCAACCCTCCACTGACCTTTAGAAGATGAATGTCTTATATGCTGTATAACTGTTATTTGGTGGAATCATACTAATTATCAGGAGCCACAAACAAAATCTGCCATGATGGATTAGCTCACAAAATAATTACTGACCCTGATAATGACTGCTGTGGACAAAGGTGCTGGCTATTAGGTAGTGAGTTTTGTTCATGTATTTCAAAAGAGCATAATACAATTTAAAGACGAACTCCTTCTTTGAGAATAGGAGGTAGAGGCAGAGATAGATGATGAGGCAGAGGATGAGGTGTAGAAGGGAGGCGAGGAGAAGCAGGCAGAGGAAGAAAGGAAGGAGGTAGAGGGGGAGGATGTGGAGAAGGAGGTACTGGTAGGTCTCAAGTGATGCAGCCTTTGTTTTAGACTCATGGTTTACACATCTACATTAAATTCTCCTCTTCCTTTTGATCTTATTTAATTACAAGTTACTGTAATGTTTTCATATAAGAATTCAAAGGCAAAATCCTCACCTTGTGCTTATATAGAACAGGAAGGGAGAATATCTTTATTTAGTCAATAATTTAGTCTTATGGACACAAGTAGTCTTACAATGTATGTTCAGCAAACGTATTTTTCATCCATCATGACTTTATGTACTCAAGAACACCTGTTGCTCTTGTAGAGGTTCTGGGTTCAAGTTTCAGCATGCACAAGGAGACTCATAACTGCCTGTGACTCCAGTTCCAAGGGATCTTACATCCTCTTTTGATCTCCCTCAGCACTAGGCAATGTATGCTGCACACATATACATGGAGTAAAGACACTGATATGCATAAAATAAAAATAAAAACTGAGGTGAAACATTGAGGGTTGACCTTTGACTATTTTTTAAAAATATCTTTCTTAAAGACAGAGTTTGAACCAAGTGCATAGGTAAAGAGTGATGCTCAGGTTATTGGCAGACCATACGTAGGAAAGAGATGCTGATGAATCATGTCTGTTTTAACAATAGCTTATTTGCTTTACTGATATTGCTGATTTGGATAGTCCTTACCCAGTTTTTATGTGTTAAGTGACATTAAAATGGCCTGCATTAAATAATGTGTTCTTAATAGTGGGTGACCTAGCATTAACAATAAGGCCTACAGTAAATACAACCTTTGCTTTTCCCCTTCTCCTGCTTATTCCATAAAAGGAGACACTTGCAATCATTTTGCCTCTTAAAAGTATAAATCGAGTTCTCTACATACTTAAGAAAATTATAGATGACAGATGCATTTAACTTGTCTTCTATTTTTTTTAATTTAAAATTAACAGTTCAGAAAGTATTTATTAAAATGTGATTGCCAGTTATATTATACTTTCAGGAAATATAACTGAAAAATTATAATGCATGTGATCTGACAGTGAAAGGCGGGGTACCAATAGAAAGCGACCTCTCTACAGAGAAAAATAAAGCATATGTTAAAGCTAGAAGAGGTTAGTTTTGTACTGTCACCACTTTCCTTTATAAACTGTGAGAACGTAGACAAGTTAAGACAAGTTACTTACCTGTTCTAAAGCTCCTCCTTTAAAGTATGAACAAGAGAATGCTTAAAAGATGGTTGTGGGGGACTGGAGAGATGGCTCAGCAGTTAAGAGCACTGTTTGCTCTTCCAGAGGTCCTGAATTCAATCCCAGCAACCACATGGTGGCTCATAACTATTGGTAATGGGATCTGATGCCCTCTTCTGGTATGTCTGAAGACAGCTACAGTGTACTCATATACATAAACTAAATAAATAATTGTTAAAAAAGATAGCTGTGACTATCATCCTAGTGCCTGATGGATAACAGGCATCACCTAAGCTCTCAATCTCCATATTCTGATGAGGACAGTGTAAAGTAGAAAGAACCATCAGATTTTATGTCTATGAGGATGATGCATAAAATAACAAACGTGTAGACATGGGCATGCCAAAGTCATTCCTTGAAGGCAGACATGCAAAATCCTAGAGCAACCAACAACAATGAATCACTGCTCTCTCCAACTCCAAAGAGAGTGGGAGATACTTATTTCTGTTATTGATGTGATTTGAATGAGAGCCCCCTCCTGGTAGAAAAGCTTGAGAAGACTCAAGGTAAAAAAAAACTTTAGGAAGTGGAGCCTTGCTGAGAGAGTATGTCAAGGGGTTCAGGTAGGGGGCTTCTAGCCTTGGCCCACCTCTATTTTCTTTCTTCTTTCTGTCTGAAGATGAAAAGTAGTTATTATACCTCCTGACTCCAGCTTCATGATCCTCTGCCATGCCTTAACCTATCCTGATAAACTATGTCTTCTTTGGAATTGTTAGCCAAAATAAACTTTTTTTCCTAACATGTTTTTTGCTTGGGCATTTTACAACAGCAATGGAAAAGTATCTAATATATTTAGTAATGAATAAAATAAAGCAGGATATTTTCTTCAGATATCTAACATTAAATGAAATATTTTTTTTTAAAAAAAGTCTATGGTGGACTGGCTGAGGGGGTATCTTTATGGACTATCTCGGAGGGTAAGAGCACTTGGAATGCAAGCATGGGGATCTGAGTTCAAACCCTCAGGTTCCACATAAAGAGGTAGGTATGGCTGTCTATGCTCAAGACTGGCAGGTCCTAGGATCTCCATGGCCAGATGGCGTAGATTAAACTGCTAACTTCAGCTTCAGTAAGAGAGCCTGCCTCAAAGGGACTAAGGAAATGCTGAAGGAGGGCAGTGAAGTCCTTCTCTAATCAGCAGGCATGTGCCCATTGGCACATGCACCCATATGTAAAAGCATATACCACATATACACAGAAAAAAAATTATAGTCTAAGCATATCCATTATACAATAATAGTAGATCCCACTGCACATATGTCACAGATGTGCAGCTCAGTCTTCATGTGGTATTTCTAACAGCCGGAACAGGGTTGTCTCCAACTTTGTTGCGTGACTTTGGGTCCATTTTCCCTAACTGGTTACCTTGTCTAGCTCAATAGCCAGATGCATCTAGTTCTACTGTAACTTGATATGCCAGGTGGGCTTTAAATTCATGTGAAGCTCCTTTTTTCTGAAGACAAGGGAGGAGAGGTAGGATGGCGGAGGGGAGGGGAAGAGGAGGAGAAGCTACAACCAGGATGTAAATTAATTAATTAATTTATGAAAAATAAATGTCCTGAGACTAATTAAGTACAGTTCTGTATTTTACTAGCTCTTTTACTCAGAAAAATTGCTTAAAAGTTTGTATATTCCATTCCTTGCATCTGTGAAATGGATAAAGCTGTAATATCTACTGTGTTGTGTTGTCATGATAATGAAATGGTTAACATAAACTGTTGATTAATAATAAAGCATCAACTCTCTTATTTTACATTATTAATAATTATATTTATTATATTTGACATATTAATATATTTTATTAAATATATAGGAATTACATAGTAATTCTAGATATTTTGCTTTTCTATCGTAGGTCACAATTGGGGGAACTTCTGCTATTTGTTCTCCATTTTTCTTCAGAAACAACCTGATTGATGGGTTTGCTTGTCTTCCTTAGGTAAATGACAGCACTGCTTGACACGGTTGGATGCTCAGCAGAGGTAGACAGCAGTGACAGCGTGCAGTGTAGAATATTTATTACCAGAAATTTCTAAAGTTTAAAGTGGATGATATGGGCGGCGGTGCAAAGGAAAGCCGTCACAAGGTTCAATGCTAATAAAAAAGTTTATTTAAAACGAAATTTGATTTAAATAAAAACAAAACTCCAGTAAGATACTACTTAAAGGAAAAATATGAGCAGTTGGGGCATCATTGGAAGAAGCGGTGAGATGAATTAATGTGGATTTTGGCAGATGATATAGAACATATAAGACAGTTTTTGTGCTTTCGCAAAAGTATTATGGTGATGTTGAAACCAAATGCTTGTGCCATAATGACACCTGCAGTATACCAGAGCTGAGAAGTAAATAGGGTTAAGGAGAGATTAAGTCATTGCTTTAAAATGTTATTATTTAAATTCTATTGCTTTGAACTTGACCACTTATACTGCTCAAAGTCCACTAATCTGAGGAATATTAATGTTCCTTGGTTTATTCTAAGAAAAATTTCAATTCAATTGCTTGGATGATGCTCAAAACGACTAAGGATATAGACATCTGATAAGTGTATGTTTGTGTCCCTGATATACATGTAATTTTGTGTCATTATGTTTACAGATGTAATAGGTTTGCTATAACTACAAAACACTGATGCATATTAATCATTTTCTAAGTATCTTCTATGTATTTAAAGCAAGTTGCCAAGTTCTGAGGATACAGTTATGAATAATGTGGTCTTGAGCTTTTAAGAACAGGAAGCAGGTCATCAGTAATTACAAGTTTTACAACCCTTCTTTTTGTTCTTTTATTTTTGAGACTAAAATATAATTACATCATTTCCTTTCCCTCTCTTCCTCCAAACTCTCCCATGGCCCTGCCCTGGCTCTTTTTCAAATTTGGAATAATTTTTCCTGACCTATGGTTACATGCTTATGTGCGCACACACATATATTTGTAAATGTAAGCTACTCAGTCTGTATAGTGTATGGACCAGAAAAGCTCTTAAAACCTCAATCTTACATAAAAATGACACATAATTGAGTAATGCCAAGAGCAGGAAGATAGTCTTCTCCATGGGAGAGCACACCAATTGGTTATTCAATACCAAATAACCATCCAGGAATCGTACACAGTGCCCCTTCTTGCCTATCACTAATCCAAGGGAAATTTCCTATCATGAAATTATTCAGATTCAGGAGAGGGGAAAATAAAGATTATTATAAAAAATGAATCACCCTTAGTAAGCTTTGTATGTATAGGGTAGAAAGCAGGGCCATTTTCCCATCTTTCTTTTTACAGGAGATAGAAACGCAAAGCATTTAAGTAATATTGTAAAAAAGGAGGAAGGGAGAGCAAGGCTTTAAAATCAAGTGAGAAAAGAAGACACAGAAATATACCTGCAAAGTGCAATATTTAATAAAGGCCAAGGTGGACTGAAGAAAGTGGGCCGTGGTCAATACTATAATACTTTAAAGCTAGTGGGAGATGATGAGAGATGAGGGGCTGTTAGCGTTGATGCTGAAGAACTAAATTTTGATCTTTCATCATCAAGTTGTTTCCGAGAGGCTTTAGGTTTGGATGGGAGCTGGCAAAATCTTGGATGAAATCAAATACAGTCAGAAAATAAGAACATGCAGACTGACCAAATGCCTGACATCATATGAACAAAAGCAATATTTCATGATTACAAGGAACAGGAGCTGAGTTCAGAAATAATCCAGAGTTAGGAAAGGAGAAATACTATCACTGTTTTTTAATGTTCTCCATTTTTATTTGTGCTTTTTATGTGTGGGTTGGTATGTATGTGTGCGTGTGCCTGTGTTTGTGCATGTGTATGCAAGTGCGAGTGTGTGTGCCAGTGTGTGTAGGTTAGAGATTAATCTGGGGTGTTACTTCTCAGGCAATGTCCACTTTTCCTTTAGAAACAAGGTCTCTCCTGAGGAGTTGGGCATCACAGGTTAGGCCAGGCTGGCAAGCTGGCTCTTCATTCTACAATTACAAGCACACCGTACCATGCCCGGCTTTTTGCACAGATGCTGGGGATGAGGTTCAGGTCCTAATGCTTGCACCACACTTTACTGATGGAACTATCTTCCAGCCACAAACGTTTTTATTTTGAAAAACGTAAGGGATAATTTTTTGGAATTTAATCACATGAAGAACTATTGCTTAATTGTGGAATTCTGGAGTGAAACAAGTATAAGTTAAAATACTAATATTTGAAGCTAGTGCTGGCACTTGCTCAGAGATCATATTAAGATGGAAATCATATTGCTAATCATAGAAATATACTCATTTCCACACTTAAGATCCATGTGTGCAAGGTAAGTAGAGTCTAAGCTTCCTAGAAAACTTAAGAATTCTTGCGACATCTGGTGCATGCCCTGTCTACAGACTTCTGACCTGTATGTACCAGGCAGTTTTTATGCTGTGGCACTTGACTCTTTTGCGACTATGTAGGATGGCTACACTTTTTCTATCTCAAGTTAGGAACACATTTTATCCTTTCCAAAAAACATTTCTATTCTCTTGGGTCTAATTGATAAAATCTTCTCCTCCACATATTAGCAATAAGTCCCAGTGTAAGGGGCTTCTTCCAGAAACCACCAACATAGACATAGGTTCCTCTTTTACTTTTAAAGTACTTGATACACACACACACACACACACACACACACACACACACCACACACACATATGAAAATGTTTACAATTGTGCTTTACAGCTTTACTTAAATTTAGGTATAATTATCCACTGTAAAATGATTCATGTTTATAGTCCATTCATCTAAGCCCCCAAGCCCTGGGCGCTGTCTACTTCCAATAATGCAAAACTGTCTCAAATAAGGAGGATAGTACATGAACCCATGTGTTTACAGTGACAATAGACATTAATATTATCATAGCTTTACATAACTATAACAATAATGAATTCTTCAAGAGCAAAGTTTCATTGTACTAGGAGTAAAAACACTTCTCAGGGCTAATGCGTGTAATTTTAGTAGTAGTTTTGCTGCAGCCAAATAGCTTTCACATTGCGGGGAACTATATATAGTTAAACTGATGAAGGCATGGGTTTTGTATGATGTGTTCACTACTCTGTCTCCAGTGGCCTTATAGAGCCATGTCTGGAATATAGCACTTACTCAAAGAATGTTGTCCATTGACAGACACATAAGGGTGATCCTGTTGCTACTTGGTACGCTCAATCCTGTATGCGGACTTTGCAAGGGAGAAATAAGGAAAGTCATTTTACACTGTCATTGTAATCAACAGTATATTGTATTGTCATTGATTGTGTGAGATAGTGTATAATATGGTCAACTTGCAATATTAGCCTATATAAAATTTAAAAACATCCCAAATGCTTTAAAATTTTGCAACATCCCTGAAATTCAGAAATTAGTAGCATCACTGGTTGCAAGTAAGGCCAAATAGTCTGTGTCTTAAATGTGTTGTGTTGAATAAGATCCGTGCCTAGTGGCACAGCTTAGCTAAACTCTTAATTAATGAGAAAAGTACTATATAGATACAATCAAATTTAGGGCACTTTTGTCATTTATAAGGTGATTCTATTTCATAAGATAGATACTTCATTTTGCTAATTTAAAAATATAAATGGTTATCAATACATGTGAAAAAAGCATGCATCTACTCTTAGCAAGGAAACCATTTACTAAATATATATGCATGTCATTTATGTAAATAAGATATTAAAATAGTTTCTCTGTTTCTTCTATGCAGCAGATAATTCTATAGAAATTATTCATGTATATGCAGTGGGCTTTTCATGTCTGAAAGCCACTTTGTGTATACAAATGCTCATTAATTTAACAAATGTGGTTTTGTTTTAATTAAGCCATCATATGTTTAAAAATGGGATAAACTGAAAATGCATTTAACACATGAAATCTACTTCACTTTACAGCTTAGCAACATAAGACATCAGATATTGATTGCTTGTCTCATGAGCACGTTCTTTGTTGCGAGATGTGGTGCATTGTGCCTACCCACTATCTAGATTAACTGACTCAGGAGCACCTGAGAGTTGTCTTGTCTCCACCTCCCATCTCTAAGGTCCTCTGCTACAGGAAAAAGACAGGCACAGTGGAGTCACTCTGGAGCCCTAATGGGAGAAGCAGAGACAGGAGGATCTCTCTTGATCCCTGAGCTCACTGTTCACCTTGCTTTGCTGAATCAGGGAACACTACCTTTAGTGAGAACCCTGATCTACCTCCCAGGCTGATGTATTTTTAAAGGTTAATTGGTTGTTGTTTAAAAGTATTTTTATTCATGTGCTGTGGTGTGTGTGTGTGTACATGTACACACTATTGTGTGGCTGCCCATGGAGGCCAAAAGGAGGGGGTTGGATTCACTGTAAGCTGTCTGATGTGGGTGTTAGGAACTCAACTTGGCTCCTCTGGTAGAGCAGTAAGCACAATTAACTGCTGAACTATTGATCCAGCTGAACTATTGCTCCAGCCCTTTAAAGTTCTTTAAGTGTCTGTTTCCACAGACCAAACAGTCACATTTCAAGAGTTGTCTTTAAAGATTTTATACATAACATTAAGCTTAGAGCTGAGATTTTATACATCTAGAGTTGGGACTATGACTGTAAAATATATGAAATGTTCTTGCCTTTTGTGTGTGTGTGTGTGTGTGTGTGTGTACATGGTTTCCAGCATATGGCACTTGATTACTTGGTGCTCCAGTAATAAGATTTGAGGATGTCCTTTCTGTTTGTTATGAGCAAGCTTGCTTCTGAACTCTGATCTCCAAGACTGTTGCACAAGCTTTCTTCTCTCCTAAAAATTTCCAGCTCTTTTATTTTTTTTCAGCAATTTTTATTGAAGCTCTAGGACAAACTAGATGTAGGCTCCTAAATACAAATATGTAACACATGAAGAGTACTTTACTTTTAAATAATTAGGCGAAAGAGCTTTGCTCTTTTACCTGGAATGCAAGCTTTTACCATTTTTACATGTGGATGGAGATAGTATTTTGAACTCTTGGCCTGTCATAACCTACCACGACTCTTCATCAATGAAATATTAGAAATGCAAGTGACCTTTATATTCCTATTATGGATGACAAGATAAAGGCTCATGATTCACTTTGTAATCAGCAAAATTAATTCTGTACTATTTCCTCTAATTTGCCTTTTAGGGAACATATGAAGAAGAAAGATATAATGCCCAATGGTTGCTTTTCCCTCTGAGAGTGGTCACTGAATCCTAATCTAAGACCCACCTCTAATTTTATACCTCTGTGGAAAGGGAAGGATTTAACTGGCAGTGTTTGACTTATAAGAGTCAAGGTCTTTCCTGAACACAGTTTGTGCAGTGATTACACAAGAGCTAGTTAATTACAGTTTCCACTCTTCGTGGAAATAGCTCCGCAGGATTGGCTCCAGTATCGCTAATCCTCCCATGCACTTGTTTTAAGAGATTGCCATGTGCTGGTCATTGATGAGGTTTATAGATGTTATAGTTGGGTAGGATTATTGATTGTCCCTCTCCTTTAAAAACTTGTTTGGTATCTTCTGGCACCAAGAAAGCTAGATGAGACATTCAGAGCAGTTCCAGCTTAAGGATCTCTGAGACCTGTTCTTTAAAGCACATAATGTCTTCAGCAATAGAGATTTACCTTCTGTCTCTCAGAGATGGGGTAACCAAGGCAACAGCAATAGACTGTCTGGCTTGGGACTCTCATGGATACATATTTGTATTCAATAACAATTAGTTAAAAAAAAAAAAAGAGAAGCCATGAATTTCAAGAATAGAGAGAGATGAGTGGGAAAGTTTAGAGGGAGGAAATGAAAGGTAGAAATGATGTAATTGTATTATAATCTTAAAAATAAAAATAGTGTTTAAAAAATGAGATCAGTATAATCTTGATTTATTGTCATTCTTATTTCTAAAAGAACAAATTAACCTGCAATAATTTGAATAAACACTTACAAGAATCACTCTGCTTTGTAATTTTCTAATGTCAAGATTTTTATTGATGAGAAAAAAGTTCAGTTTACAAATCTTAAGTGATAATTTCGGTTCTTAAATATTAACAACATGTTGTTAAACAATATGATTGATAGACACTATCAAAATAGTGTTTAGAAGATATCTTTGTAGTACAATCTTAGGAGTTTCTTTTTATTTTAAAAAAGTCATTCTGACATTTGAAAGTCTGGGTAAAACAAAAAGTCTGTATCACAGAAGGTTGGATAAGTGTAGTGAAATCAACTTACAGTGTTGCATATTTTATTAAAAAAATAAATTAAATATAAAAACTAAGGGTGGAGATAGGGCCCCAAAATAAAACTTGTACTTTAATTTATTATTCCTGTTCAAATATAAAATAAAAACAAGAGTTCAATTTTCAATAGAGCAAAAATATAATCAAATGTCTTGAGAAAAATACAAAAACTTGAAATGTTCTTCAATCTGACATCACTGTTCACAATGTTGTTATAAAATAATCAATTAACTGTCTAGGAACAAGCCCATAAAAGTTTTCATTTTTAAAAAAAATTTTCTTTACTAGAAAATATTGTTCACTCAAAGTAATGAAGATATGAATAAATGAAGAAACATATATCATGTTCAAAGACTGAAGAACTCAGTATTATTAAAATGCCAATTATCCTCAAGTTATTTATAGATTTAATGAAATACCAGACAAAACTTCACTGTTTTCACTTCTGCTGGAAACTGAACAGCTAATTCTACACATTATATGGTGATATAAAGTATCTAAAGGCATATGAAAATTCTTTTTAAAAATATTGTGAGTTTTTACTTTGAATATGAAGACTTTCTCTAAAGCTAGAGCTTTAAGATAATTTGATGTGGAAGTAAGGAGATTCAGGATATGCTGTTCCAAAACATGTAACTTGTCTAATGAGACAATAAAACTACTGATCCGTATAACAATAGCCAAAGAGTTTAACAGACACAAAGCAATACAATATATAGATTATCGAGTATGCATATGAGAATCTCTACCAAATAAAAATAAGATGTGATATTACTATTCACCCTCTGTAATTGTTTTGCTGCTAGTGTGTTTATGAAATAACAGAAACTCTGGTAGGAAGGCAAATTATAGAGTTACTTAGAAAACTAACAGTATTATTAACCATGTGTTTCTGTAATGGGTGGCAATTTCACATCTATTGCTCTCTTTCTCTTTAGCCTTTTTTCTCAACAGAAATTATTCTTAAAAAGGAGCACATAACTGTTGGAAGGAAAAACTGGAGGGGGATGATGACTGGACTGTAGAAAATGTTAAAGATATAAAAGAACAGGTACAAGGATATTTATTGTCCATTGCAAAGCACATTATAGTATACTTACATACATGTTATCTCAGTGCATGTTTGACTTGCACAAACAAATGAGTATGGCTATACTTATATAAGGTTAAAGAGTGAGGACAGTTAGTTTAAGAAAAAAACCAGACTAGTTGCAACCCATTGGATGATACTCCCCACGAAAGTTTGGGGGAGCTTTCTGATAGTGTGTTCAACCTGTCACTCAGCAGTGGGCGGGTGAGGATAACTGTGGAGGAAGTTCAACACAGTCTCACAGATTTTCTTAAAACATCATGAAGATTTTTGTGTATTTTTATCGGATATCTGATCATGTAATCTTGAGAATGAGCTCTACAGATGACTAAGATGTGTTGTAGTGTCAAAAGACCTGACGTAAGTGGACGTTAGTATGTATGTGTGGGTGTGTACATATATCTGTAAATATTTATATATCTTGGGGATGGAAAGATGGCTCATCAGTTAAGAGCATTGGATGCTCTTCTAGAGGACCTAGATTCTATTCCCAGAACCCAGATACAACAACCATCTGTAACTCCAATCGAATGGGATATAGAGTTATCTTTTGTCATCTTTGGAATTGCATGCCCATGGTACACAGACATACATAAATGTAAAACACCCTTCCATACTAAAGTAGTTCATTAATTAAAAATTCATATAATTCAATGAGTATGAGTGTATTTGACTGTATCCAGGGTATAACTCAATTCAGAGACATATAAACATCTAGATATTTAACCAGTATGATTCACCCACACTTACTGCTCTATAATTGAAGGTGATTAATAGCTGAAACTCTCATATATTGAAGGCTGGAACATAAATTTGAGCAACCAGTTTTGGAAACCATTTGGTAGTAGTGAGACTGAAAATAATTATACTTGATGATCAGCAATACTATTTCAAGATCTGCACTAAAAGGAAATGCTATCAAGTGTCGTGTATGAAACCATCTGCAGAAATGTCATGTATGAAACTCTCTGCTGTCATCATAAGTAACCAAGTATCTGTCAATATGATAAAACCAAATTGTGATATACCTATGTAATGGAACAATAGACTGAGTGACATACAGGTGGATAAACTAAAGAATCAATGTACATGAATATGCAGATGTGAAGAAATATTACAGAGGACATTGAGCAAAGAGTAAGAATAAATAAGGATTTTATATATCTATATCTATCCATATCTATCCATATCTACCCATATATATATATGAAAATGTCATAGTGAAACATACTATTTTCTATGTTAATTAAAAACAATCAAAAGTTTTTAGATAGTAAAACACTCACAACATAGGAATACAGTTGTGAGAAATTTAGCTATATGTTAAATGTGTCCATAAGTTTTGATAGAAGTGCAGGGAGGAAGGATTAGGGAGAACCCTGGAGAGTGGGGAAATACTTGGGATGTAAATAAATAAAATAATTAGAAAAAAACCACCACAGTTTGTTTACTTTTCTATATACATTTCCTGTCTGATAAAATTTCACTATTAAAAGCAGTGTTTTCTGTTTTTCACCTTTTATTTAAATTCTGTTCCTGATTTTAACTTGATTAATGCAACAGACATGCCCTTATAATTAAATCATACTTGCAATCAATGTCATTTGCTTATTGATTTATGCGATCGTTTTGAAGACATTTTATCTTCGTTTGCCATTAACCTTCAGTGGAGGGAGACCTCAGGCACTGCAATTTGGGACTCTCCACCTTTCCATCTCACAAAAACCCTAACTGACAGTAACTAAAAAGAGCATTTAAAAGTATTTTGATGACCAAGTTTATTTGCTTGGCAGAGGGACATTATCATATATTTATTATGTTTTCTAAGCAGGAGCTATAGAATTATAATATATTTTTATACAGAATATATAAAAGAAATTACATAAATTAGCATTAGAATTATAGATACTGTATAATCCAAGGTTCCAGAACATAATATGAATAGATAAGGCTTGCTTTTCACTCATTCCTTCATTTATATGATCAGGAATTTTTAATTGAAAGGTATAAGTGAAATGTGTTTGTAATACACATGTACTTGAGATATGTGTATATTGTGGAATGGCTACATCAACATGATTTACACACACATTATACCACATACTTGTCTATTTTTAATGTAAACTCTACTGTCTTACTAATTTTGTATCTTACTGACTGTATTCACCAGAGCCTGTAGGAGCAAATCTCTGGAGTTTGTTTTGCCTGTATAGATGAAAATATTGTTTATCTTTTAATCAGAATCTCACCAAAAGCCTCATGTGCCATTGATGACTACCGTCTACATCTGTTTTCATAAGTTGAACCTGCAAGATTGCATGCATGAGTGGCTTTTCAAGACATTTTTCTTTCTTCTCCTGATTTAATTTACTTAGATTAGTTCATGTATATTGTTCAAAGGACAGAGTTCTTATTTTTTAATATGTCAGTTTTAGATTCCATGGTGTTATATGGTTTGTTTATCCTTCCTCTTTGACAAACACTCGGGATTTTTTCCTTCGGTATGTTGGTTGGGTTTAGAATAATTCTGCAATAAGTATAAGAGTTTGTCCAACTCTTTGAAATTCTATTTTCTTTGCTTTGACTATATACCCATAGGTAGAATTTCTGGAACATATAATGAATCTATATTTAGTTTATTGTATAGCTTCATATAACTTCCAGAGTACTTATATCACTCTACATTCTAATTAGCTATTTAAGGGTTGCTTTCTTTAAAAATTATCACTAATAACCTACTTTTCAGTTTTAAATTTTGTATTACATTTACTTATTTATGGTTTCTACCTCTTTCCCTCTCCCTCCCCTCTCTCTCTGTTTCTCTGCCTCTGCCTCTGTCTCTCTCTCTCTCTCTCTCTCTCTCTCTCTCTCTCTCTCTCTCTCTCTCTCTCTCTCTCTGTGTGTGTGTGTGTTGTATGTTTTGGGCAAGCATGTGTGTGGAGGTCTTCAGACAACTTTAAGCAGTCAGCTCTCTCTTTCCACTATGAATATTCCAGGGATAGAGCTCACATCACCAGGCTCTACAGGAACCACATTTACCAGCAAAGAGATTTTGCTGGCCTATTTTTTTTTTTTTTTTAACTTTTTAATAGTAGTTGATCTACGGGTGAGGTGACAGCTCATTGTTGTGTTGATTGACATATCCCTGATGAGTCATAGTCATTCAGCATTTTTATATGCTCATGGATTATTTATATATCTTTTGAAAAAGTCTATTTACATTCTTTGCCCAGTTTTATATGGAGAAGCTAAACACTCCGTTTGAATATATCAAGGGATGAAATAAATCAAGATCCTTCTACTATAGAACCTGCACACTGACTTGGGAGACAGACACAATCAAATGAATAAATCAGCTAGGTGGTATCCTGAATAATAAGTGAAGCCCAGGTGTCTGGTAAGAGTGGGGTTCGTAGAGCTCATGGGAATAAGAAGAAGTTCTCCCAAATTACAAGGCACAGATTGCAAGAGTACCAGGTAAATAAGTTCAATGCAGGATCTTGAATTAAATCCCAGGTCAGGAAAACAAGAGATGTCAGTGAGACAGCTGCCCCAGCCCTGTGCTGCCTTATTATGTGGGCTGTGGTGATTGAGTCCTTTGACTGTATTATGCAGTCAAAGGATCCAGTATTTAAGCATGCCAGGTAGACAATGTTTTAAATACTTTTGAAACTTTTTGCAACCTGAACTTATTTAAAGACTAGAAGCAAAATTTTCCAAACCTGGAAGCCATCACTGGTGGCGCTACAAGAGTGAATTTGAATAGAAACATGGGAGAGAGTCATCACAGAATAAATGCGATGCTTGTGTCTGCATGAAGATGCTGAAGTTTGACTTTAGGAGCCTTTACTCCTGGGGGCTTCCTTCATGAGAGGGGGTCTTCACTTACCAATTGGTTACATATGCTTTTGTAAAAGTGAACTGCATTGATTTCAATCAGTTAAGATCTCTAGGTCTGCTACCCTAACTTTCTCTCTGTCACAACTGGCTTTTTGGCTTGATGACAATGGAATACTCAGAGGGATTTGACCCTTTACCAAGTGGAGTTGTGTTGAGATCCACTCAGATACCATGCATATGTGTGTGCACACCTGTGCCTATGGTTTGATCCTCTTCTGTAGGTTTTTTTTTTTAAGACTGTAAAGAACAAAGCTTTAAGGACAAGAGATGATATTTAGAGACCAGATTTAGGCCACTGTGTACTTGATGAGAAATTCCAAAAGATGAAATGAAGACTTCTGAGACTGGATATGGGTAACAGGAAAGAAGAAAGTGAAGAATATATTGACTCATATGGCAAAACAGAGAGGGAAGGATTAAAGTGATTTTTTAGAGTTCCTGCAGTTATTAACATAGAGATAAGGCAAGAGATAGATTATTGTTGGTAGATTTAAGGAATGCTATTAGTGACATAATGAGATTTAGAATCTAAGACATCCAACTGCACAGTAAACCATGTTGCTTCTTGGTTTGTGCTGTGATTAATGTTCATGTAGGCCAAAGGAATATTAAATTACAGCAAATGATTTTATAGTTTCAGCACACTGTAGAATTTATTGTTTTGTTTTTTTTTAATACTATAACAGGTAGACACCTAGAATAATTGAGAAAATGAATTCTTTCACTTTCAATAATAGACTAGAAGTTGATTATGGATAATCAATGTGATTAATATTTTTGTCTGAAGGTGCAGTTACATCCATGTTAATGAAAGGTAAATACAATAATTTTGTCTGAGTACAAAAATCAATTTTGCTTCATAATTCTGGAAACACTCCAGGAAATGAATGGTTCAAACTCCTGCTTATTTCTTTCTATACCTGTCTGCAGCATCTCACCATCACTTAGAAATGTATACATTTTAGCCATACTTTTCTTCATGGTTTCTAAATGTCTGAACTGTTAACTTTTTTATATTAATTATATTAGTCTATACAAATTCTTAAGCCTTTCCCATTGTCCAAACTTACCTTTACATAAGAAATAAATCTTACCATTTAGAAAGAGTTAGTGATATTAGAGTAGTCCTGAAATTAATGACTTAGCAACAAAAGGGGATAGTTAGCTATTTAAATTTTTTATAGATTTATTTTATTTTATGTGTGTGATTGTTCTTCTTCTGTACATATATATGTACTGTGTGTGTGCATGGTGCCAGCAGAGTTCAGAAGAGGGGGGTTATACCCCCTAAAATTGGGGTTAGGAATGGCTGTGAACTACTAGGTGGGTTCTGGGAACTGAACTCAGATTCTCTGCAAGAGATACAAGTACTTTTATCCTCTGAGCCATCTCTCTATTTTCCAGTAGTGACCCTTTAAATGTGATTCCATATCAGTAATTTCTGATATTAGATACAAATGACTGGAAATAATTTTGCCAATTTGGGTACCCATGATAAACCCCATACTCAGTATAACAATTTCTTCCTTTATAATAAATACAAAGCATAGCACACTTGGTAAATACAAAAAAACATTGTATTCACTTGGAGAAAGGGCTTTGTGTCCTTTAATAAATATCTGTCAAAATAAAGATTATATTTGATTTTACCTTCTGGAAAGTTTTCTATTGCCACTACAGCAAATCACAGAGCTCTGTGGCTTAAAGTAACACAAACATATTCTTTTTCTTGCTGTAGATTTTAAAATGGGCCAATATGCTGAGTTTCTTCTGAAGACTTCAGGAGGAATCTAATTTCTCTGCCTTTGCTGGCTTCTAGGCTGCCTGTGCTTCAGTGGCTCTTACACACCATCATGACCACTCTTCCTGTCACCACACAGCTTTCTCTTCACCTGACCTTCCTCTTAGAAGGACCGTGGTGAGTTCACTCTTTGTCCACCTTATGGAGGGTAATTGTCTATTAAGATCCTAAAGTAAATGACACTTGCAAAATCCTTTTTGTTGTATAAAGTAACATTGTCATGGATTCCAGGAATTGGGTTGCTGATCTCTTTCAAGATGTAGGCTCATGGATCCTACAAAATTTACCAAAAAAATGTTTTTAGTTACTTAACTGGATTAGATGATGTATACTTGTGGGCAAGTTAAATGTTAGTATTTAACTAGATTTTCTCTCTGATATCATAGTTGTGGTTATTATTATAGGCACTTCCAAAATGTAGGTAGTTTTTACAGTAAGGAATGTGACTTTTGTTAATATAATAACATGTGCATAATTAGAGTAAGCAATTGATCAGATTTAGATTCTCACAAGGAAAATTGTCATATGCTGAATAACCTATTAGAACAGCATTTGAAAGAGAGGCTGAAATACTCTTTTATTTTCATTTATTACTTGTTGCTCACTGCTCCTCCTCATGGTCGCCTCCTCCAACAATCTTTCCTTCTTTTCCCCCTTCCCATTTCCTCTGAGAGGGTGGAGCTGCCCCATGGGTATCTCCCAATTCTGGCACTTCAAATCTCTGAGAAGGTAGGTACATCCTCTCCCGGTGAGGCCAGACAAGGCAGCCCAGCTAGAAGAACATATCCCACAGGCAACAGCTTCTGGGATAATCCCAACTCCAGTTGTTCAGAACCCTTATGGAAACAAAGCTGCATATCTACTACATCTGTGTGGGGAGGAAGAGGAATTAGATCGAGCCCATGTATGCTCTTTGGATGGTGGTTCAGTCTCTAAGAGCCACAAGGGTCCAGGTTAGTTGACTCTTGTGGGGAGCACTATTTAAGATGGCGCCTGGCATGGTGCCAGATGCCTTGAGTGTGCTGGAGCGCCATTTCAGCGAGCCTGGGTGGCACGTAGACTAGGCTACACTGCGCATGCATTTTGTTTGTTCATCGTTACAGAAGATCAGGCCATGTGACGTATGGGCTCAGCACTAATCCGGAATGACTTCGTGGCAGATTCTGGTTGGAGGATACAGAGATTTAAGGCTGGGAAGGAAGGATCCGGGGCTCTTTGAACGTTAAGGTTTCCTGAATAAACTGTGCTGAGAAGAAGTTCCCGCGTTAGTTGTCTTCTGTCTGCTGGTCGGATCGGGAGGTGACAGACTCTGTTGCTTCTGAGTTCATTTCCAGCCTTAATATGAAATATTTTTAAAAAGAAATAAAAAGCATAGTTTCTACTTGATACTGCTTCTAAAATTATAGGCTTGCCACCCATAGACATAAAAATACTGTCTGGTTCTTTGGTCTAGTAGATGAAGCCAAGCACATCATCCTAGCTGGCCTCCTACTGGCAACTGCATCATGGCAACACAGAAGACTGTCACTAAGTTGTAGGAATGCTTCAAGCAGATATGGTAATTTGACAACATTATAAAGACTTAGTGTTATGGAGGTGGTAGATTCAACAATAGTTCTTTACTGAAACAGAGACAAACCAAGTAGACATTCCTTAAGTGTGTTGGGGGGGACAGAGAATTAGCCCTGGAAATAATATAATGAATAAAATTATTTTTGTCATTGACTGGAAAGATGGTTAAGTGGTTAATAGCATTTGCTGTTCTTCCAGAGGCGTGAAGTTCAGTTCCAAGTCAAGTAACTTACAGCAACTGCAACCACAGCTGCAGTTCTGACACATCTGGCCTCTGCTGGGTATCTGCACTAATCAATACAACCCTCATGCAGGCACACAGATATGCATAGGATTATAAATAACAAACTCCAGTTTAAAATATCGGCCACAAGAAAAATGTTGCAAGGCTTTGATCAGGGTAGTGTACAATGATGGAGAATTAGCATTGAAATGAGTGATGTGCCAGGCCTCTGGTGGCAAGCTCAGGTTCCTTGTCTCTTCAAGGAGAAAGAGAGTTTGGAGGAAGGGGTGAATTTCATCAGGAACTTCTATCCAGGCTACATAAATAAATAATTCAACATTACTATTTCCTATCACACTCACCAAGGTAACATAGCTTTTCAGTACACCATGGGCACACATTGTCAGAATGAGGTCATGAAGAGTAATGCATTTAAAGTATTTTTTTCCTATTTCACAAATAATTTGATTCACGTAGCCATGGACCTTCTTAAAATAGTTGGATTATTTAATACAAATATATATCAATATCTTGAGGTTTTGGCCAAATAAAAAAAAATCTCATTATCCTTAAAATATATGTATTGTGTATTGATCTTAAAACAAAGGATGAAAACAGACAAGGAAAACTTCACATGGAGCTAGAGAGGTGACTTCATGATGAAGAGTTCTTACTTCTCTTCCAGAGGACCCAAGTTCAGTTAACAGCTTCCACATTAAATGGGTCACAATGGCCTATAACTCTAGCTCCAGGGGATATGATGATTCTTCTGTTTCCCAGTAGGGAGTGAGTTTATGTGTACATACTCAGAAAAAGACACAAGCATGCTCAATTGAAAATAAAACAAAAGACATTTTATTCCTCTCATCTATCTCTCTCCCTCTTCTTTCCCCTTTATCCCTCTCTTCCTTCTTTCTTTCTACCTTCCCTGCCTCTTTCCCTCTGTCCCTCCTTTCCTCTCTCCTTCCCATCTTCCTTCCTTCCTTCCTTCCTTCCTTCCTTCCTTCCTTCCTTCCTTCTTTCCTTCTTTCCTTCCTTCCTTTCTTCCTTCCTTCTTTAGCCAGTATCTAGTTAGCTAATGTATAAGATAATTCAGTACAATATTAAAGGACAATTATAATGATAATTTCTGAAGAATGTGTATTGATATTAGTAAAATATCCTGAAATTAGCATAAAAGAAAAGCTACTATAAGTATGTGAGTGCAAGCAAGAGGTTATAAACATCAAAAGGCCAGTGTTATTGTTACCATGGTGTAGAATAACAGAGGGTTCTATTATTTTGTTATGGAAAACGGTTTGTCAGTGTTTTTGATAATGTGAAAGAATTAAAAGATATTGCACAATTATAGAAATATCTATCACAGAAATAAGCAACTAAACTAAAAATTTCTAGGAATGCAGACTTTCTTTTCCAGTCTTATTTCACATTTTCAGTTTGATATCAGTGACTGTGTCTCACAGTAATAACAGAACCAGAAACTATCATCTGCATATTGCATACCATTTGGATGCATAATAGATATTTCTGCATCCTTAAATATTTTCAAAATGAGAGTGCAAATGACTGTGTTCTCTACAATAGGACATGATGTATCTCTGAGAACTTAAACATGTAAAACATGATAACAGACTTCCAGTCTTCAGTCATACATGGTCTCCTTTGAATGCACCTCCAGAATTTCTCTGTTTTTAAATGGTGTATTTCTTTCTTAAATTATCAAGAATTTCTATATTTGCACACATTATTGATAGCACAATAGCAGAGTTCTCACTGGGGCTCACATAGAAAATCTTAAAAGCAAATTTTATTCATTTTGCTGCAAGAAGTCATCATTATTCACATATGAATTTGAGAACTTGCATGGAACTTTACTGAAATGAGTGAACTGTAGCAATGTATTCTTTGCAGAAATGTAGTTTTCAGAAAGAAGAAATATAGTTAAGCATTGACACTTATTATCTGAGGTGCATAAGGTTTGAAAATAGTTGAATAAACATTTTTCATTTTCTCATATCTCCAACATATAAAAACATTACACAGTCATAAAAAGATTTTTGCACAAAATTGTCAGCCTTCATCCGAACACAATTAACAGTTTTTCCATTTCT
Organism: Mastomys natalensis; assembly: GCA_021653895.1. Classification (NCBI taxonomy): domain Eukaryota; kingdom Metazoa; phylum Chordata; class Mammalia; order Rodentia; family Muridae; genus Mastomys; species Mastomys natalensis. The sequence continues at coordinate 1,604,492 of JAJTUV010000933.1, forward strand.
AGGTCAATATATGCCTTACTATAAATATCTAGTGCTAGTAGTTAAAGATTTTTCATGTTACTTTCTTTTTGTTTTGTCCAAGTAAAGACCTTGCTATGGATCCCTAGAAGGCTTGAAACACATAGAAATCTGTCTGCTTCTGCCTCCTAATGCTAGGATTAAAGGCATACTCCACTTAGTTAATCACCTATAGCAACAGAGAACATAGATATATAAATACAAGACAGTGATGTATAGTTAGTTACCTGATTACAATGAAGCTACCATTTCAACATAAGTTTGCATTGGCTTACGTAGTCACCAGTGTTAAAGCATCTCTTTTTAAATATTTGAGGTTTTCATGTAATCACAACATTTTTCCCTTTCCTTTTCTCCCTCTAGACCCTCCCTCATGATTCTTTTGACTTTCTTCCCAAATTTATGGCTTTCCCCCAGTAATTGTTATTATATATTGATGCATATCCATATATTCCTAAATATATCCTGCTTTTTAAAAGTAGTAACTATTGTGCTTTATTGAAGCAGACACTTGTTAAATGTCTAAGAAGTTTTGTGTTTTTTGTTGTTAGAACTTTCACTTATATTGTGGCAGTGTAGGCAATTCTATTTTTCACACAGTTTACATATATTTTTTAATATTATTGCAATCAGTACTTGTTAGTTGTTTAAAGCGTTTTGCTATTGGATAATGAAAGCACACACACACACACACACACACACACACACACTTCCACAAAAATATCTTCTTTGTATATGAGTAGATGAAACCTGTCGTTGAATTGGGGGACTGAAGTAAAAGTGATTAAAAAAAAAAAAAAACACTTTTCAAAATGGAGTTCCATGAAAGCACGAAAATAAGGTAAAAATAGTTGAAGATTGGATGAGCGTCTTGAATGTAGATTGCCATGGAGATAATGGCTGTTTCGCAGGCTCAGAGACGGAGTTGTTGAGAAGTGTAATTTCTCTCCCTTTAGTTTCTGTGTCAGTGTGATTGGCAAAGACGCAGGTGCATTATCAGTTTGATGATACTGCCCCAGAGCACATGATGGATGTAATTATGATTTCTAGTGGGAAAAGTACTCTAGAGCTTGTTGGTATGTAAAGAAATAGGAGAGGCAGAGTTTTAAAAAAATAAACCTGAGTTTTTAATTTAATTTTATATTTTGTGTATTTTCACATTGATACTATCCAGTTTTATTCAGATTTACTTCTTTGTCTCAGATCCAGCCTTCATGAAGTTTTATTTACTGATATTTTATTGTATGCATAGGGCATTTTGCCGCATATATTGCCCGCATATATGTCTGTGCCTGTGTGTGGGCAGTGCCTACAGAGGCCAGGAGAAGAGGATGGAACCTCTATAACTGTAGTTATGGATGATTATGAGCCATCATGTGGATGCCTGAAAGTGAAGCCTTGTCTTTTGCACGAGTAACAGGAGCTTTTACCTACTGAGGTGTCTCTAGTCTTTTTCAGGGTTCTTAGCTATATACTGTAGGAGGAGCTAAGGTGGGAGGAATAAGGAGAGGAAGAGGAAAAGGAAAGGGAGGAGCTAGGGAGAACAGAGATGTAGGAAGATGGAGAACCACAGGTATGGAGAGCAGTCGAGGTTAACTACTTTTATTTAGGTTAGCTAATTGGGAAACAATTCTTTGTATGGACATATTGTTATTGAGCTTTACCAAACATATAAAGTCTTTGATTAATCTTTAAGCATTAGAGTCTCATTTTATTACTGGGACCGCATGGATGGCGGGATGGTCTGGGCAATGCCCAGCCTTGCAGAGACAGCGAAGAAGATTTGCAGAGCCATCTCCCACGCTGGCATCTCATGGGTGGCAGGGCTCGTGTTTCTGGCTGGCGGTTTCTAGCTGCAGCATACACGCGGCCTCCCGCCGAGAAACGGCGGCTGAGCTAGGCAGAGCCACTGCAGCTTAGATAGTTGGTTTGACTGGAGGCTGTTTTAATTATTTACTTCAACAATATAATTAGACTTAGTTTCTTGAGATGTGTTGAAATTATCGACAACGAGAAGACTGAATTTGAAAAAGTGAAGACTTTGGGGCTGGAGAGATGGCTCAGCAGTTAAGAGCACTAACTGAACTTCCAGAGGTCCTGAGTTCAATTCCCAGCAACCACATGGTGGCTCACAACCATCTGTAATGGGATCCGATGCACTCTTCTGGTGTGTCTGAAGACACTTACAGTGTACTCATATAAATAAAGTAAGTAAATAAATATATAATAAAAAGTGAAGACGTTTGCAATACAACAGAGACTAAAACCCAGCTCCCTCTGTGGGAGAAGTACTCAGTAGCAAAAGGAGTTATGATCCAGAAATTTGCCAGCGTCTGTGGCTGTGTTTAGCACTAACTTCTCGAGGACCAACTGCAGAAAATCACATTCTGCATGGTCAGGGAGAAGTTCTTATAACTTATTCCTAGTGCAAATCCCCAAGTAAGTAACTTTAAATGATCAGCTAATGTGACCAGAACATTACCTCCTCATCTTGAATCTATAAAATGTAAGTTCTAGACTATCATAATAAATACAGGCTGAAGTAAAATTTAATTTCCCAATGCAATTGGGATTTTACTTAATACGAGTTGTTTTACACTGGCATGTAAGTCCCCACTGCATAGGCCTTAATTACATATGCACCTGTGAGGAATGCAATGATATTTTAATTAATGCGATGATCCATTAATATATGCTGTATGGGCAGCAGCAAGTCCAGTATTCACATCCCCTTTAGCACTGCTAACACTGAAATTTAAATATTATACATTTTAATTTCAAAAATTTGTGTGTCATTTTAATTAAATAAAAATCAATGAGTGAGCTGTCACATAGTCGTGAACACCAAGGTATCCTTTAATATTATTTTGTATTTAAAGGAGTCTTAGTAACAAATAATTTTATGTAAACTCAACGCAGATGATTTCTTTAGATAGTCCAAAATTACAAGCATAATGATAGCTGTTTGCTTTTTAGTGATATAAAAAAAAATGTGGTGGAACTAATTCTTTTAGGAATCTTAAGATGTCCTTCAAACTTAAGGATCTTCATTCCGTATATTCCTTATATTCTTCACTCCTTCTATTCATGTTATTAAAGAGAAACTGTGTTTCTGTACCAGGTCAATGATAACGGAGAGGGTCAATTATCAAATTAAGTTTCTAATATTTTTAATTTTCTATTTCTTAAATTAACCTTAACATTTTTTTTAACCAATTAAAGTTTTTCCAGTAAAGGTTTATTGGAAAAAGCTAAGGATAATAAAATAAAAACAATAGCTTACTTAGGTATGGAATCTTTTTGTAAGAGTAACTTACTAGCTACTATTCCAAAATCATCATTTTATACAAATTTAAGATCAATACACAAGGGGAGGGAGAGAGAAAGACAAATAACACTAAGGATGTTTGATAAAGTCTCAAGAAGTCATATTAATTTATAGTGCCAGGCATGAGAACCTCCTTTCAGGTTGTTGGTCATGGTAGTCCAAGTGACTCGCAAAACAATACAACCTATTGCTGGTGCCTCTTGCTCACCAGAGGTTGTAAGTAAGTCCCCACTTCCGAAGACAATGGGCTTTTGATGTTGCAGTAATATTTATAAAATGTGGCTGTGCGGGTCGACCATCTAAGTGGCAGAGGCTCTGCTTAGCTCAGGTCACCATGCTCCGTGGCCTGAAGCCAAGTGCTCCACAGCTGGAAGCAGCCAGAGGCCACACCCACGTCACAGCTAGAAACAACCAACAGAAACACTGGCCCTGGCACCCACGAGACACTAGCATGGGACATGGCTTTGCCAATCTACCACACTATCTCCAGAAAGCTTGTCTGAGTACCAGACAATACCCGCCATTCACGTGGTACTCAGTAGCAATGAGACTCTAAAGCTTAATTATTATCCAAAGGCTTCATACATTTGGAAATGTTCAATTAACAAGATGCCCACACAATTAGTTTTGTTACCTAATACCTAACCTTAGATAGAATTTGTTACCCAGGAATGTTCTTGATGCATCTGTAGCTCTCCATGGCTGCTACACCTCTTCTCACTCCTCCTAGTTCCTCCTCTTTCTTCTTCTCTTCCTCTCCTCGCTCCTCCCACATTGACTCCCCCCCCAATCACTCTACTTATTGCAAATAATGTAGCAGCAGCAGAAAACCATCCTGCTACACTTGAGACTCAGGACTCAAAAGATTCCAGTAGCTTTACCCAGTAAACTCCCTTCCTGCAATCCAGCTTTTTTTTTTTTTTTTTTTTCTTATAAAGGAAACATTTAATGGACGATTGGCTTACAGTTCAGAGGATTAACTGGTTATCTCATGGTGGAAGCATAGCGGCATAATGGCAGTCATGGTGCAGGAAAATAGCCGAAATTCTACAACTGGATCTGCTGGCAGCAGGAAGGAAGAATAAGTCACTGGGCCTAGCGTGAGCATCTGAAACCTCAACGTTTGGTGACCCACTTACTGCGAGGGCCACACATACTAATAGTGCTACTCCCTATGAGCCTATGTGGACTTTTCTTCATTCTATCAAAACAAAAGTATGGATGAACACACAAATATTTAAGTCTAAATAATAAAATTAAATTATTAAAATTTAAAATATATTGAAATACCAAAACATTAAAATTTCTCTAGACTTCTATATCCATAATACACATTATTCAAATAGTGATAAGTGGTATAGTATCAGAAAGTTCCCTGCAAGCTCCTGTCTAGCTGTGATGTCTATAAACTACAACACTGACTATCATAGCAAGATATGCCTAAAGGTAAAATCATGGGGCTTATATCTTTTTGGTAAATATCAGGTAGTCAGTCTAATTAAACTTAAAGACCACTCAACAGGGAGAATTAATGTTTGGTACTAGACATCTAGCCAACCAATGAGACTAGTGAACTCATGGAGTCTAGAGTAGAACATACTACTTCCCCTTTGCTAAACACCAATCTCTACAAGTAGTTTTCAGGCAGGAATCTGACATTAGGCTAGAACAAGGAAATAATTTCAGGTAGGAATCTTAATCTTAGACTAGAACAAAGAAGTAATTTCAGATAGGAACCTAAATTTTAGGCTAGAACAAAGAAGTAATTTCAGACAGGAATCTAAATTTTAGGCTAGAACAAGGAAGTAGGCTTCAGACATAAAAATGACCTTGGACTAGCAGGGAGGTAGGCTCAGATACTTTGGTCATCCTGATAAGCCCTTAGAAACAGTGATAACAGAAGTATTCATGTAATTGGGTTTAATGCCTTGATTTTTCTTTGACTAATTGTGTTTATTGTATTGTTTGTTCCTTGACTATTTGCATCTATTGTATTGCTAGACCCTCAACCTAGAACTAACCTTAAGACATGCATGTAATCAAAATGGCTTAAAAGCATAAAGGAGGAGGAGGGATGGGATAGGGGGTTATAGGGAGGGGAAATGGGGAAAGGGAAAGATGACATCTGTACTGTAAATAAATAAAATATCCAATAAAAAAAGGAAAAAAAAAAGAAAAAAATATCCTTATAGTCCCAGATAAGCATAGCTGTTACCCCAAATTAAAAACACTTCTCTTCACAGCTAGTAGACAACATTATAGACAAACACAAGCAGTCATAATCACAGACCACCTGATTGTGGGGTGCCCCATTCTGACAGATGCATTTACAACACAACTGTACCCAAGGCTTAGGAAATATCATAGAAGAGGGAAAAGAACAATATATAAAAGTCAGAAGAGTAAGAAGTCTGTTGTGAGATTGTGTCTCCTAGAAATGAAAAGGAAGGCTTACTCATAACTCAGCACCATGGCTACCTAGCCAAGAACTGAACAGCAGCAGCAGTATAAATGCTAGTGTAGAAGGGGGGAAACTTATGGGATCCCACTTCTAAACAAGAAGCTATAGGAAAGTAACGACTGCTGAGAAGGAGAATTAGTCTCTCTCAGATCATTGGAAATAAAACGTGTCAGCCATGGAATCACATACACATGAGCAGCACTAAAGAGATTCATCAGAGTATGTGAATATATTTATTAATTTACACAAATATTATATGCTACTAATAAAAGAGGGATGTCAAATTGAGAATAAATGATGGAGGGGTGGGGAAGTGTGAGTAGAGGATCTGGGGGGATTGTGGGAAGAAAGGAAAGGGGGAAAAGATGTAACTATGTATTAATTAAAAAGAGAAGCTACTCTCTTCAACGAAGAACCATATTACTGTGAGCCCTTTAAGAGAATATTCAAATAAGGATTCAGAAAATACACTTTCAAGCATGTACAGCTGTGTCCTGACCAATAGCTGGAGAGGCTCAATTCTCCCACAAAAGGTATCATTTTAGATCAAGAGAGGGTCAGGGCCAGATGTCAAGTTTGTGTTCACTCGTTTGTGAGCTATATGGTTTTCATGTGCTTGAAACAGAAGGGCTGTCCATACTTAGCAGTTCTACATTATTTCCCAAAGAGGGTAGAATATTTTTAAATTTTTCATCAAGTGATCAGCACTCTGAGTATATATATTCTGGGTCTTGTTCACCAAACTGTTTATATTATAGTGACTTCCGTGTCCATGACCAGACCTACATGGTAATTTTAGAGGGAGTAAGTGTGTAGTTGATAGTGATACTACAAGATGCATAGAAAATGAGGACATAGATCTCTATTTTAAAAAGTACAGGTAACTATAGCATCAGCATGAATGGAGGTGATAACTGATAATCATCTATATAATATGGAGACATCTTTCAACAATTTGTATCTAGATTAAAAATTACACACAGGAAACAAATTGAATCTCTCTCTAGTATGTGTTTAATTGCTCACTTCATTTGCATATGTTTACCAGATAATACCAATATTTTAAAGATGTGAGACATCTGTGTTGATTCATTGCTTTTAAAATATGCATACGGTCTTGACTGTCATTGTGATAAAACATAGATATCCAACAAGCTTAGAAAGGTCTGACTCTGCTTTTCCACTACATCATAAGTGCAATAACTTTACTTTGATTTCAGCTACATGCATGCTTTTCCCCATCTTTGCTCAGATGTCTCTGCTGAGGGTGTCCTTTTCTTTGACTTCTTTTTTGGTAATTAATTTTGGTGTTTCATATATCAAATTAATCACTAAATGCTATGTGAAAATTCTTGAATGATGGAAAGCACATTTTAAATTATGTAAGCTGATTCCTTATATTGTATAGTCCCTTGTAACTTGACAGTTTTGCAAAACATCCTAAACTCTGTAGTCTCCATGCCTTGTTATTGACTAGAAATGATTTTGCACTACATAGATTGAGGGAAAAATGCATGCAAAAATAGAGCTGATGTGTAAAATGTCCCATGAATAGGATTTGAGAAATAGTGGTCAAATGCGAACTGAAAATAAAAACCAAAGCTGGACTGAATGCCAGTCTGAAATAAGAGCAGAAAGTCTTCCAGATTCAACTTCATTTACACAGTATTAGAAAAATAGGCTATTTCTGCATGGATACAATGGTGGGAGGGGGGGGTCATACTATTTTCTATTCTGTTCAAGGTATAAATGACAGTCAGGGATTTTATTTATTGCAAAATAGCTAGAAAATTACTAGAGTTTACCATTAGGAAAGGGAATAAAAGACCTAAATGAATGCATACTGATGAAAATGATTAGAAAATATGACCTAAATTTACTCTTTTAAGTAATTATGTTATCTTATTCGGTACCCTGACTGATACCTTTAATATTAAAGTTTGCATATTTTTATAAGAATGTGGCAATTGCCCTTGGGGTGATTTTTATTATTTTAAACATTCATTTTGTTTTTAAATATGTATATGTATGTCTGTCTTTGGGTATGTGTACATGAGTGCAGTGCTAGCAGATATTATTAGAGACTTTTGGATCCTCTAAAGCTGGAGTTACAGGCATTTGTGAGCAGCCCCGTGTTGGTGCTGGGAACTGAGGCAAGATCGTCTGCAAGAGCCATGCACCTTCTTAAATCTTTCCAGTTTCTAATTTATTAAAAATATTTATTAATTTGTTTATTTGTTTAATATGTGTATGTGGGTGAACTCACATGTGTTCCAGAAGATGGTGTGGAGGTCAGAGGACTGTGGTAGGAGTGATTTTTCTTCTACCATGGAAAGGCTCTAAGGATCAAGCCCAAGTGGTGAGATTTGGCATCAAGCATGTTATATATTGCTTAATCTTGCTGACCACAAAGTTTATTTTTAATTTCAGTGTGTGTGTGTGTGTGTGTGTGTGTGTGTGTGTGTGTGTGTGGAGAGAGAGAGAGAGAGAGAGAAGAGAGAGAGAGAGAGAGAGAAGAACTATCAGAATCTGAAAGCTTTTCAGTATCTGTAAAGAAGACAGAAAGCACAGGATCAAACCATGCGAATTTCAGCATCTTGGTACTCCATCTGTCCTGCAACACAAATGCTGATGTATTGTTTGAAGAAATAAGGCATCAAGTAAAACAAGAAGGAAGTTGAAGAATTGTTAAAGTTTTCAGAAAGTCATGAAGAAAACTAAAGAAAAATGCCATGAATGGACTGCCAAAAGGTATAGGTCATCCTCACTGAGAACTGCTTCTGAGATCAGGCAAACAACAACAACAACAACAACGACAACCAACCAACTTCAAATCTTTAAAAATAAAGTAAATGATCAGACCTTGAAAAAAAATCTAATAAAATACATGGCTGGTATGATAATTCTAAGAATCTTGTATCTGCTGTATAATGTTAAAAATTAGAAGTGCAGAACCTTTTCTTTCAGTCTTTTTAAAAATTAAGTTATTTTATTTATTTACATCCCAAATTTTGCCCCCTTTGTGGTACCACCTCCCCCAGTTCTTTACCCCTTTCCCTTTTCCTTTGTTCCTGAGAGGGTGCACCTGGACTCATCCACCACCCCCATCTCACCCCCCCCCCCGCCATCATTCCCCTTCCCTGGGGCATCACATGTCTACAGGATTAAACACATCCATTCCCACTGAGGCCAGAGAAGGCAGTCCTCTGCTACATATGTGATGGGACCACTGGCCAGCCCATGTATGCTCTTTGGATGGTAGCTTAGTCTCTGGGAGCTCTGAGGAGTCTGGGTTAGTTGACATTGTTGTTCTTCTTACAGGTTTACAATGCCCTTCAGCTCTTTCAGTCCTTCCCTTAAAACTTCCATAGGGGTCCCGACCTCAATCCAACGGTTGGTTTTGAGTACCTGCATCTGTCTCAGTCAACTGCTGGTAGAGCCTCTTAGAGGACAGCCATTTGTTCAGTCTCTGCTCCATTTTTGTCTCTATATTTCTTTTAGACAGGAACAATATTGCATCAATAATTTTGAAGACGAATGAGTGGCCCCATGCCTCAACTGGGAGTTCCTGTTTGTCTACTGGAGGTGGTCTCTTTAGGTTCCATCTCACCACTCTTGGGCATTTCTTTCTTTACATAATTCATTAGCAAAGAAACCATGAATGACTTGCCCCTGCACATTCACTGAGTTGTGTATCTAGGGAGCAGAATGTTAGATGCAAAAGTATAGACAAATTCTTATTGAAGCAAAGTGTGCTTTGATTTCTTGGTGCATTTTCTTTTGTTACTTTTTCTCCTCATTAGTCATATGGCAGTCCCCGGGGTTTATGTATCATATTGTGGGAGAGAATGAAAAATATCCCAAGCATTCAACATTAATTAAGGGGGCTGATGTCTGTTTCATGTGACTAGCTTGGGAATACCAGATTCTGTAAACTTTGTCTTCCAGGGAGAAAGGGATCAATATCAACATGTTCTTATATTCATAAGTCCTCTGTCTCCATTAGATACTACAGGGAAACAGAATTAAGGCTGAATAACTCACTGTGATCATATAATAAGATAATACAATAGAAAAGCCCAATAATAATGAAAGATTTGCATTTGTTGATCTTCTTTTCTTTGCATATGTTTCCCCCTTTTTAGGGGACTCTTTGGAGAAGGGGAAGTAGAGGAAGAGTAGAAATTCAGATGGAAGAATTAATAATTTATCCTGGAGATGCCTGTAGAACCAATTGATTCAGGCAATGTCAATATCTGCTTTACTGTAGGGATAGTTATGTGAAGAGAAAATTAGTCATTCCTTCTGGCATTTTGGATCTGCTTAATTGTTCGTCATTAAATGATTCCATAATATTCAGTTGGCTTCCTGCAGCTTTCAATCACTTTGAGAGACTTACTTAAATTTTAGTGAAAAATCATTATTTGTTTTTTTTTCTTTTGGATATTTTCTATATTCTTGTTTTCAGGATAGTGTCTGTGTGACATCAACTGTATATATAACTATCATCCTGATTTAAGGGTCAGTTTATGTAGCTCACAAGCCACTTCAGTTCATTCCCAAAGCAGCTGTTACTACAAAGACCATATATAGTAGTGACAGCCACCCCGTCCAATCTTTTCATCAAGATCAAAAGCCATATATACATTCAATTTATTGTACATTACTATGCTGTGTAAAACACACACACACACACACACACACACACACCACTCTGACATCTATCTGTCTATCTATCTATCTATCTTATCTATCTATCTATCTATCTATCTATCTATCATCTACCTATCTTCTATCATCTGCCTTCCTATGTACCGACCCATCTAACTGTTACCCATTTCTGTCAAGGAACCTATTGAAAATCTGTTTTTGTTTTTACCTGTATATTTCCCCAAAGCATGAGAAACCTGTTTTTATCTCAAGCAAGATACTAAGAAACAATGTCAGATTGGGTTAGTTTTTATCTGGGAATAAGTACAGAAAGTCTGTTTATTGAAATGTTTTACTTCCAGAGAGGAAAATACCTTGTCTTGAAATAAAAAGTGTATTTCATGAGATTTTTAGATGGGCTTCGTGAAAACAAGCACAAAGTCTCAGTAAGTAAGGTGCTTTCCACCATGATCACCAGGTTTTGAAATTCAGAACTCACATGTTGGAAGGAGAGAATCAAGTCCTGACTTCCACAAACATGTCTCGGGACACATTAGCATTTCCATCAAATAAATAAATAAGCAAAAAATGAATAGAGGCTAAATAGATAAATGCTAAGTAAACAAATCACAGCACCTCAATCAAATAAATAAATAAATAAATAAATAAATAAATAAATAAAGCCCTCTTAAATAGAAAAAAAAGTCATCAAAATGCAGGTCATCCAGGGCTAGATATGTTGATGACCTTTGTGTGGGTGCAATGGGACACTTCCTTAAGACACTTCCCTGTCATCATGCTTGTCTTAGAGGAACATGAATGTCATGCTTTTAGATCCACAACCATCAATGAGCCACTTGGACCCTGATGGGGTCAAGAAAATCTATCAAGCATGACAGAATGAGTGCAGAACCCTCTTTTGCCCATTTCTTTAGATGTCATCCTTGAGAACTTTTAGTGCTTTCTTAGACCAGAAATGTTTGGGAAAAGATGAAGACTAAAGTTCTTATTAAACCTAGTACTTGTGAGAGCCAAATTTAATTTGATTAAAATATTTGACCTATATTGTACAATACCATCATGGAATAAATGCATACTATTAGACAAACACAGGTATGTACACACTAGATGTGATTAAAGACTCAAGTAGAACAGTCAGCAGTTCTGTGAGGAAGGCAACAAAGACCAAGTAGGAAAAAAAATAGATTGTGTGTGTGTGTGTGTGTTATTTTTGTGTGTGTGTGTGTGTACAATATCTATATTGATAAATATATTTGCAATGAAAATAATTAGGTGTTAAGTTTGAAAGATGTCAAGAAAAACAGAACTAACTCTGCCCTCACTCCATTTAAAAGCATGAAGAAAATATCTTTTAGGTTCTGGTATTTTAAGCTCACTTTGAAGATTACAAAACCATCACAAAAAGCCAGAAGTAGATGCTACCAGTTATGGGCAGGGGATGGCAGCAGAGAGCAATTCTTATATTAAGGTCTGACCCATATTCAGCTCCAAATTCAAAACTTCATATTCCAAACTATTTCTGATGCATAAAATCTGCTACTATAAGTAGATATTTTTAAAGATTTATTTATTGATTTTTTAAAAAAATGAATGTAAGTCTCAGCTGTCAGCCTTTGGCATCTGTGGATGTATTAAAGCATTGATAATGGATGTTACTTTAGATACTATCGTACTTTGAAAAAACAGAGTTTATATGATTTCTGTACAAGTAATGAAAGAATTTTCAGAAATGCATCTGAATGTGAGGGCTTAAATAGCCGTGCAGTGCAGATCATAAATCAGACTGAGCTGTTGTTAGTTGTTTCCTTCCTATACTAATCAAGGGATTCATAACTGTCTTCAGACATATTAGAGTTATAGAGTCAAAACACAGTGTCTAGGTTCTGGGAATACATCATAAAGACAATTGTAAAGAGTAGAGTAATAAACAGAAGGCAGTATTTTGAGCGATAGAAAAAACACTCAGTTTACAAAATTAGCTTCATTTGTATAGCGATATAAGAAAAGCCATGGTCCACAAACAAATACAAAACAATCCAAGACATGCTCTTACTTTGAGAAAGTGACCTAAGACATTCATTTAAATGTACTGCATCCACCTCATCCCTAGGAAAACGTTGAGCAGAAAGTATTTGGAGCATGGATTAGGAAGACAACACTCAAAACAGCAGAAGACTTTCAGTTTCTAATGAAAGCATAGAACAATAAGAGAGAGCAAGACTATGTTTCAGCTTTTCTAATGACAGAGAAGAATTTTCCTTGTTATGATCTTAGAAAGCATTATTATATAAACATATATATGCTGTGTATATGAAAGAGAGGGTGGGTTTAAAAAAGTGGTGAGGTCACTTCTGGAGTCATACTAGTGACATCACACTTTGGCACTGATTAGAACATGCTTAAGGAATGAGCCTGCCGTGTGCCTTTGGAAAGCATGGATTCCTTTTGGTCTTCATATTTTTTTTTTTTGTTATTTGTGATTTTCCTTTTAACCTTCTACACTCAAGTAACCTCACATTTTTGCTTAACCAATCACATTTATCAAACACATCCCAGAGGTGGCTAACGATCTTTCAGAATTCAAATAAAAGAAGAAAGTCAAGGACAATGCATTGATTCATGTCACCTAAGTTATTAGGTTTACAGCAACAGTGATCCTTTCCTCATTCCTAAGTAGCTGCCTACCGGTTAGTAGAGGTCTGCAACTGTTATCATAGGTAATATTCTTGGTTCCATCTTGTAGGTTCAAAGCCTGAGAATCCTTGGCATTTCCTGTAGAGTCATTTGTTGCAAGTCTTTTATGACTGACTATATTCAAAATATCATTTTCAAAATTTTAATGTATTTCCAATTTTCTGAAGAACCTCCAGACGATTTCCAGAGTGGTTGTACCATCTTGCAATCCCATCAGCAATGGAGGTGAGCTCCTCTTTCTCCACATCCTCGCCAGCATCTGCTGTCACCTGAGATTTGATCTTAGCCATTCTGACTGTGTGAGGTGGAATCTCAGGGTGATTTTGATTTGCATTTCCTGATGACTAAGGATGTTGAACATTTCTTTAGGTGCTTCTCTGTCATTCAGTATTTCTCAGTTGAGAATTCTTTGTTTAGCTCTGTACCCCATTTTTAATAGGGTTATTTGATTCTCTGGAGTCTAATTTCTTAAGTTCTTTGTATGTATTGGATATTAACCCTCTATCATATGTAGGATTGGTAAAGATCTTTTCCCAGTCTGTTGGGTGCTGTTTTGTTCTATTGACAGTGTCCTTTACCTTACAGAAATTTTGCAATTTTACGAGGCCCCATTTGTTGATTCTTCATCTCAGAGCATAAGCCATTGGTGTTCTGTTCAGGAAAAGTTTCCCTATGCTCATGTGTTTCGAGTGTCTTCCCCACTTATACTACTCCTGGGCATATACCTAAAAGATTCTCCAATGTTAAAACAAGGACATATGCTCCACTACATTTATAGCAGCCTTATATATAATAGCAGAAGCTGGAAAAACCCAAATGTCCTCCAACAGAGGACTGGATACAGAAAATGTGGTACATTTACAGAATGAAGTACTACTCAGCTACTAAAAACAACGAATTCATGACTGTTTTAGGCAAGTGGAAGGAGCTAGAAAAAATATCATCCTGAGTGAGGTAACACAATCACAAAAGAACACACATGATATGTACTCACTGATAAGTAGATATTAGTCCAAAAGCTCAGAATATCCAAGATACAATACACAGACCACATGAAGCTCAAGAAGATGGAAGACGAAAGTGTGGGTGCTTCCATCCTTCTAAGAAAAGGGAACAAAATATTCATGGGAGCAAATACATAGACAAAGTATGAGACTCAAGGACAGGCCATCCAAAGACTGCCCCACCTGGGGATCCATCCCATATAAAGTCACCAAACCCAGACACTATTATGAATATCAAGAAGTGCATGCTGACAGGAGCCTGATATAGCTATCTCCTGAGAGGCTCTGCCAGAGCCTGACAAATAGAGAGGGGGATGCTCTCACAGCCAACCATTGGCTGAGCATGGGATCCCTAATGGGGTCCTTAATGGAGGAGTTAGAGAAAGGACTGAATAAGCTGAAGGGGTTTACAACCCCATAGGAAGAACAACAACATCAACCAACCAGACCCCCCAGAGCTCCCAGGAACTAAACCACCAACCAAGAAGTACACATGGAAGGAGTCATGGCTCCAGCCTCATATATAGCAGAGGATTGGCCTTGTTTTTGGGCATCAATGGGAGGGGAGCTCCTTTATCCTGTGAAAGGATACTAGGGCTCGATGCCCTAGTATGGGGGAATTTGAGGCAGTAACTGGGAATGGGTGGGGGGCGGGGGAACACCCTCATAGAAGCAGGAGATGGTGAATGGGATGGGGGCTTCAGGGGTGGGACCGAGAAAAGGGATTAACATTTCATATGTAAATAAAGAAAGTATCCAATAAAATATCCAAATTATAAAAAAATTTGAACGTATTCATACACACCAAACCACAATAGCAAACTATTTATAATTGTCTTAGTCAGTGTTCTGTTGCTGTGAAGAGACACCATGACCATGACAATTCTTAAAAAGAAAATATTTAGTTAGGGCAACATTACAGATTCAGAGACTTTGTCCATTATCATCATGGTAGGGAGTATGGCAGGCATCCATGGTTCTGGAGAAGTTGTTGAGGCAGAGAGAACCAGACACTGGACCTGGCTTGTGCCTTTAAAAATTTCAAAGCTTAACTCCAGTGATATATCCCTTCCAATAAGGCCACACTATGCAATTCTTTCAAATAGTTCCATTGCCTGGTGACTAAGCATTCAAACATATAAGCCTATGTGGGGCATTCTTATCCAAAACATCACAGTAGCATGCTAAAAAATACTTACGTTCTCCATAAGACCTCAATTAAGAAACTTGTGAACCCTTTCTGTATTAAATTTCTATATGAAATTACTAGTTGAAACACAGACAAAAGAATAAAAGTATAAATGATTTGGACCAATTGGTAGTGATTTGAATCACTCTGAAGAACTACTGATTATATTCAGCTGCTAGCTGCACATTTGGAGTATCAGAAGCTAGCTATTGAATAGACACATAAAGGACGGTATACTGTGAGAGACTTAGTAGTATACATAGTACTGTGTTCTCTGCATATAGTTAAACAAGAGATAGGTACATAGGTAGATAGATTGATGATAGATAGATAGATAGATAGATAGAAAGATAGATAGATAGATAGACAGAAGGATAGATAGATTATAGATGGTAGATGATGACAGGTAGGAATAAAGATGAATGATAGAAAAATGATAGGTAAATATTTATATATATATGGTAACTAATACAGAAACCCACAGACAGACTTCATGTAAAGAGCCAGAGACTTCAGAAAAAGCCATAAAATAGATGTCTCCATCAAATTTGTCCCCTCAGGGCTCAGGGTACCCTTTGGAAGAAGCAAAAAGGGTGTAGAAGCTGGAGGGATGAAGGACAGGAAGGAAACATGGATCTCTAAATGTACAGGATCCTGTAATATATATTTGTAGATAGATGGGTAGTAGATATAGATACAGAGTTTTGTACAGAATTGGCAACTTAGATTTCTTCATAGTATTGAATGTTCATTTTCAATTCAAAACTAATACCTGGGAGAGAAATGTTCTTTGCAACTGGAGTAAAATTTTTGAAAAAAGTCCTGCTGAAAGATAATAAATTCTGACAATCCTGCTTTAGGGCAAAATGGGTTTCAGACTTGGGCTCAGTTTTATATGTTACTATGCAGTAGAATACAATAGAAGATGGGATATTGACTCCAGGAAGATGTTTTTTTTCTTATATCTGGGGCTACATTATGTCATTTTCAGCATTATGCTTAATGTACTAAAATATGCTCTAAACCCTAAAAATGCATAACAATTATGAACTTACAAAAACTTGTTTTGTCAAAATATTAGTCACAGGTTTTCCTTTATTTCTGTGATCTTATTTAAATGTAAATTAGATTATGTCTTGTACTTTCCTTCAAAATTACATTCCAAAGCTTTCTATGGCACCTTGAATAAAAGAGGAGTCATATGTCTTGTAGGATGTGACTCTGGGCTGTCCTTCAAACATATCTAATGATACCTGCAACACTTTCTCCTCTTCCTGTCAAAACTTCCCTCTGCGATGTCATATGCATGGCTGCTCTTATGTCATCCTCCAAGTCTCTGTTTCGTGAAGACTCTCCTTATCATTGTATCCAAAGCAGGATAGGACTCTGGTATACCTCATCAGTGTTTCTCAGGTATCTTCTTTATAAATATTAGCTTGTCAAAAGATTTTCATTTTATTTTTACTTTTTTCTACCTGTTAGATCCCACTCAATGTACCCATTTTTTATCCTGACTAATAAATCCTGTATGAACAGAGATCTCATCTGTCTTTTGCATTGATACCTATGCTTAGCACAGAGTCTGAAACATATAGAAGATGGTGTCTGCTGCTGATGAACATGGCATGTTTTAGTCCATGTAGCATTTGGCATGTGATTGGGCCATATTCTGTGGATGGAGGGGAAAGGAAGGGCAGAACGAAGACCTGGGTGCAAATATTGTAAGTAGGTCATGTTTTAGAGTGTGAGCAGCATTTGCTCTTTCCATTTTACACATTTTGATTCCTTGTCATATTTAAGCAAAACAAAATATTGGGAAGCATGAGAATTTTGAAAGCCTCTTAGAGTAGTTCATGATTATACTTCACATTCTATTAGACTTTAGTAATGAAAGTCACATTAGGATAAGCACCTTTGTGACTGTGAGGAAATCAGAATAAAATAATCAAGAGAATGTCTATATCTTTAGTTTCCTGTTACAGTTCTGCAGACTACCAATGGAGAAAACATGGAAACCAACCAAATCATAAGCCTTTTAATCTACAATGGTGTCCTACCTGCAAGATATGCTAGTGCATCAAAGAACAAAGCTTATGGTAGTAACTAACCAATACCTAATTTGACTTAAAGCTCACTACACAAGATGGAACCTATACTGGACCCTGCATAGGTGACTAAGAACCCAAGACTAGATAGTTTGGGTATCTAAGGGGAAACCTAAATATTACTGTTCTAAAAAAGTAAAACAAACTGCAGCAAAAATGGGTCCTAATAACATTCTGCTATGTATGCTGCTATGTTGAATGGATCAATCCCTTGCTCAGTTATCAGCCATCATCAGAGAAGCTTCCTTCTAGGGTTGATGGGAACAAAGACCCACAGCCAGACCCTATGCAAAGAGCCAGACACATCAGAAAACAGCCTTACAAGGGATATCTCCATCAAATTCCTCCCTCGGGCTCAGGAAACCCTTTGGAAGAAGAGGTAGAAAGGGTATAATATTGAGAAGGGTGGAGGACAAAAAGGAACTAAAGGTCTCTAAATCTGTGGATAAGAATTCACAGAGACCGAGACAGTGTGCACAGGACCTGCACGGGTCTTTACTAGATGGGGGTCCTAGAACTGACAGGAGAAGTGAACACATGCCCCTCATCTCTAAGCCAGAGCTAATCTACAACTGATAACCACTAGCAAATGAAAATTTAGTTTAAGCCAAGAAAATCTCACTGGGGAAATGAGTGATTCTAGAGGGTAGAATATATGCTCAGTAGTAGATGGCCAACAGAAAAACCAACTCATTGATATCTTCAGAGGTACCTTGTCTCATAATGTCATGTCCTGGATTTTTTAAGTTACCTTGTTTTTATTTCACATATGTTTCATATCTTATTATATTATGTTTATTATACTGTACCTTATTATTTGCCACTTAGAAGTCTGGTTTTTTTTCTTTTTTTCTTTTTTTTAATGAGAGTTAGAAAGATTGTGTGATAGAGGGCTGTAGAGGACCTGAGAGGATCAGAGGAAGGGGATATAATCAGTATATGAGAAAAGTATATATTTTCAAGATAAGCACAAAAAGCTTCTCAGCGTTTTCCAGGTGTTATAATATCAGAAAGCCCCTTAGAACTGTCTTAAAAAGCAAAGTCACATGTTTACCCTTTATTTATAACAAATTTTATAAACCAGTGAGTGTTCACTATGCAAGGAGACCAGAAGAGCGACCATCAACATCTAGACTTCCAGGGGACTTGATATAATTTTTTTTCATTTAGAAAATGCTTTTAGCCAATTTTCTGGAACTCACCCTTAGTGCCTTCTATTTTGTTTTACCCAAATGCCAATTGCCCCCGCTTGACAAGCACAGAGTGTTCATGGCACTTTCTCACCGCCACTGAGTTTCCTGAAGAGAACCATTTAGAAAAGAGAGATGGAGGAGCTCCAGCTCTGTGGTCTCAAGAAACGCTAAACCTGTTTGTGCCTCAGAAGATAGTGAAGATTAATGTGCGGGCTTGAAGTAGAATGCTATTTCAACTTTAAAAGTCCTCGCCAACTCCAGCTATTCACTCACAGGGCCTCTGAAGCTTTTAAGAATCAGAAGTCTTAAAGATTTGAAAACGATACTGTTAAATAGACTGTGGAGAAGATCAGCAAATACAAGCCATGAGTGCTGAGATGGTTTCCTGGAAATTGTTCTTGTATCAAGTTTTAAGTACAGCGCTGTTATTTAACTTTATTTGTCGTTCTAATTGAAATTTAGGATCCTTCAAGTATAATGATTTCAAGTTTCATGCTGCTGACATCAAATTCAACTTTTGTTCCTACATGCCTCTGGAATTCATCGATCTACCTAATTCTGAGATGTGGATTGCTGAATAATCCTTTCAGTTGTTCTTTAAGTCTTAATTATAATATTTTTCCACATAATTGCATTCTTCTAATACCAATTGTTACTACTTTGCACATGCATATCGTGTATAAGTAAATAAGTGTCTTGTATAAAAGATGCAAACAACTCAAAGTTATTACTTGTATACTCACAACCTTGAACTTGAGATAAGTTCCCTTATTCCATCACCTCTTAACACTTTACTCACTCTCATCCTGCTAGAAGAATGCAAGTACATAACTAAAATCCTT